>JANDJT010000041.1:4540919-4561012 GCA_024331685.1 Stegophilus panzeri | reverse complement strand
ACTAGTATATAAAAATTAAACTAGTGAACTTTTATCCAAGTATACTTATAAATACTAGTATATAAAAATTAAACTAGCACAGTTTTGTCCAAAATAATTATAAATGCTAGTATATAAAATAAATGAATATGTTTCTGTAAAATGAAAAAAGAAAAAAGAAAAAAAAAATCACAAATGCTAGTATTGTATATTTAAAATAAACTAGTGGACTTCTGTCCAAGTATTCATAGAAATGTTAGTATATCAAAAGTAAACTAGTATATTTCTGTCCAAAAATACTTGTATATCTTATAAATAGTATATATGTTTTTTAACATACCTCTCTCCAGAAATACTTAGAAATACTGGTATATATATATATATATATTTTAAATCTAGTATACTTCTTTATATAGAAATGCTAGTATATAAAATAAGCTAGTTTATAACTCCACTTCAATTCAAACACTAGAATATTTTTCTCGAAAAGTACCTACAAATTCTAGTAAACGGTCTAACTTTAGCTAGGCAAACGCATATTATAGTATACATAGAATTAGTGATTACAACTAAAATACCACCAGAGCTATAAATGCTATTTGTTATATTATATAAGTATAATTATAGATAACTGAAATGTTTAACCTACCTAGCCTGCCTTTATAACTACATATCTATGAGTAACTAATTAGTGTATGTAGTGTTGAAATATTAATAACATTAATTTGTAGTTACTGTGTTTATGATAAATAAAACATTTTGTTCCCAAAATTCCCAAAATGTCAGTTTTATGAAATTCTCGTACATTCACATCTCAACAAGAGAGAATCAGTCAGACGGTCAGTCAGTCAGAGACACTGATGACCCTTAGTCAGCAGCACATTAGAGATGGTGACTCATACAGCTGTGTTGTTGACCACTGAAAAGCAGCCATTTATCAGGCTATAAAAAAAACAGCTCTTAAGTGCTGACATTAGACTCTTAACCTCAGGATGTGCCCTACAAATCTGCTCTGAGAGAGAAATCTTCGCGACATCGGAGCTATAATACAGGCTTTGTCTGAAGCCGTAAACAGTCTCATTGCCGAGCGGGTGCAGAATTACAGCCTGTTTGACCACAAAGGAGATTATGCGATGCAGGAACGAGCTTGGAGAAAGGTATCAAAGACGTATTTGCAACCAAGACTTGGAGTCTGAGAAGAAAAACAGCAGTCAAGGTTAATTAAATGTCATCGGACTCCACGTTTGAATAGTGTACGGTTAAAATACAGCGGGGTTTGTTTTACCTTTTCAATGAACAATAGTCACAGAAGCAAATAGCCTTAATGGCAAGTCTCTCTCCAAACAATGGCGGTCAGTCTATTTTAGGATTATGTGTGTTTTTAGCTAAAGAGTGGCTCGATTTCCATATACTCCCGAGTCCCCTGACTACTGCTAGACCACACATGGAACAATATCTTGCTCAATATCTTGTCGTTTTAGAAACTGGATGTTCGGTGTAAGTGTAGAATGATCAAACGTTCACGATCAGGACGCAAGGCTTATCCTCCAGGTCTTTAATTCCAATGTCAGATGCCTCTATCAACAGAGAAGATTATCTAAAAGCAGCAGCAGTGTGTGTCATTGTGTGTATTTGTGGCGTCCTGAGAGAAAAACCTGTCTAATCCTAATCTAGTACCTTCACCTCAGTTGTTAAACGAGGCTCTGTGCAATCTGGGATGGCTAAAATCCGTGGCGGACTGAGGCTCTTTGCAGTCTGTGTGGAACAGTGACAGGCCATTTTAGCTATCTAATCAGATAACATTAGCTGGACCATGGGGAAACTTCTGCTTTTGTAGATATGGTGTCCATTTGAATCCTCACTCATTATATTTACACACGATATACTGGGATGAAACATTAACAGTTACATGTGTTCGGTGTAGTCAGATGATCGCTTACCGTACATTCATATTAGCAAGAAACAAGTTAGCAAATTAGCAACTCCTGCTGCTGTCACTTTTGGGTGACCTGTACAGTTTAGTCATATACACACCACATGGCTAAACATTTCTGCACCCCTGACTAGCACGCCCTTATGTGCTTGTTGAACTTCCTATTCCAGATTTATTCCTCATTTGCTGTTATAATATCATGGAGCTCGCTTTGTACAAAGGGGCGTCGTCATGCTGGAACAGGATTGAGTTCAAGTGAAGGGAAATTGTAAAGCTACAGCACACTAAGACGTTCTATACAATTGTGTGCTTCAGACTTTGTGGTAACAGTTTGGGGAAGAACCACATATGGGTGTGACGTTCAGGTGTCCACATACTTTTGACCAAACAGTGTAGGTTTTAAAGCTAACTAGTTAAACACAAATTAAATAATGCCCTAATCGTTGTAAAAAATTGGTCGTGTGATTTACATGCTGTGCTTCGTTGACAGATTAGCAAAGCAAGCTAACTGTACTAGCTACGTACACTCAACAGAGACATTAACACGCTCCGTTTTCTCCTTCCAAGCATTCGTTTTTCTTCATAGATCGCTATACACCTTTACTGAGAGGTTGGAGATGACAGGATAAGATAAAATCATAGTTATAAGTTTTCTCTCTTTTTTTTTTGCGTGGCAAACAGTCAATGGGAAGTAATCGCAAGTAGGAATTAAAGTTGTGGTTGGGGAACTGAAGAAACGTCGGGCTACACGTTATATAGGATTGCTCCGAGAGCCAATCTTTTAGATTTGTCGCATTATCATAAAAGACTTGTGTTCTCTATTATTTTTCCATTCCAATTATGATTTTGTAAAATTTGACACATATTATTATTATTATTATTATTATTATTATTATTATTATTATCATCGTTGTTGCTGTTAAATACTTTACCTTGTTTTATTAATGATGTTGGCATTTCGGGCGGCTGTGACTCAGGTGGTACAGCGGGTTGTCCACTAATCGTAGGGTTGGTGGTTCGATTCCCGGCCCACGTGACTCCACATGCCGAAGTGTCCTTGGGCAAGACACTGAACCCCAAGTTGCTCCCGATGGCAAGTTAGCACCCTTCATGGCAGCTCTGCTACCATTGGTGTGTGAGTGTGTGTGTGTGTGTGTGTGTGTGTGTGAATGGGTGAATGAGAACCAGTGTAAAGCGCTTTGAAGAACCGCTAAGGTTAAAAAGTGCAGACCCTTTACCATTGACCATTTCTAAATATTGGTATCGACACCACACTGCAAAAAAAAAACTAAATAAAAATGTCATCTTAACAAGTGGAAATATCTTGAATATAGTCAAATATGTCTAGTATTTCTGATTATAAGATTACAATAAACCAAATATAAGATCATTAAACATATTTCTACTGGTTTCAAGCTTGTAATTTCTCATTCTATTGGCAGATCACTTTGCTTATTTCTAGAAATAAAAGCTTAAAATGAGTAAAAAAAAAAAATGATCTGCCAATAGAACAAGACTATTTCAAGCTTGAAATGAGTACGAATGGCTTGAAATGAATGGCTTCGTTTAATAGTGTTACATTTGGTTTATTGTAATCTTATAATAGGAAATACTAGATAAATGTGACTATATTCACGGAATTTCCACTTGCCAAGGTGTCGTTCTTTTGCGGTGCAGTACCTGAATCAGATTTGACACGTCTTCTGATTCACTGAGTTCGTGCCAAGAGCTGCATGTTGTGTCGACTGACACAGTGACGAGAATGTAAGAGCTTGCACATGAACACAGGACAGAACTTGTCACCAATCGCGCCTCGGATGTTCGATGGTATAATTTGCCAACAGTGGATTACAGACAGTCACTCTGTGACTAAGAGGATCAGGATTGGATCAGTGTTCGGTATCGGCCGATACTCTGAGGTACTATTTGTTAGTAAATCTAGTAATACGCAACATGGATAGCGGCACTGGTAATGTATCTTAGCAGTGGTTTTAACCTAGAACTAATTACCACACTGGTTCAGGACACGGAGTGATGTAGCATAACCCTGTGTTTAGTGGAGGAATGTGATAATGTCTAGTTTTGTGCTGTATTAAAGACCTGAGGACACGAACTACACAGGTGATACTGCTTCATGCTGACACTCTTGCTCACGTAGTATTCCCACGAGGAGTTTACTCATCGCTGGATCGCGTGCGTTCGTCAGAAAAGCGAACGCTCACTGATGGTGTCGTAAATGAGAAAGTGACAAGTCACCAAGGATGTTAGCTAGTTCTTAACACACCCTTATTGACTTTACTCACATCCTAGAAGTGTGTATCCAGAGTCTGGTGGGGAGGAAAAAAAACCTGAAGTTGAATTGTGTATGGTCTTCTTACTTAAAACAGATCGATTTGCTAGACCGAGTTGCTAGTTCGGGTGTTTAGCATGCTAGCTCTCAATCTTACTAAATAAAACATTAGCAAATTAAGGCATACAGTGATATCTACGTAGTGAGTCATCGAGCAATCATCTAATAAACGTACACTTAAATAAACACTAAAATTTAACATTTGAACTGATAAAAGTAATGCAAGATTACGGAAGGGCTACGTTGGTCATGTGACACACAATAGTGATGGGAAGTTCGGATCATTTTACTGACTCGGATCTTTGAAGCTCGTTCAGCAAAGTGAACGAATCTTTTTTCGAGGCATTTCGTTCTTTTCAGCAGAGTATAATTAAAATATTACATGTTAAATTAAATTCCCCAACACATCTAGTACTTACTTACGCAAACGATCGCATTTGGAATAAAAAATAAACTATAGGTTAATGCAACCAAGGCTGAATTATGAGAAACAGAAATGATTCATTAATAGTTTAGCTGGGTCTTCAGGCGACGCTCTGTTAGTTCACCTCACGTCCCGATCCGAGCCGTTCTTTCGTCACGTCACGTTTGTCACGTCTGTTCTCCGGAAACAGGAACGATTAGTTCACGTCTCGAGTCTTCTGGTCCGAGTCGTCCGTTCATTCCGTGACCGCCCCATAGGCTGAATGCAGTGGGGCTGTGACATGACGAACGAACGACTCGAACCAGAAGACTCGAGACGTGAACGAATCGTTCCTGTTTCCTGTACAGAACCCATGGGGATGTTGCAGTGCATGCGCGGTCAATAATGAACGAATCACTCTCAGAGACAACTTGTTGTTCAAGATTCG
Organism: Stegophilus panzeri; assembly: GCA_024331685.1. Classification (NCBI taxonomy): domain Eukaryota; kingdom Metazoa; phylum Chordata; class Actinopteri; order Siluriformes; family Trichomycteridae; genus Stegophilus; species Stegophilus panzeri. The sequence goes on along the minus strand of JANDJT010000041.1, from coordinate 4,555,899 downwards.
TTCCAAATGAAGGACACATCACCATTACACACACACACACACCCTGGACAAACATATAAAGACACAGCATCTATTAAACACATTAGATCTATTAAATCTACAGCATCTTTTTAAACACACCCTTGTTGACTTTCTTCACATCTTAGAAGTGTGCATCAACTACCTCACACTTGTGTGATGATATTTCTTCCTTCAAACTCTGTTTCCTAGTTACTTGTCACTTAGCAAGCTAATTCTCTATCTTGCTAACTAGATGGAGTAAACAAAATATTAGCAAACCTAATCCTACGATGAAATCTACTCGCTCGATTCGTCAGCTGACGAGGTTTTAACAAGGAAGCCTAAGAAGTAATGCAAGATAACAGAAGCTCAGTTTTTTGTTGTAAGAACTATTTCACTAGGTGTCCAGTAAAATGTTCAGGACAACGGAGCAATAACAATAAGACTACAGTAAATGCATATAAAAACAAAAACGGACTACTTTTTAAACCATAAATGTTCTTACTAAGCCTCAGTGAATTGGTTCTCATGTAAATTATTTATTTGAAGCATTATCAGCAATTATACAAGACCACGTCAGGACCTTTAACTCTTTTTTTTTTTTACCAGAGGCCAAAAATTGTTTGTTTTCGCCCGTGTTCAGCATTGGATTTAATAGTGAAGTCACACTCCACAGTAGTGTTTAATGGCTCATATGAATGTAGACATTCAGGGCTTTAAGAATTTGCAGTTTTTCTTTCTTTCTTTCTTTTTTTTTTTTTTTTTTTTACCAAGCCTACTAGGCTTCAATCCATCCATCCATCTTCTGTACCGCTTACGATTCTGGGTCACGGGGAACCTGGAGTCTATCCCAGGGAGCACGGGGCACAAGGCGGGGTACACCCTGGACGGGGAGCCAATCCATCACAGGGCACACAATCACATACACATTCACACACCCATTCATACACTATGGACAATTTGAACATGCCAATCAGCCTACCATGCATGTCTTTGGACTGGGAAACCGGAGTACCCAGAGGAAACCCTCACAGCACGGGGAGAACATGCAAACTCCGTCCACACAGGGCAGCGGCGGGAATCGAACCCCCAACTCTTGAACATGCTAACCACTAAGCCACGGTGTGCACCTACTAAGCATAATGGTTATAATTTTATTGTGGCAGTTGTATACAGTGTTTTACTATCAAAAACGCTTTATTTGTGCTCTTCGTTTCATCTCTGTACCAGTGTAATTTCCCATCGCCCTGTTCGCCAGCAGCTAAACACAGCGTCACGATACTCTACACACAGAAACCCAACAGTGTCCTGAGTAATCTTATAACAGGCTTGCGAAGATAAAACTAATTCAGTTGTTTATACTAATTCAAAATTTCCGATAAGTCGGTTTCCATTCCGGCAGAACGGAACGGCAGTGTACTGCGAGAGAGCGTTAAGGAAATTGCCTGGTTTTAATGCCGCGTCATTAATGAACACATCACATGGGGTTACTTTTTAAAATATTACTATATATTTGAGGATGGTAGTCATGATTTTATTTATTATTCGAAAAAATAAGAGTAAGCTTGTAAACAAGGCACTTAGATATTGAGCTAGGCTTAATATATTAGGTATAGAGGTATATATATTATCATATATTAGCTATGTCACGGAGTACCTTCTTTCTCAACGCTGTTATTTTTTTAAAACTTTGACGCATTTGCCAGTAAAGCTTTCTCTCCACACCGCCTTTCTGCTCTTTCCTCCACCACTGTCTAGTCTACATGTGTCCAAAAACACAGGAAAATGTTCATCAGAATGATGAAACAAGTCACAAGTCAGAGTCTCTGAGTGGTAGTGTCATGGAAATCTCCTAAACTTCCTGAAGACCGGTCCGCCCCTACAACTAACCATCCTGGCGTTTATGACGTCTGACTGTCCTGGTTTATAGCTCCAATTTACCCCAAGGTGACAATGCTAAAGCGTTAAGGAGAGCCAAAAGGTCTAAAGAAGACCTCCTTGAGTGTCTAGCTAGCGTCACATTTACCCTGTTTTCCTGAATAAAGGCAGCTGTCCATGTTTGTGCATGACTTCACAAGTCTCTGAGATAAAGACTGACTGATCATTGATAAAGGCAGTGTTTTGTCCAAATCCGAGATCGGTATGTGCTTGTGTTGCTTCCTATACAGAGGTGCTTGAAAGTTTGTGAACCCTTTAGAATTTTCTATATATCTGCATAAATGACCTAAAACATCATCAGATTTTCCTAAAAGTAGATAAAGAGAACCCGGTTAAACAAATGAGGCAAAAATATTATACTTGGTCATTTATTTATTGAGGAAAATGATCCAATATTACATATCTGTGAGTGGCAAAAGTATGTGAACCTCTCGGTTAATTTGAAGGTGAAATTAGTGTGAGTGAGTGCTCTGTTTTATTTAAAGAACAGGGATCTGTCAGAGTCTGATCTTCACGACGCATGTCTGTGGAAGTGTATCATGGCACAAACAAAGGAGATTTCTGAGGACCTCCGAAAATGAGTTGTTGATGCTCATCAGGCTGGAAAAGGTTATAAAACCATCTCTAAAGAGTTTGGACTCCACCAATCCACCGTCAGACCGATTGTGTACAAATGGAGGGAATTTAAGACCGTTGTTACCATTGTGGTCGACCAGTAAAGATCACTCCAAGAGCAAGACGTGTAATAGCCCACGAGGTCACAAAATCACAAAAAAGTCTACACTGAAACCTACCATTCCTTTAATCCCCCACTTAACACCCCATATTTAATGAATCAAACACACCAGGGTGTGCTGTAATAGGAAAATAATTAACAACAGCGTGGTGTGATGCCTTCTTTTTGATTCTGATGATTCTTTTTTCTCGAACAACAAAACCATCCCTGAAGTGTCCGCCCCCTCCTCTTGTACCACAGCAATTGTCCAACATTTACCATTTTTATTTGAGTAAAGAACACCTCGTCTGACTTTTTAACTGTTTATTCACAGTTACATTTCATGTTGTGGAACATCCACGTGGCAGGCTAATTCCTGTTTTCATTTACATTACAGCAGCTGTAAACAGTCGTTCCCTCACCAGCCTCTCTTGTTTTTTTTGTCTCTCTTAAAGTTAAAAAGGAAAAAAATTAAGTTTGTCATGTTACCGAGAAATCGGAAAGCGTAAACTCGTCCGTCCTGAAGAGTTACAAAGCGCCGACACTGGAGACTCCTTCCAATAAATTCATATAAAATATACGTCTCCTCACAGAAAACTGCATCAGGTCAACTATTATACTTTTTTATTTGTTAAATAACCCATCCATCCATCCATCCATCCATCCGTCCATCCATCCATCCACTTTCCGTACCGCTTATCCTATACAGGGTCGCCGGGAAGCCTGGAGCCTATCCCGGAGACCTCTGGGCACAATGTTGGGGACACCTTGGACGGGGTGCCAAAACATCACAGGGCACACTCACACACATTCAAACACACTACGGACAATTTAGACATGCCAATCAGCCTAAAACGCATATATTTGGACTAGGGAGGAAACCAGAGTACACAGAGGAAACCCCCGAAGCACGGGGAGAACATGCAAACTCCACGCACACGGGGCGGAGACGGGATTCAAACCCCCAATAAGTACGCCAAACGTGCTAACAACTAAGCCTTGTTAAATAACCTTTGTTTATAATTATTATTATTATTATTATTATTATTATTATGTGTAAATTATGAAGGTTGTCTGTCATTCAGGTCTCTATGACTGAATCATTACTACATAATAATATATTTATTGAGGTTTAACTATGGTTCGAAGTCTATAGAAAATTAATCAACCCCTTCTGACCAATCAAAACCGGCCCAGCTGTGTGGTATAAAGAAATGTAACATAAATGTTAATTTGGGGAGGCAGTAAGGGCAAGTCAAGGTATTAAACCAGAATTGGATAGTAATCATGTGACTGATCAAGTTAACAAGCAAATAGCATTAACAAGCTATTAGCACTTTCATTCCTTTCTTTATTTTTCCTTAAACCTTAAACAGAGAGAGACCTCTGAACGTCTGAAGTGGTTCCTCCTAGCTGTCAACAACGCACCACGGCTGGAGACGTCAAAAGGTCATGAAGGGGGTCTCTGGTCTCCACGGTTACTGGACGGTAGGAGGAAAACACTTCAACACTTCGGCAGTCCCTTTTGTCCTGCAATTCTGGGCATTGAAAACAGCGACACAAGCAGCACTGATCTCCACCAAACTGCACAAAACTACAAGCAAATAAACTCCAGTACACTAGTGAAGTGTTAGGGTGAGGATTGGGGTGTGTGTGTGTGTGTGTGTGTGGTGGTGGGGGTCTACGGGTAAATACTTCACGACCACCAGCGTGGATAACAAGAACAACCAGCGGCACCTTTTACTGAGCTGTGTAGCAGCAAATGAAGGGATTTGTAAAGCGATTTTCTCACTGATACTCATCCAGCTGTTAAAACCCCTCCAGCTTCTTTAAAAGAAACAGAAAACAATATGCCGCAATATGATCAAGCGAAGATGGAGTTATTTTGGGTTACCAGAAATAAGCGGTTTCTTGGAGTGTAGTAGGTTAAACATTTTAAACTCCGGACTCTTAGCATAAAAAAAAAAGAAAAACAACTCTTTAGTGTCCAAAAACGTCTAACAGTGAATTAAACGTGTTTTAGTAACATTTAGTGGTAACTAATGTCAAAATGTAATTTTTTATAAATGGCTTATTTGCTGTTCAGATTATAATAATGACATAGAATGAGAAAAGAAACCAGATTCAAACAGACCTCTTTATATTAACGATACGAACGATCCAACACAACATATGTTTTATTATTATATTTAAAATCACATTCAAAATAATCGTATTCAAAGATTCTGCCATTTTTAATAAGATTAGTGATGTCGAGATGTACTTAGGCCATTTTAGTGGTGTCTTATATATATATATATATATAAACAATAATATTATTAAAGTGACACTTGAAGGCGTACGAGGATCGTGTAATTTCCTAAATATGATCTCGTTATTAGACTAAATATTTTATTAACACAGAAATCACAGTCAGTTTTAGTTAATCACTATTAATCAGGTTTATGACGTTTGAGGAGGACTATTTGCTAAAAAAAATAAATAAATAAAAAAATCACGTGGACGCCACTGAAATCTCCGAGGCTGTAAAAATCCTGACCCGAGGCCGTGTGAGGCTCTCACGCGTCACATCAGTAAAGCGCTACGCCACTTCTGAGAGACTTGAACCCTTTTTGCAGCCAGGAACCTCTTTTAGTATTAAAAACCACCTTAATGATCATAGCACACATTTATTTTGTAAGTAAAATCCGATTATTCACCATTATTTATATTACAAAATAATGGTCCAGTTAAGCACCATTATTTTATTTGATTCTTTTTTTTTAACGATTGGAGCCATGACAGCTTTTTATTCATGAACTTTCCACCTTTTCCTTTTCATAGAACTGCACTGACATTAGGGACGGGGCGATATCTTCTCGTTTGCGATATACCGCTAGAAATTCTCCCCACGATAAGAATTGGTCTTCCCGCGATAATAACGATAAAGCCTAGTTGATGACGTATTTGTGTGTGATGGTTTGCAACCCGTTCGCAGCTCACGTGCAGAGAGAAAACAAGTACGACGGAAGGCGGACGCGAAGCCGGGGAGGAGCTACCTCTACTGGAACTGGTTTGGTTACAGAAAATCAGTTTTATTTTTAGATCAACGTTTGTGTTTCTGAGGCTCTCAAGAACACACCCATCACTTGCAGCCAAAAACAGCGGCGCATGGTACTATATCGTCACCGATATCGTTATCGCAATAAATACCAGAAAATACCGTGATATAATTTTAAGTCCATATCGCCCATCCCTAACTGACATGATTTAAGCTTGCTTTTAATAAATGAGTTTTAGATGAGGAAATAAACACCTTCCTATAAGAGAAAGGCACGTGACACGGGCTTTAGGAAATTAAATACGAGAACCAGTGACGGCTGCTCGTGATAACAGACGTGAGGCTAAAATAATATCCATCAATAGCTCGAGTAGCGCATTATAGCACGAGGTTTCATCGATGACATAATAAGAATGACGTGGGACACACACACACACTTCAAAGCATATAAACAGCTACATTATCGATTTTGAACTTTAAGTGTTACTGTAAGTCTGTAATGCTCTACAGGTTTCATGCCATGTTTCCTCCGAACAGTAAACATGATCAACAGAAAAGCTGTAACCCCAGTAAGCTTCTGTCATTTTGTGTGATTTATACTTTGATTAGATGATGTGTGCTTAGTCTATCTGCTGCTAGTTTCTCCTTCAAAGGCATTTAGGGGAAAACAGAATGATTCTGTAAATAATCCACCTCGTTCGCCTTCTCAACATGCTGATCAGAGGCGGAGTTAGCACTAGGCAAACGCAGGCAACCGCCTTGGGCCTCCAGAAGCCGAGAGCCCCCTAAAAATGCAAATGATATATATATTTTTTAAATTAATGCTAAATAAAGTATGCTGAAAATTGAAAACACTGAAATGAGGGCCCCATTCCTATATTTTGTCCAGGGCCACCAAATCACTAAATTCACCCCTTCTGCAGATGATGTGCTACTGATGTGTCTGATAAAGATCAGCCTAAAAGGATATCAAATCTAGGAGGCGTTTCGCTCGCTCTGTGCGATCACCCGAGAGGACCATCACTGATAGGCTGTGTTAATCTACAGTCTGGGCTAGACAGAAATCAGCCCCAGCCTCGCTACTCACTTCTCGCTGCTTCGTACCATTCTGTGTGTTTATCTTACGAACATCGGTGGTGCTGTCCTGCTCGGATTCCACAAAAATCCCAAATAAACGTGTTGAGAGAAAATAATCTGATGTGGACGAGAAAAAAATAAAAAAGTATCTACACTGATTATTTTTTTTTCTTTTTAAATCTTTGAAAGACGGAAAGGAGGATTAGTCAATTGATGCTGATCTGTAAATTTTGTGAAAATGACAAAATATTTGCATTTGAAATGAAGTTATAGAATGATTTGCTTTCTTTAACAGGAAATTGTCTTAATTGATTCGATTACAAATTCATTACACATTCAACAGTACAAAATGTTGCAGTAATTTCTACAGTGTTGCATTAAGTGTTTAAAAAATATATTATTCATAACTGAATAATATATTAAATAAACCCACAAGAGTTCACTTCATATATTAAAAAAAAAGAATTCAATAATAAATTATAATAATTATAATATTTTTTTTTTTTACCCTGTAGATAGACTTTTAGACTAGATGCGAAACCGGACGTAAGTGAATTAAAAACCAAATCACTCACCATGATCGATTCCAATAAATGATGATGAACCTTATAATCTTAATCGTGATATTTTAACTCCTTATTGCTATATTTTTTTTAACTGAAAAGTGAAATATTCCCTCCAGTTTGTCTGTAAGCTCAGAACAGCACAAACATCCGAACGACTCCGGTGTAAAACTCACTCTGCTCTCTTTCCCTCTCCGACATTTAAACTGAGCACCCAGCCAGCGCTGAAACCCCGCCCCATGATCTCTGATTGGCCAGAAGACTCAAAAACACAGCGATGACTGGACAGTTGAGCTGTCATTCAGGCAAGAGTATAACGCAGTCGAACGGCGGAGTTGCAGCCAATCACAGCGCAAGACGCTGGATGAAATTGGAGCATCACCAGCGACACCTCCCGGCCACAAGAAGCAATTACACTAAAAGTTTTAAAATGTCTCCTGAAAACAAATATAAACATTTACCTGAAGTAAATATATGAACGCAAAGGAAATATTTTTTCTGTGGAAAGTTTCCTCTTTCCAGGTGTAAAACAGGAAAAGAAAGACATTATTATTGTTATTATTATTATTTACATTAAGAGTCTTCAGTGTAAAACAATCAAAAACTAATTAAAATAACATTATTGGGGTCTCTTTAATTTTTTTGTAACCTTATTTACAATTAAAAACGTTTTGTGCAATAAATACCAGCTAAGGTTTTTAAAAGTATTCTCAGAGTGCTTAAAAGAAATAAACCACTCCAACAATGTTGTGCTGTAGTAGGAAAATAATCAATGATGAGGTGATGTGTTAAACAGAGTCATCCCTTCAAACCCAAACCTGATTATTTTCCAATATCATCACATGTTTTATTTCATCTTATACCACAGCAATATGGCAATGATTTACATTTTTAATTTATTAAAGGATGACACATCATACTTTTAAAAAAATCTATTTATAGTTACATTTAGTGTTGTGGAACATCCGTGAAACAACTTAATTCCTGTTATCGCTAATGTTATAGACACTAGACAACAAAAACAAACAAGTGAACAACCGTATATGAGTTGTTACTATAGAAACGATAGATCTGTGATGTGCAGCTGCACTACTTCAGAGCTGCTGTTATAGAAAACTAATCAACACCTTCTGACCAATCAGAATCAAGAACTCAACAGCACTGTGGTATAAGATGATCAGCCATACTTTTGTGATAGGACAGAAGAGCCACATGAATGTCTGAGGGAAAAAAAAAGAATAATTAATGGCTTTCCATTAAAAAAAAAATAGCCATTTTGATTATAAAATAGTAATATATGTTTGCTTTAGACAAAAATACATGTACACACGTAAATAAAATGGTTTCTTTGGTTTCTTATTCAGAAAAAAATTCAGCTAGAACCCCTTTATGAATCTTAAATCAAAGAATCCTTAAGGAACTGAGGTGTATGAGGACAAAACGTATAAATAAAGTCTTAGTTTAAATTTAGTTTTAGATGCAGAAATGGAGACTGAGCTCAGGGTAGCAGTACAGTGTCTCCCCCTGCTGGTGGTGCAGCTTTTATACAGTTATCATGCCCAGTGTCTGGACATCAACACCAGATCTTCATACTTATTATGAATCCTTTATTACATAATAGTTATGCACTGCTGGTTTCTATTATAAAATGGTAGCAAAGAGCAGACAAAAAAAAGTCCAAAGTAAACTTTTAATTTATAAAATGTTTCCTTAAATCATGTAACTATCTGGGAAGAGAGGATGTTACATTTTCCTATAAAATTCACGTAACACGAGTAATGCAGCTGATAATCGCATGGATCAGTGAAACATGAATGAGTACAGGTCTGATAGACCACTTAAACACGGCTCCAGCTTAATATCCAGAATATAACAAAACAACAGAAGCAAACAAAATGACAAAGGAAAAAAGAAAATAAATCATCAGTGCCAAAGCACAAAAAAATGTATGGAATTCATTGCTGTCAGGATGCAAGTACGAACACAATGTTTTATTAAGAATGGCACACAAAACTTCCTGATTGGAAGGTCACGAGTTCAAATCACAGCACTACCAACCTGCCACTGCTGGGCCCTTGAGCAAAGCCCTTAACCCTCAACTGCTTCAAAGATAAAATGTAAGTCGCTCTGGATAAGAGTGTCTGCCAAATGCCAAAACAGAGACTCAATCCAAGGCAATGTCGTGATTCAGGTAAGAGTCGATTGATGAGCAAACAACATGAACTAGGCCAGGTAAGAGCAAGGTGAGAAAACCAGAAACGAGATCAGAACCAGAAAGACAGTCAGTAAACAACGGTATAGACTGGTACAAAAACACAGAGCGTATACTTCACAGTGAGTGAGTGAAGAAGAAGAAGAACACAGTGAAGTTCTTCTCTTCGCATATCCCAGTATGTTAGGAAGTTGTGGTCAGAGCGCAGGGTCAGCCATGATACAGCACACCTGGAGCAGAGAGGGTTAAGGGCCTTGCTCAAGATCCCACCAGGGGGAGGTTGGTGATGCTGGGGCTTGAACCCCCGACCTTCCGATCAGCAACACAGAGCCTTAATCTTAGTGAGAATCCCTATATACAGTGAGTGTGTGATTGAGTCCAGGTGTGTGATCAGTAATCAGGTGAACGTGAACGTGAATGTGAGAGAGTCTGTGGAGGATGGGTGTTGTAACGCTATGTTGTGAACCACTGTCATCTGGGAATTGTAGATGGATGCCGATTCCTGCCTTCACATGACAACTGCCTTGGATAAACAAAAGTTCTCTGTCTTAAATGCGCAGAAACACTTCTACTAGAAATGTACAATGTAGTTGTGGCTGAAAAAAAAGAAAATTAATAAAAATAATTTTGGCCCAGTGTGTCCAGATTTTTTAATTATTGAATTTTCATTTCGATGAATCTGTATTATATACAATTCTGTACCCTTTTAAAATGTTAAAACACGAGTGGAGGAACATGAAAAAAGTTCGGAAGATAATGAGTTCGAATCCCAAAAGAGCAAAACTGGCTGTTCTCTCAGGGTGTAAGGGGGATACTCTCTCCCCTGTCAATCAAAGTGATACTAACCAATCATGAGTGTCTGTGAGTTCACATACGTGTAAGAGGGCGGATTATGCTTTCCTCCGAGTGTGTCACGACACCCTGTGAGAAATGGCGGGTGACCAAATATATTCATCAAAAAAGCTGATTTTGGGTTGAGTTACAGGTTTCAGTTATGTGATGTTACAGGGGCGGAGCTAGCACTAGGCAATGGTAGGCAACCGACTTGGGCCCCAGAAGCCAAGGGCCCCCTAAAAATGCAAATTATATATATTTTTAATTATTAATGCTAAATAAAGTATGCTTAAAATTTTTAATATTGATGTTAAAACACTGAAACGAGGGCCCCATTTCTATATTTTGCCTAGGGCCCCCAAAATCACTAAATCAGCCCTTGGTGATATAACATGTTTTATTGTACCTTTTGCTTTGCTTTTAAAAAAAAAAGTCTGTCTGAGATACAGAGCATGTCGTTTTGGAGATCTGGTGGTCATTAGACTCACATGGATTTTGGACACCTAACATGGCTGACGTCTTGTCCTATGAATGATGAATGATGAGTTGTGACTCAGGTTGTGTGTGGTTTGGTGGCGTTGCGTTTCTTCTGCACGTTGACGTTGGTGGAGACGGAGCGTGAGCCCTGCAGGTTCTGAGCAGTGCAGGTGTAGATTCCCTCGTCCACCTCCCTCACTTCATCCACCTGCAGGACTGACTGCAAGCGCTGCCGGCTGCGTCCGTCCACCTGCACCGTCTGCGCGGTCTCCTGCGTGTAGAGCGGCCGGCCGATCTGAAAACACACACACACACACACACACACACACGAACGCACGTCTCATACACTGCTACTAATGACTAGCAGCGTGTTTTCTGTGTGACTCAGTGCTCTGTGGACTGACTTTTTGTCCAGGATACTCCCACGTGAAGTCCACCGCCACATCCTGTTCTCCCACCACCATGCAGGAGAGCTGCAGGTTCACACCCACAGCCACTGAGGAAGCCGAGGCCTGGATCACGGGGACAGGAGAAGCAGCCGGGTCTGGACCAGACAGGGGAATAAACAGAGGTCACATAGCGTCATCTACAAATATAAAGGCAAACAGTTAAGTAAAAAAAATTATAAACGTCTAAACAAACATGCAAATAAATGTATTTTTTTCATTTATGTTTATTAAGAAACAAATGCAGAAATAACAGAATACATAGGTTCATGTAAATAAATAAAACAAACAAACAATTAAATAAATAAATCTTTTAGATATATGTTGAAACTGTAAATATTATCTATTGCATGTGGACGTGTAGGACGTGTTGGATGTGTTATACGTGTTGGATGTATTATACGTGTTGTACGTGTTGGACGTGTTATATGTGTTGGCTTTGTTGGATGTGTTGTACGTGTTGGACGTGTTATACGTGTTATACGTGTTGTACGTGTTATACGTGTTGTACGTGTTATACGTGTTGGCTGTGTTGGACGTGTTATACGTGTTATACGTGTTGGCTGTGTTGGACGTGTTATACGTGTTGTACGTGTTATACATGTTGGCTGTGTTGGACGTGTTATACGTTTTGGCTGTGTTGGACGTGTTATACGTGTTGTACGTGTTATACATGTTGGCTGTGTTGGACGTGTTATACGTGATGGCTGTGTTGGAGGTGTTATACGTGTTGTACGTGTTATACATGTTGGCTGTGTTGGACGTGTTATACATGTTGGCTGTGTTGGACGTGTTATACGTGTTGTACGTGTTATACATGTTGGCTGTGTTGGACGTGTTATACATGTTGGCTGTGTTGGACGTGTTATACGTGTTGTACGTGTTATACATGTTGGCTGTGTTGGACGTGTTATACATGTTGGCTGTGTTGGACGTGTTATACGTGTTGTACGTGTTATACATGTTGGCTGTGTTGGACGTGTTATACGTGTTGGACGTGTTGGCTGTGTTGGTTGTGTTGGACGTGTTATACATGTTATACGTGTTGGCTGTGTTGGACGTGTTGGACATGTTTGGACGTGTTAGACGTGTTGGACAGGCTATACGTGTTGGCTGTGCTGGATGTGTTGGACGTGTTTGACGTGTTGGACACGATATACGTGTTGTACATGTTGGACGTGTTGGACGTGATGGACATGCACTCACAGTGGACGTAGATGAGCATGTACTTGATGGAGCTCTGCCTCAGGTTCCCCATGCTGGCCACGCAGTACAGAGAGCCGGCGTGATGTGCTTTGGGCCTGTGGATGGTGAAACCACGCGTCACATCGTACGAGATCTCGGATCCGTCCACCTTCACCTCCACGGGTGGGAACTCACGGTGCAGGGAGACTTTGGCCTGCGGATTTGTGATCTGACACGGCAACACTGTAGGCCAGTTACTTCTGAGATGGATAACCTCATAATAATCCGCTGATGGCACGAAGAGCTCCTGAGGGTCTGACACAAAAGATACGAGGCGTTTTATAATCTATATTCACGTACAAAACACTTTCACCAGACTTCTCTAAGAGCTTAAATGTTCGACACTATAAAAAAACCCCCAAAAAACGATGTTCCAAATTCAATTATGGATTAATTTCTTTCAAAAGAAAAATGTCCTTTTAAAGCTCCTTACTAAACTTCAAATAGGCCTAACATAGACATTACTGCACTATTTTACACAGCCAGATGCATTTAGAGTGTAATATTCATATTACCGGTGAAGAAGATGAAGACTTTGAGGGCTTTATCGTACTCTTTCCTGCATTCGGAGTCCTCGCAGTACAGCGGGTAGCAGGTGTACACTCCTGTATCAGCTCCTGACGAATTGGCTAAAATTAGCATGCCGTATCGCTCGTGCTGCACTGTCCTGATCAACAAAAAGTTAATAAATCATTACAACTTCCCTTATGGAAAAATAACATACATTTCACATGTGATCATGTGTTTTTCCACATGATTATGTGAGTATATATATGTACACTCTATCCCAGGGGTGTCGGGGCACAAGGCAGGGGACACCCTGGACGGGGTGCCAACCCATTGCAGGGCACAACTGCACACACACTCACTGGACAATTTGGACATGCCAATCAGCCTACAAAGCATGTCTTCTGACTGTGGGAGGAAACTGGAGTACCCTGAGGAAACCCCCAAAGCACAGGGAGAACTCCATGCCCACAGGGCGGAGGCGGGAATCAAACTCCCAACCCTGGTGCGAGGTAAATATGCCAACCACTAAGCCACCGTGCCCCCCAGGGTGTGATCATATACATGTTATAGATACCCAAATACCTGCCCTGCAATTGCTCAAGCGAAGTAACCATGTGAATCATATAAATAAAATGTGATATACTGTATGTATATATAAAACGAATCGTGAGTACACAACATGTGAAGTGTCTAAATATATTTCTTTGAATGTTAGACAAAAAAAAATAAAAAATCAAATGGTAAAAATCCAAATGAAGTCCATTTCTGTTCCTGGTTGTAAAACTAAAAAAGCTCAGGGGGTGTGTGGGGAAGAGTGGGTGTGGTTACGGTTACGGGGGAGTCATCAAGCCATCCAATAGAAAGTGACCGGAGATTGCGTTATCGGACACGTTTTCAAATGTATCCAAGGAGCTTGATAATCAGTCACGTACCTGAGTCGTCCTTCATCGTCCTCCCGCAGGTAAGACGGGACGTCCCACTGCACACGACTGCCTTTACACCTCAGCTCCAGTGTGTCCCCTGCAGGGACCGACAGCGTTTTCCCCACCTTCTCAAACTTCCCCTTCCCCACTACTCGATTCAGGTACGGCGGAGCTGCTGTGGGACTCGGGGGCTTGGGTGGGGGCGTGGCTTTAATTTTGACTGACATGCTTTTGTTCTTCTTCTCAGCCTCTTTCTTCACCTTCACCTTCACCCTCTCTTTTAGCTTCTTATCTCCCTCTGGTTTCGGCTCCTTTTGACTCATTACTGTGTTTATAGGACATCATTATTGTTTCATAAAGTCAATGTTTTAAAGCATTAACAGCTCATTCTTGGGGTTTTATAAAGCAGACGCGCCAATTAAATAGATTTTTTTAAAAAACAAACAACAAAATCATTATAATGGTGAAGATTCCTGTGGAGATGTTTATTTTGGTGTATATTTATGGAAGGAGTCTCCAGTGTTAGTGTTGTGTAACAGTCAGCTGTAAGGTTAAGCTTTTAAGAGGAGTTTATACTTTCTGTTCTCAGTAACAAGACAAGCTGCGATTTCTTTTTCTTAATATGTTCAAGAGAGAAAGAAGAGACGCTGGTGAGGGAACGGGTGTTTACAGCTGCTACGATTTAAGTAATAACAGGAACTAACTGGTGTCTATCTTTCTGTCTATCTGTCTATCTATCTATATATATATATATATGTCTATTTGTCTGTCTATCTATCTATCTATCTGTCTGTCTATTTGTCTGTCTGTCTATCTATCTATCTATCTATCTATCTATATATATATATACATATATATATATATATCTATTTATCTATCTCTCTGTCTGTCTGTCTGTCTGTCTATCTATCTATCTATCTATCTATCTATCTATCTATATATATGTCTGTCTGTCTGTCTATCTATCTATCTATCTATCTATCTCTCTGTCTGTCTGTCT
>JANDJT010000041.1:4416908-4427893 GCA_024331685.1 Stegophilus panzeri | reverse complement strand
GCAGCGTCTACCAGGAGATTTTAGAGAACTTCATGCTTCCATCTGCTGACCAGCTTTATGGAGATGCTGATTTCCTTCTCCAGCAGGACTCTGCACCTGCCCACGGTGCCAAAACTATTAGTAACTGGTTTTCTGACCGTGGTATTACTGTGCTCGATCGTCCAGCCGACTCGCCTGACCCGAACCCCATAGAGAATCCACGAGAGACACCAGACCCGACGATACAGACGAGCCGAAGGCCGCTATCAGAGCAACCCGGGCTTCCAGAACACCTCAGCAGTGCCACGGGCCGATCGCCTCCATGCCACGCCGCACTGATGCAGTAATTCCTGCAAAAGGATTAAAGCCCCGCCCGAGTATCAGCGCATAAATGAACATACTCTTCATCATGTCGACATTTCTGTATTATAAATTCTTTATCCTAATATTTTGAGATACTGGATCAGAACAAGTGCATTAATGTGATCATCACTCAACATAATCGACACTAGGGTGTGTACGTGGACTAACGGGGTGTTTGTTGTCGGCAGAAGCAGGAGCAGCGGGTTTCGGGAAGCGGGAGCGTCAGAACGTGGACTCTGGAAAGCACTAAGCGCTTCATCCTCCCTCTCCACCGGCACGTGGCTTAGTAGCATGATGCAGTTTCTCTTTCAGTTGGCATGGTGTGAACTATCCTTTATCTCTCCTCCCCTAATATGTGTGTGTGTGTGTGTGTGTATATATATGTGTGTGTGTGTGTGTGTGTGTGTGTATGTATGTATATATATATATATATATATATATATACACACACACACACACACATTTATTATTATTATTATTAATTTAGCTTTATACTATTGCTGAGGTTGAAACTCTGCTTTATACAGTAATTCTGTCAGTTAATTAATGGACGAAAGCATCGCGAGGACCAGAAGCGAAAAATATCGTTGCGTCGTTCTAAAGCGTCCTGCTTTTGATTAGCAGATTTATTATTTTTTTATTTTTTTTTTGTTGTTGTTTATTTTCGGTACGGCTTTACGTTAACGTTCCTTTAATCGATTGTTTTTACCGCGCAAGTTACGTTTAACGAACCTTAAACCTTCAGCATTAATAAACCATTATATACGCCTTATATCATCATCATCATCATCATCATCATCATCATCATCAGGTCATGTTTATTTCTCCAGTGAAGCGAGCTAAATTTGCATACATTAGCATAAATTGCAGTGTTGCCTAAAAATACTAAGGTTTATCGTTTAGTTAACGATTAGACAGCACTTTATTTATCGGTTAATGATGTATTAATGCTGAAGTTGACTCGGTGTAACTAACGAAGTGAGTAGAGTTAGTTACAGGAACTTTAGCGTAAAGCGCTGCCGCTATTTATTTACTGAAACTAACTAAAAGCAAGAGTGATGTAGCGTGTGTGTGTGTGTGTGTGTTTGGGTTTTCTTTTCTTTTCTGAAAATCTCTTTTTCAATTCAAAGATGTTTTCATTTCTTTGAGGGGTAAACAAAAAAACAAAAAAAAAATCCCACCACCCTATAGGCTGACGATGTGAAAGTTGAAAGTGTCGTCCTGTAACTCTGTAGGAAAATCGTCTCGGAACATTTTGCGCCAGGGTAGAATGTATTTCTATTTATTCACACGCTCACACTTTTTATTGTTTTCGTATCCATGTGTCAGTCATTTAAAAAAAAAAAAAAAAAAAAAAAAAAAAAAGACTTAACATCCATTATGTGTGATATGTTCATTGAGATCACGTTCTGAGATCTTACAAACGTTTAACGTCCCACTTTAATGTTTAATCCTTTTTTTTTTTTTTGGTTCTAGTTAATGGTTCCTGAATCCGTGATTGCGGAGAGGTCAAGATGGCAGTTGAAAATTCAAATCCATGATCTTTTTCTCAGTAGTGATGATGACATGTGGTTCACTGTCTTTGTATGGTTGTTGTTTGTGTATATTGCTTTTGTCTGCATTATATATCCCAGATGTTTGATGTGACGAGCGTCGTGTCGGCTGCTGCGCCGACGCGAAGTGGGCCAAAAAAAGAATTATAATAATTATAATTACCTTTATTAAGAGCAGCTTATTTATTCGTCCGTGCACTCGTTCATATCCAATGCTTTATGCTGCCTTCAGGTCCTCTTTGGAAATTCACACGTACGAGTTCGCAGGAAGTCGTGATTACAACGTGGAGTGTTGGGGGAGGGGGAATGGACGTCATAGGACGTCATATTTTTGTTTATTTATTTTTTTGTATCATTGACGGTTTACCGAAAGAAAAACGAAGAACTAGATCTCTCTCTAGTTAAGCGTTAAACGTGCGAAATTATCGCGTGAATCTTCATGTAAATTATCACGTTCAACGCCGTGAGGTTTTGTCGTGGGGCGGGGGGAGGAATACGTTGTAATTCCGAGTTGTAATTCCGACATCGAGGCGACGTTCGCCTCGTACTTAGGACGTTTCCGACGGGACTTGAAGGCAGCATTAGATCAGATCAGCGCAGATATAACGCCTCATGCCATTCTAATCCATTTATAAGACTAATTAATTAACATTCATCGATTTATAGAAGGAACTGGGTCCAAAAATGGAGTCGTGAATTTTCTGATTATTCGCATTGTCACTTTGAAATCAAGGTGCACAAGGCTCCATTAAGAACAACAAAAAAAAAAAAAACCACGACATAGCGTTTATGATATGTAAATATAATAATAATAATAATAATAATAATAATAATAATAATAATGAGCAGGTTTGGACATGCCTTTCTAGTGAACGTGTGTGGAGTAGAAACAGCTAAACCGATTACAGTGTGTGGAGTGTGTAGAGGTTGAAATATTTCGTGAGCTGAACAGCACTTTGGCTTTTATTTAATGTAGTTTCGTGCTTTTTGGAGTGAGATTTATTATTTTATTTCTTCGATTAGGCGAAAGCACATCTCGTGAATCTTTTTGTATTTGATAATCATAATAAATATATTCTTAATGTCCTGACGTCTACAGTGTGTTTCATAAGTGTGAAGTCTTCCCCGGTACACACGTTTACAGAACATCATGCCTTGATTTAAAGTCTGGTCTATCAGCAAGAATTCATTACATTTTTATTTATTTATTTTTTATTTGTTTATTAAGTATAAACTAAAAAAAACCGATATCGTGTTATTAAATTAAGTTGGTGTTGTGTGTTATTAAGTGGGTGAAATATTCTTATCGTCTGAATGCATTCTCAGAAGTAAACATACCAAACTGTACTTTTCCTTGTTGTTGGAGCGGTACCATCGAAAGTACATTTTATTTACCCCTTTAGTGTGTATCTTTTACACAATAAGTAATACAGTACTGTACAAGGTCAGTCTGAAATCTTATTAGATTAGAGCGAACAGGTTCTCATCAGGGCATGAAATCTCCAGAAGCAGGACTGAAGACCCTCGGTGGAAGCTGTAAGGTCTGTTTGTAACAGCGAACAAACTTTCGATCATTACCCCTGTCTGTAATGCCGAATACTGGCTTTTGCATCTTCGGTGCCAAATAATGCTAATAGAGGTCTACCACTTGGTTTGAAACCCAAGCCTAACAAATTGAATCCAAACTATTTCATGTCATCTGGAATATTTTACGTATGTTAAATTGATAATGGGACTAAACTTTGCAGGGTTTATTTATTTAGACTCAAAAGAAACTTCTGGAAGGAGACCAGATCTCTTCTTGAGAAACTTCTGGAAGGAGACCAGATCTCTCCTTGAGAAACCTCTGGGATGAGACCGGATCTCTCCTTGAGAAACGTCTGGAACGAGACCGGATCTCTCCTTGAGAAACGTCTGGAACGAGACCGGATCTCTCCTTGAGAAACGTCTGGAATGAGACCGGATCTCTCCTTGAGAAACCTCTGGAACGAGACCGGATCTCTCCTTGAGAAACCTCTGGAACGAGACCAGATCTCTCCTTGAGAAACCTCTGGAACGAGACCGGATCACTCCTTGAGAAACCTCTGGAATGAGACCGGATCTCTCTTTGAGAAACTTCTGGAATGAGACCGGATCTCAAGGAGCTTGATTAAGGACGGCAGGTTGAAACTAACATGAACATCAGATCCTCAGTCTATAATGCTTAATGGATCCTATCTTGACTGCTGTTTAAGTGTTTTCTCTTGATACCAGAGGGCTCAACCATGGTAGTGGAGGTTTCCCCACTTACTCTTAAACCCAAGTCTAATAAATCAAAGAAATTTTGTAGCATTAAACTTCTTAAACGTAGACAAGAAATAAGGACTGGGAGGAGTAGAGATCTTCTGATTGTTAAGAATTCCCTAAATAAAGGTAAATAAAACAAAACACCAGATTTTCTTTAATGCTTTATTGAAAGGATCCCCTTGCAGGAGGGAGCAGGGTTTGATGGGGCACTCTGGAGAACCAGACATGTCTGAGTGGAACCAAGCAGCCTGAATGCACTGAAGAGCTGCTCTTATCCGCCAGTCTCCAATCAGGTTTTGCAGAAAGTCCTGCTTTTAAACCTGAGCTTCATTAACATGCCCAGATCTCCAGAATCACCACAGTGCCATGCTCCTACCTGCTTCAGTCAATGAATAACTTCATTTTTTATTTTTTATTTTTTTTTTAATCTAAATCTTCTTTCACATAAACCGGGTCTGATGGGCTACAACTCTGCACAACTGAATGGTTTCCTAATCTCAGCAGACCTGAATCAGCTCATGAGTTCATCTTTTTTCGTGAGTTGGATCAGGTGTGTTCTAGTGGAAATCACTCAGTTCTGTGGTCCTGAAGGAGCGGGATTGAAGAACACTGACCTAAAGTTTGATTCTCTAAATTTTAAAATGGTTTCTCTCACAAGTTTTGGCACAGTAGAACATCCTTTGACAACCATTAAAGATACAAATGTAGAATAATGTTATCTGAGGCGCATGTGTAATTCTGGATTCTGGAGTTGGTTTAGTTTTTGGAACGCCGTGCGTTGATGAGATTTATGATGTCGGCCCGGACTTCGGAAACGTTCACCCTTGGAAACCACCTCATTAGCGGCTTTCCATCAGGGCCCACCAGAAACTTCTCGAAGTTCCACTTGATGTCAGTGACTTTCAGCGGCTCCCAAAACAGTCTGCCAGTGGGGCTTCCAAAGCTGTTGCCGACAGGTGGGCAGGCGTTCTGAATAGGCAAAAAGGAGGATTATGTTAATCCCATTTTAATTTAACTCCAAATCAATTCTACCAGCTTGGGTTTTAACCGCATCAAAGCCTCGGTTCTGGCCGATGAATTAAGCGTAACTTTGCACGCTTGCCTTTTTCTATATGAGTAGTCATCTACAGCTGTCCTGCAAAGATCCTTCTGTAGCTTTGCAATGACTGTGCTCTTTTCGAGCTATTAGGATCAGGACTTCTGTGAAATGAAAGACACTTAAGCTCTAAACTTGGGTTGTTGTTACCACATGGGTCATTACCTTCAGGAAAGTGAAAACACTTTGCTCGTTTTCACCGTTCACATCACCGCTTTCAAAGAGCTGGAAGTTTGGAACAAATCCATTGCCTGGGCGGACATACCTGCGAATGCAACCAGAGAAATGCCACGTCAAATTAAAGGTGTGTCTCAAAGACGGACCGGACCTTCTCAGAATGAGGTGGAAGATCTAACATTCGTGAGATCCAACATTTATTTTAGTACTCGTAATAGTGGGTACGTTACAGATCTTCACAATATACCTTTGGATTACGTTAACATGTGATCGTAAAGGTGGCGCGTGTGGTAGCGTTGCGAGTTCTAGCACACACGCTTGCAGTTCCCTAGTCACTTCCTGTTTATGGACTTTATGAAGAATCATTCATGCACTAACTCTCTGCGAGGTCTTACCGGTACATTCACTGAGAAGGTTCTGAGCCGTTGTTTCTGATTTGCTTACTAATCCCAAGGATTCGTGAGGGGACGGCGTGAGAATGGTTTTAGAAAGGCAGAGTGGTGATCAGGACGGAGATGGAGAGGTCTACAGGGATATGGTTGGCCAAACATGATGATGGGCTTGGAACACCTTAGGGGCAAGGATGGAGTGAGGATCAGGAAGTTGATTGGGCCTGTGGTGATGATGCAAGCTTGGAGATAAAGATTTGGATGGAGAGGGTTCCAACAGGGTGAGGTGGATGAGACTCGGGGCACGTGGAGATTTGGTGCACACGGCGTTACGTGAGGATGGTGGGGACAGTCTAGTTGGGAACCATTGGTCAAAGGAAATAGGGTTTTATTTTGGAATGTAGCTTTCTCTATGGATTAGTTCTCACACTGGTTTTCTGATTTTGTAGGCCTCTAGACATGAGCAAGTCTATCTGAGATGATATACGCATGCAGCTTGCACA
Source organism: Stegophilus panzeri (assembly GCA_024331685.1). NCBI lineage: Eukaryota > Metazoa > Chordata > Actinopteri > Siluriformes > Trichomycteridae > Stegophilus > Stegophilus panzeri. The sequence goes on along the minus strand of JANDJT010000041.1, from coordinate 4,421,547 downwards.
ATGCTAAACTGGTACCTATTATCCTTCCTTATTTGTTTGCAACGTTTGCCTTGTGGCTCCAGTGTAAACCCGAAGAAGCAACCATGTCTTGGCTGATTGATCGTATTTTGAGTATGAGTAAAGACGTGCAAGTTTCCGTTCTCCCTTAAAGTACGTAAGTAAATATTAGTAGTGAGGTAACATAACCTGACCTCTCGTATGACATTTAATCATGAGGTGATGAATGTAGACTTCAGTTCTAGGCTTAATAAAGGTGGAATTAGCGTTGAACCATTTCTGCAAGGTCACGTTGCAATTGTGTAATAGATCTTCCTGCTAATAAGCTGCCTTCTCTGATTAAAGTCTGCTGAATGATTGCCTTCCCCAAGTTGACCCATAACTCTCGATTTATAATCCGACACTTCCTAAATGTTTAGATGCAAGCTAAAAAGTCAGATCAAAACGACTTACTTTAGCAGTGGCAAGATCTCTTCATTAAGCCCGGGTTCCTGTTTCCCAAACTGGTTACAAGGAAATCCGAGAACGGTGAAGCCCAGATCTTTGAGCTCCTCCTGTAGTGCATTCAGTTCTGAGTGAGATTAAAAAAAACAACATAGTGCCTTAGGGAGATTTGGAAAGACATCAAGACCTTTATTTGTTTGGCCTTTTTCCATGATAATGAAAAGCAAGCAAAGAGTGACTGGTGATCAAATACCAGCGGCATCTGCTCAAATATTGACCTCTATTGGAATCCTGGTATAAGGGTCACATGTTTCAAAAATCTCAAACTCTTACCCAAATACTGGAAGGTAAGTCCTCAGAAGGTGGCCACGTTGACAACGAGGACGTACTTCCCAGCATACTGACGGAAGGGAATGTGCAAACCTTCAGTCAAGGTCTTCGCTCCATAGTCAAATATGGAGCCATCCGCAGCCTGGTTACATAACTGTTGAGAAACAGAAATTCTTAGTTACAGTCTGTCATACTCGTGTCTCTAACACGCCACTGGCAACAAGCCACGTTAATTCAATTCAATTCAGTTTTATTTCTGTAGCTCTTTTAACAATGGACATTGTCCCAATGCAGCTTTACAGAAATATATAAATTCAGGATACAGATTTTAAATGTATGGATTTATCCCTAATGAGCAAGCCAGAGGTGACGGTGGTGAGGAAAAACTCCCTGAGACGATATGAGGAAGAAACCTTGAGAGGAACCAGACTCAAAAGGAAACCCGTCCTCATCTGGGTAACAACGGATAGTGTAATTCTAAATAAATAAATAAATCTCTTTTATAAATGTTCTAATACTACATGGTCAAATGGGAAATTCATTACAGTTTTTACATGAAGTCTGTTTGTTGAACTTCTGCACTGTTCACTGATTTGAGTGCAAAACTGTTTGTGGCAACTGCAGTCTTAAAGCCATCACAGCATACTGTAAGTGTTCATATGAACTGAGGACCAAAGCCATCTTTATGGTTCCTCAGTAATCTCAATGATCTTTAGGCTGCACCGTGTGGGGTACCATCTTCAGCAGCAGCACGGAACTTCCAATTGATGAGAATTCCAACCAGAACTAGGGCATCAGGACGGATCGGGCAGGTCCGATTACAGTTAGTCCAAGGTCAAGTGGGCCAGATTGAGAAAAATCAGCTTGTTGAGCAAATTATGTTCATTTTTCTATTAAAACCTGGATTTAACTGGGATTATACTGTATGTCATGAATCTACACAAAATATTCCAGTATAGTGAAGTGGGCACACGGTGGCTTAGCACGTTCGCCTCACACCTCCAGGGTTGGGGATTCGATTCCCGCCGCTGCCCTGTGTGTGAGGAGTTTACATGTTCTCACAGTGCTGCGGGGGTTCCCTCTGGGTACTCCGGTTTCCTCCCCCAGTCCAAAGACATGCATGGTAGACTGATGGGCAGGTCCAAAGTGTCCGCAGTGTATGAATGGCTACAATGGATTGGCACCCTGTCCAGGGTGTACCCCCATTATGCCCCATGCTCCCTGGGATCGGCTCCAGGTTCCCCATGACCCAGTAGGATAAGTGGGATAGAAGATGGATGGATTATAACATTTTCTCAGTACAAGGGTTTATCTGTTTCACCCTTTAGACTAGTTCTTTTTTTAATTTTATTTTCAATTCGATTACGGTTGATTTTAGCAAAAAGATTTCAACGTGCTGGATTAGAATCTTAATCGGGCCAGTTGCGGGTCATACGTTTGACATCACTGTTTCAGAGAAAAAGACCGACTGGTGAGTTGCTGTAAAGATAATAAAGATAATCTGTAAAGACCTTTTTTCCCCCCGTAAATTTGTTGCAGCAAATGTAGACTGGTTAAACAAATGGCGGTTCCGTGAGAGTAACGGTATTATCATTCCAGTCGTCTCTGAAGGTGGTTAATAATTATCTAGAACCCCAAGATCTTTTGGTCGGTGTTTGGGCAGTTCTTGTTTTTGAATGCGTGTCGAAACATGCCCTATGCCCTAAAACAAACACGCCACCACCAGAAATAAGCGTGGTTCTAACCTGCATTGTATCACATTTAAAACCACTCCCACTCATTAAACAATCACATACGTTATGATATCATCTGAAAAATAAACATAACGAGAGTATCCAAACATTGCAAAAAACTAACCTTTGGTCCGTGTTTTCAAAGAGTCTAGGATCAGTTGCGCAATACCTGGCAGGTCATTTTGGTCATGTTCCTGCTACGGCTGGGGGATATGATGACATAACCCTGATATTGTGATCAACTATTTCACAATAAACCTGTCTAAGATTTTGGAGCTTTAATCCTATATATATATATATATATATGTTTTGTTGGCAGTTAAATCGTGATACATTTCATGTTCCCTAGAAATGTCTTGGCGAATCGTGATACGATATATTTTTGTCATATCGCCCAACCCTATTTCCAGCACAAGCTCGTCTGATTTAGCTCGTTATCTCATGACTGGGTTTAGTAAATGCTGGAAAGTTACACAAGCTCCTGGATGTACAGAACCAGCTATGAGAACCTTCAGGACAAATCAGTCTGGCAGTGAGGCAATACCAAGGAACTAGACCTAGTGCTAGTTAGGGGCTGTGCAATGTGGACAATATATCATGCAGAGGTTATATTAATACACGCTGAGATTGTGATACGAATTGCATAACATCTCTATAGCCATCTGTAGGCATGTTGGTTCTGTCTGTTATCTCCTACAAGCCCGTTCCCTTCTATTAACTGGTGCGTGATGAGATGTTTAAAATGGCTGCACTATAGTGTAGAGCTGGTCCATCTTTACTGTTCTGTATATAACATATACCTAAGAATTATTTATAATATACAGTAAGTATGTGGTTGGAGATGCTGTCCGTGTGAATGCCGTAATTTAAACACAAAGAAACGCACAAATGGAGCGTGTGTTATTGGTCACAATGAGTAGTGATTGGTTAGGGAGCTTATTTCCATATATGGTATATACACTACCAGTCAAAACCAGTCATCTTGGACACGCTGGATTGAATGAAAATATATATATATATATATATTATATATATATATTATTTGATAAAGGCTTAAGCTTGAAATTTGTTTGAAGCCCAGGTATTCTTTTTTTTTCTGAAACAGTATACATATACACACACACACTGGTACTGTGTTGGAAGCAGGAGGAAAAATGGACAAAAAAAGTGTAAGGACAAGTAGTTTTCATTTGGTTTCCGTACAGAACAGCCAACAAATGCTCACCCTATTGACAATTTGGAAATGCCAATTAGCCTACAATTCACGTGTTTGGACTGGGGGAGGAAACCGGAGTACCCAGAGTACACGGGGAGAACATCTAAACTCCATGCACACAGGGTGGAGGCAGGAATCGAACCCCCAAGCCCTAGCTATTTTTAGATTGTTAGTGTAGTACACACTGATGAAGGCTTAAAACTGAAATGTTTGTGCAGCTATTCCTGTTTAAACTGGTGTCCTGCTCCATAATTCTTGGAAATGGCACAGAGTAGTGCATTGTTAGACATTCTTCACCACACTACAAAATACACCTTGAGAAATAAACTTACTAAAATGTACTTTAGTTTCTTATCTTTTTACCTGGGAAGGTTTATGTTAGCGTAAAGCTCTAAATGTTGTCCTTAAGGTCCAGTGATGTCCCTTAAATTATTATTATTATTATTACTTTTAAAGGTGTTAAGATACTAGTACTAAAGGTGTGCCACCCCAGCAACAAGGAAATGTGTTTCTGAGAGTGAACCTGTCCGACCACTCCAGTGCTGTTTGTAGTAGATAGGGAGGCGTATTGGAGGGGTTATACTGTACTCATAACACACGGAGCCTAGGTTTGTAGGGAATAGGGAGCAGGACAGGACTTTAGACACAAAATCCGAATTGAGATTTTATGCCACGCTGCAGTTTTTCAGTGGCCACGTTATCTGTTGAGGAGAGCAAAACAATAAACTGTTCATTTAAGCGTTACGTTCCATACAAACATGTCATTATAACATCGCAGTTAACCTGCAACTTTATTCATCAAATACACTTTGATGGCTGCTGTAGCTTCTACTCCTTTTACTGAGAGAGAGAGAGAGAGAGAGAGAGAGAGAGAGAGAGAGATAGAGAGAGAGAGAGAGAGAGAGAGAGAGAGAGAGAG
>JANDJT010000041.1:4335598-4345940 GCA_024331685.1 Stegophilus panzeri | reverse complement strand
TGTCTATCAGTACGAGTCCAATCATAGCTACGTAAATCCGTGACATTGTCTATCAGTACGAGTCCAATCATAGCTACGTAAATCCGTGACATTGTCTATCAGTACGAGTCCAATCATAGCTACGTAAATCTGTGACATTGTGAATCGATACTAGTCACATTATAACTACGTAACTATGTGACATTGCATATCAGTTCTAGTCATTTTATAGCTACGTAAATTTGTTGCACTGAAAATTGATACTAGTCACATTATAGCTATGTAACTTTGAGACAATGCATATCTGTACTAGTTATTTAATAGCTACATAACTTCGTAATGGTGTGAATCTGTACTAGTCATGTTATAGCTCTGTAACTATGCGACATTATGTATCAGTACTAATTACTTTATAATTAAGGATCTTTGTGGCACTGGGAATGAGAACTAGTCAAGTTATAGCTACGTAATTTGTGGCGTTGTGAAACGGTATTTGTCATATTTATTCCACGTACCTTTGTAAAATTGTGAATAGGTATTAGTCGCGTTATATATATAACTATGTAACTTTGTGGCACTGTGAGTCGGTACAAGTCACATTATAGCTACGTAACGTTGAGACAACGTGTATCTGTACTAGTTATTTAACACCTACATAAGTTCATGACATGTGAATCTGTACTGTGAATCTCACGTTATAGCTATGTAACTATGTGACATTATGTATCAGTACTAGTTACTTTATAACTACGGAACTTTGTGGCACTGGGAATGAGAACTAGTCAAGTTATAGCTACGTAATCCGTGGTGTTGTGAAACAGTATTTGTCACGTTATAGCTATGTACTGTTGTAACGTTGTGATGCGGTAATAGTCACGTTATGACAAATTAAATGATATAGTTGTCGACTGGTAAGCGTTAGGTCACGTCTGTGTTTACTTTTGAAGATTACTGCAGGTACGTGCGTGCTCTGTAGTCCTCGTTTGCCTGTAACATCCTGCAGTATTTTTAGTTCATAATTTCAGTTAGCTAGTAAAATAAAACAAAAAACTCATTTATTTAATATATATGCAGTATATGAGCGACAATAATTTAACTACTAAACAGAACAATAAAAATAGTTCCTGAACTTAAAGTGCCTGAGATCCTGAAATGTTCCTGTGGTGGAAATGCAAGTGAAGATGTGAAGATCTGGAGTATGTTATGTCCACCTTCATGACTCTTTTGTGACGTTTGCCTTCACTTTAAACTGGCAGGAGATATTGATTACAGAGTTCCTAATTACAGACTTTCATAATTCATAACAATCAGCCACGGTTTGAACACACGTCGGGGCAACCTTTAGGGCACGTTTCCTTGTGCATATTTCGTTCCCCGTTCATTTTCTTGACGTTGTTTTAGTCTTCAAGCAGGGGTCAGGTAGAAAGGAATGGGAGATGATAAAGAGGTCTCGGAGTTATATGTGAAAATATATCTAATGGAATAATGGGTTCAATATGCATACTTGAAGGAAACCATATGAAAGTGGCCGGACAAAGAACCTTCTGTGGTGCGACCACACCCCCTTTCCCCCCTTTTCCTCAGTCCCAGAGAGAGGGGACGAGCGAGAGCGAAACACTGAGAGAGAGAATGAGAAAGAATGAAACGGAGGATGAGAGAGACGGAACGAGAGAAAAGAGAGTGACAGGGAGGAGAGCAGGAGGAGGGTCTGGAAAGCTGTCTCACACACATACACACGCACACACACACATGCACACACTTCTACACAAGTGAAGCCCAGGAGAGTACAGGTAAGTCTCGTGTCTCCTTTGCTAATGATGAATTTGTTGTAATATCTTCACAGCTTCCTGCAACACCTGTTGAATTTTACTGGCTGTATATTGAGTGTAGCCATCTGGGAAGAAAGCATGTGTTTACCTTCTGTGTGTATGTCTGGTGTCTCATAAATATTTTGCTCGGCTCATGGAGGCTCTTCCTGACTACGTTGGAGATAAACAGGAGTTGCCGGGTGGCAGCTGTTCTCAGATCAGTGATAAACTGGAGCTTTGGGTCAGTTACTGTTTGTGTTTTTGCTGTGTCTGTTCTCAGGACAGTAGCACTGAGTATTAATATGTGTTCGTCTGTGTGTTTGTGTGTGTGTGTGTGTTCTGCATGCTCATTCCTAGCCTAGCCCTGTGAAAACGAACAGTTTCTTTGTCCTGCCTGTGTGTGTATGTGTGTATGAGAGAGAGAGAGAGAGAGAGTTGGCTCAATGCCTTTCCTCCAGTCAGTATAAAGCACCAGATACTGTATATCTGCTTGGTGTGTGTGTGTGTGTGTGTGTGAGGTCAGTAACAGAACCAGGTACATTAGCATCCTGTGTGTGTGTGTGTGTGTGTGTGTGTGTGTGTGTGTGTCACAGGTCAGAGCCAGGTACATTAGCATCCTGTGTGTGTGTGTGTGTGTGTGTGTGTGTGTGTCACAGGTCAGAACCAGGTACATTAGCATCCTGTGTGTGTGTGTGTGTGTGTGTGTGTGTGTCACAGGTCAGAGCCAGATACATTAGAATCATGACTCTGTGTGTGTGTGTGTGTGTGTGTGTGTGTGTGTGTGTGTGTCACAGGTCAGAACCAGGTACATTAGAATCATGACTCTGTGTGTGTGTGTGTGTGTGTGTGTGTGTGTGTGTCACAGGTCAGAACCAGGTACATTAGCATCATGACTCTGTGTGTGTGTGTGTGTGTGTGTGTGTGTGTGTGTCTGTGAATGGTGTGCAGTAACGGTAGAGTTTTTTTGTGTATTAGTTGCAGGCGTATCTTAGCAACCATAATGACTTAAACACTACAGCAGGCAGACGGTCCACTGAGCATCTGCCTCCGCTCCGTATCACCTTCATCACTCCCCTGTGTTTCTGTGCTCAGTACCTGCATCAGTAAACAAGCTCAGGTCAAGCCGCACTGGGGCTTCTGTCTGTCCCAGTAACGCTTTTCTTAATGTGTTCAGTGTAAAAGTGTGCTAATGTGATGTACACACACCTAATAAGAAATCCAGAGGATGGACTCTGGGCAGATATTTCTCCACATAAACACCACCTGTATAGGAGAATTTGGCTGTGCTGGGAGCTTACCGATTTCACACTGAGATGGGGGCGGAGTGAAGGAGTGTTCGGGTGTGTCTAAAAATGACTGACAAGAGGAAAATTCTGGACCTTTTTTCCTCAGGTTTTCCTCAGAACACTTAATCACACAGTAGGGGTGGGCGATTAGACAAAAACATCATATGGTGATACACGCTACAATATGTATCACAATATACAGGTAATATTTAAACAATAAATTACTTAAAACTTAAAATGAAGCTGAAAATGGTAAACATTGTAATAATTTTAACAAATTCTAAGAACAAATAAAAAATAATTTGTACAATTGGAACGGTTCGGTAAAGGTTTTAACATCTAATCGGCAAGTCCAGTGTTATCGCGCAGTCTAAAACCGACTCATAATGATGTATAAGGATGTTCATGAGTAGTGTCGCTGAATATGTATACATTATTCATTATGTAAATTTCGTTATGCCAGTTAAAACATTAAGACTGCATATACAAACCTGTCCAGAAGCAAACGTGGTTAATTCTGCATCCAGCTTCTCCGGTAATACTCCATCATGGAAAAGTTTGTTAAAGAATCGTTGGTTGAAGAATGGTTCATGATTTTGTGGCAGTGGTAGCTCAGACCAGAAGGTCATGAGTTCAAATCCCAGCACCAACAAGCTGCCACTGTTGGGCCCTTGAACAAGACCCTTAACTATCACCTGCTCCTTGGGGTCGTCCTCAAGGCAGAATGTAGCCTCCAGTTGATGAGAGCTCCATCCAGAGGTGGGGCATCAGGATGGATCAGGCAGGTCCGGAGAGCAGAAAGGGTTCATTCGGCAGGGCTGTCAGTTTGAACAATCCCCTGTACAAATTTCCTGGAAATGTTCGCGTTGTTCTAAAACCGGGAATTTACTTTGTATCTGATATGCACGTAAGCTGTCTTGCTACTGGGGACGTGCACATTGTACACACTCTTATTAATAGTGTAATTTCTTTTTGGTTCTTTGTGTCCTTGTTTTTGCCCTCAGGTAGTATGTACCATCATCAGTAAGCTTTTCAGAAGCCTGAAGCTCAGCGCTTTGGTTATCTGTCACCATCACAGACAAGCCGAGGCATGCTGGTTACCACGAGCTCTCTGAACATTACCGGCAAGGAATGCCAGCTTTGCATAGTAACCCCCAAATAATTTTTTGAGGCATTTACAGGTGCTTGAAAGGGGCTTTTTGTGTGTGTGTGTGTGTGTGCGCACAGTGCGTGAGTCAGGCCATTGTGAATGACTGAATGAGATCCAGGCCCAGCAGGCTGTAATGGATCCAGGAGATAAAAGCAAAGTCTGTCATAAACCACAGTCATTCACCATGTCGTCATACAAACACACACACACACACATACACACACATACACACATAGACTATTACACTGTAACATGTATACTTTTAAATCAGCGATATCAGACAAGAGAACGGAAACATCGCAAATGGTAAAGGTGCGTAAAACAGACCTGCCCAAATCATTAGCTGAAGTTAATGGGCTTGTATAGGCCGAGCCCTTTTGGCAGCGTGAATTCAGGAGTGTGTGAATAAAAACAAATAGCTGGAGAGCAAACAGCTTAGCTCACCGCACAGACATGTATTTCTGCTTCACAAAACTGATAAGGCTCCAACACTCAAGATGAGTAATTACCTCCACTGTTTACCTTATGGCTTTCCCGATGGGTCCTGATACAAGAACGTTGGCGGACTTTGAGAAAAAGATCAACACTGCAGGTGAAGTTTTTACATTTAAGGATCTGCTGATTGAGATTTGAACCGGAAAGCAAAGTCATATCGATTCATACAATGATTACAGAAGGTTAAATCCAGGACCCTTAAGGATTCTCTGGCTTGTCCCAATCAATTGAGAACCCTTAACTATCCAAAGAACCCTCGAGGAACCCGTATTAATGGTGTTAAAATGCAGACTGCATAATACGATGCTGTCGTGGGCTCTTCATCAGAACTTGAACACCAAAGTGCTGTACAAAAGATAGAAATAATATCACTGAAGTTAATAAAATTAAATAACAAACTCGTTCAAAAATACACACATTTATCGAAATGGATACAAATAGAAAGATATGTTAAATAAATCAAATGAAAACAAGACAAAGTGCACACCATGGCATCACGACACGCTTCACACATATTAAATTCATACACACTACCTGACAAATGAGGGTTAAATTCGCCAGACGCAGGTTAACTCATTAGAAGGTAACTCTATCTGTGTGAGTCTGTGTGTTCTATGTATGTTCCTGGTGTCCGAAAAGACAGGAACCAATGAGAATACAGTATGTTGAAGAAATACTGTATGGCGAATGAATATGTAGGGCATAACAGACGATGTTACTGCTGCGGTCTCATATCTCCAGGGTCCCCAGGTTGACCCTCGGCTTGGCTTACACCTTATATCTGTGTGGAACTTGAGTTACACAGTCTCCCTGAGGGTTTCTTCTGGGTTCTCGGGTTTCCTGCAACCTCCCCAAATGTGTCAGTAGGTAGACTGGCGACGCTAAGGTGTGAATGAGTGGGTGAGAGTGTGTTTGGCCCATCCAGGGTGTATTCCCGCCTCACACACAGTGTTTCACACAAGATAGGTTCCGGATTCACCGCAACCCTGACCAGGATAACAGGATTACTATACGTGCCGTTATAGAGAAATAATCAATGACAGGATGAAGAGTTTGCGAGCAGTAATATGTACTGTGAGAAAAACAAATCCGAACGTTTCTGGATCCTACACCCTGGAATGGTGTCCATTTCTGGGCACCATGAACACACACAGCTTCACACCTAGGGGTAATTTAGAGTAGATAATCCACCTACCGGTTTTTGGGAGGTCAGCGGAAACCAGAGAACCCCAAGGAAACCCACACAGACACAGGAGAAAACGCAAAACTCTACACAGACAGCAACCTGAGCTCAGGGTCGAACCAGGAATCCTGGAGATGTGAGGCAGCAACTTTCACCATGCTGCCTTGAAAGATCCAAATTGTTGTCCAAATAGTTAACAAAGAATGAGATAATGTTAGCATTTGCTAACAAATCTGTTTACACACCTATATAGGTCATTAGAAACTAGCTTTTATTTTCATTTTGAATGGTTGCATCCTTAACCGTAGAGCTCTGAACACAATCCTTGTTTAAAGATGTTTGAGTGTGGGTACCGAAACAACCTTTGACCTTTGAATTGTAGGCTCAAAGTAATAAATGTTAATGGCTGCCATCAGTGGTCCCATCTCCTGATGGCATATCTCAACAAAGCAGCTGCTCTTCACTCTCTGACACCAGAGAGCGCTGATCTGAAGCCCATTGTGGTCAAGTGCTTGAGTCGATTGTCTTTTGCTTAGGGATTACAGCACAAAGAGGAGCTCCGATGCTGTTGTGTCTGATCTCAGGAAGAGCCGGAAGAACCTCACTCTCTCTAAGCTTTAGCTGCTTTTAACAGGGTATGAAAAGAGGTGATCACGATAAATGTCATCTCCGTAACTCACATGCCCTCAGGCTCAGGTTCAACAGGATACAGGAGACCATAGTGCAGGTTAGAGGTCATTTACGCCCCTGTGGATTGTTTTCTCTTTCTTTTTTTTTTTCTTCCTCCCATAACTTGAAACTCTGCCTCTAAAAGCATGGATCTCTCTGATTAAGAGAAGTCAAAGGGCTTAGCACATTTCTGGCACATTCTTGGGACGCGTTCAGCTTTGGATTCGAAACCCTCCCTGCTTTCATGATAAGGGATAAAGCTTTGTCATGTTTCAGTCTTTAATTGGGCGACACCTTGTTCCTTTTAACCCCCCCACCCCCCCTTCCTTCTCCTTGCTGTTAATCCAAGAGGAAATGTCTGTTGTATTGTGTATTTATTACACGAGTAGGAAATTCGTTCCATTCTTTCCACTGATAATTCAGTGGGAGTGGTGTCTTTCTAAAACGATGAAAAATGAATGCTAATATGTTTAGTTTAACACGATGCAGAGCCATATTTGTCACACCCAAAGAGTTCAGATAATAATACTTGATACATCATGTACTATGGCTTCCTCAGTCTAACAGCTCATACCCCTTTCTGTTTTAGGTGGGAGTGCATTAGACGGAAACCGAGTTCATCTCAATATCCTAGTGAAGTCAAATCTTCAGGCTCATTCTGGAGAAACCATCTGCTTCGGTCTGCTTCGTCTCATTGGACCTAATCTGAACAGAACAAATAAGCCCAACGTCGAGTCTGACACTGATTGAGAGAACACACAGGGTTTAACGAAGCCACCCAAGGAGACTTCAGTCAGTAATGTGAGAATATAGAGGGACTATTACAGCAAGTCGCTGTTTATAATAGGAACAGAAGGTATAAAGACTAATAAACCCTTGTTGAAATGGGAATTATTTGAACAGTGACGCGCAGAAATTCGTCTGACCTTTCCGATGAATAGTGCTTTCATGTTCTAATGAAATTACAGCAAGCTACAGTACGTCACCTTTCTTTAGAGACATTGTTGGTGCGTGTAGCTTTTGAGAAGCGTGACCTGCCTGGTGCAGATTGTGATATACGAGCAGGGGAGTGTTTGGGGACTGAAAGAAGAAAGAAAGGAAGAGAAATGTCTGGATCGCCGAGGAAAAACAAACCCGAAAAAAAGAACAGTGGATGGTGTTTCGGCTTTTACCGGATCTGCAGTGGAGCACATCGCAAATTGTGAAATTGCTTTTTGGCGGCTTTCCATTGGAACTGGTCCAAGGTGCATCTAAAGGAATCTCCCAGGATTTTGCTTTAGAGTTTGAATTATATTGTGTGGCATCGAAAGTAAAAGTATATCTCTGTCTTGCTGCTTAACGGACTGTCCTCAAAAGGCTTAAGCTCTAATCAGATTTTTTTTGTTTTTGTGTTGAAAAAAGAGCAGCACTTGGAACCCTCCCTTCTGGCCATCCTGACCACCCATTAGGCACAAACCTTTAGTCAAGTCTAGGCACGCAGGAAAACCGGACCCTCAAGACCAAAAACCTTTGCTTTTTTTAATCCCTTGAAGTACCCACTATTGAGCAAGGAGATGGAAAGAGGACACGACCCAGTCAGGAGAGGGATCAGCTGGGCTGGACACGGTACCACGACTCATGGTACCACGATCTCATCTGAGGAAAACACAGACAGGAGTGGAGCTGATTCCTGGGAAAAGGAGAAGCACAGCTGGGTCAAAGCGAAGCCTCTGCTGACCTCCAACACTGGTCGCCCAGCACGGAAAACAAGTAAATATTTACTTCAGTTTCTTGTTTATTACCTCTTAGATGGCCAGCTTGCAACAAGACAAAATGCCTTTGTAAGTAAATACAGGTTTGGTCGAAACATTTGGAAATCCTGTAACATGGTTGCTCTGTTTAGGACAGAATAGTAGGAGGAAATTTATAGTACTTACTCCACATCTGGCAGAATCTTTCAAAACATTTAGAGGCATTTATCTCAGTTTCAGCACTAGTGTAGTTAGTGTGGTTTGCCTTTACGTTACAAATGTAAGGGGGTTAGGTATCTGATTAAACTGGTACACTGGAATAAATCAGATCAGCGATCAAAAACATGCTGTTTTGTTAAAATAAAATGGAAGACATGTAGAACACGATGAAAAAAAACAAACAAAAAAAAAAACCCAATGGGTTAAGATTTTGCCTTGGCAAAAGTTTATTACGTCACTAAGAAAACTTGTTTGGAAAACAGACTTCCGGTCTGGATTGCTTGTTTGTGTTTGGATGTCAGTCATTTTATAGACACAATATCAGATCCTGGGGGCGGAGCTTCGTGAAGACGGATGGGAATCATTCAAACCGTTAGAGACATCATCTTGAAGGGAAAAAAAAAAGAGAGACTAATCTTACCTAATGCATTTTAACATCAAGATGATATGGTCCAGTGCTGGATTTCTTCTAGTTTCCTACAGTTGGATGGATATGCCATTATCAGCAAAAAAAAAAGTCACATTTGTGGTTGACAGGAATGCGGACAGAGAACAGATCACCATCCCCACACCCCTGTTGGTCAAACTTCAGAGCGTGTTAAATATTAACATCTGTTTCCTCGTGGCCGAAAGGCGCATTTTCTGTTCTGTAATGCTGTAATGGCCCTCAGTCTCCCATGCCGCAGAACCACTGACCGTAATGCGAGCGCCAAAAAGAGTTAGCTGGAAGGAATCATGATCAGGAACGCAGATGAACGCTCGCCTTCGACGCATTCACGCTTGCGTGGGTGTCGGGCAGATGGGAAAAGCGTTAAACGCAGCCCTGCGTCATAGACATCGTGCAGCTGTTATCAGACAGCTGTGATTGGCAGCTGTTGTATTTCACTCTCAAGTCAGTTGCTGAGTGTAACATGCGGGATGTGGAGAAAAACAGATTATGTTATCGTGTTATACTGGTCCAAGGCAGTTTCCAGAATAAAGACGCAATGACAGACTTAAACAACGAGTCTGAGAAAACACATGCGTAAACACTCTATTTCTCCCTCCGTCCCTGGCTCCTCGTTCTATTTGGAATAATATGTTTACACAGTGTAGCATATAGCATATAAACCTGTTGTGTTTCCCAACTCTGTCTCATGTTTTGGCCTTTGTCCAGACTTTTTAAACACATTAAACAGACCCGACATTTAGCCAAGCGATTCAGAAAAACAACCCCGACCTGGCTGCTTGACTTAAAGTGAACGGGACTTTAAAGGAATGTGTTTCTAATTATGAGTCAAACCCCTCATAAGTGGAATAGTCCAGATGAACCGAGTCTGTTTTCATAAGCAAACCCCGGTGCATCTGAGAATTAGATCTTAGATTAGAAAATGCAGAACGAAGTAAACATAGCGACATCTGATTCACAGCTGCATCTTCTCAATTTAGCTTTGTTAAAGTAAAGTTAGATTTTTTTGTGTGTGTAGGAATGCATGGGGAAAACCCTAAGTAACATTTTTTTTCTTCAACTTTACACACACACACACACACACACACACACACACACACACACACACACACACACACACATACATGTGGAATCCTGTGGGAGTGGGTCTGGTGAAGGACAACATCCGACAGGATAATCTGACCTCTGATCCTTAGCCCTCAGGCGGCAGTGCTCCCAGTGCTCCGGCTTTAAGGAAGAGTTCTCCCTCCACCCACATTCTAGACTGACTACTGCACCATTGCCTAGGGCTCATAGAGTTCCCTCCCATCACTTAATCTCTCTCTCTCTCTCTCTCTCTCTCTCTCTCTCTATCACACACATGCACACACACACA
>JANDJT010000041.1:4287318-4299054 GCA_024331685.1 Stegophilus panzeri | reverse complement strand
AGTGCTGGAAAATAATGGTGGCCACACAAAATATTGACACTTTGGGCCCAGTTTGGACATTTTCACTTAGGGGTGTACTCACTTTTGTGAGATACTGTGTGTGTGTGTGTGTGTGTGTGTGTATATAATCTATAAATTTTGTGCTCCTGCAGTTCTCGGTGTTCTTAGGGCTGATTTTCTTCCTGGAGCTCACTGCTGGAATCCTGGCCTTCGTCTTCAAGGACTGGATCAAAGACCAGCTGAACTTCTTCATCAACAACAACATCAAAGCGTACCGTGATGACATCGACCTGCAGAACCTCATCGATTTCGCCCAGGAATATGTGAGTTCCGCGTCGGCGGCGTTTCGTTTTACTCGGGTTTGTCCCCGGTGGATGTTTTGAGCTGCGTCGGTTTAGCTGGTTAAAAACGTGTGTAGCGGACAGTAACACCCTGAACACGGCCTTTTCCTACGAGAAAAACGCGCAGGAGAGCACGGGAGGTCCCAGACTTTTCAGACGACTTGACATTTAAGAAAAAAAAGTACGATTTATAATCTAGGACTACATTTTATGATGTCATGTGAAACGTAAGTGATTAAAAACTGACGGAATATCCATTGCACTGACTTCCCAGTGTAGGCGGGTGTGTTGTGTTATACAAAAATAATCCACGCCCAGGGTGAAGATTGTGATTGAAGATTCGGCGTTAACGTGAGTGGCGTTGTTCACACACCCGCTGTGTGTCTGTGAAGATTTGCACAGCATGTCTGTAAAACATTTAGCATCTCAAGCCCAGCGTCGTTAAAAACCCCGTCTCAAAAGGTCTCCGCCGTCGTCATGACTGTTGTCATGAACCGCATCTCGAATCAAAAGCTCTCGCGCTCTAACGTGTTTAATCATCCAGCAAATCTGAAGACCGGTACACAAAACAAAGCGTCTGCGTAAGGTTGACCATGTTTATTGCTGAACGATGTTAGTGTAGCATGTCGGGATAGTGAGGGGGGCTCCTGGGAAGATTTAAAGACTCCTGGGATGTGCGGTTATAGGAAAACGATCAGCAGCGGGGCTGTGCGGTTTCAGCAGAGTTACCGGTACTGTAACTGTACATCCTGAAGTGCTTTTACGAGACCCCTAACGGCGTTAAATGTTAAACCGTCTCCTCCCCCGTATCCACGACTAGACGTTTTTATGTTGAGCACCTAACGTGTCGTTACTATGGAAACAGCAAGGTATTAGAATGAGCAGACGAGTGTTAATATTGATGCAAAGCCGTGATGTGCGCTGAGCTGAGCTGCTGAGCGGTAAGGAGTAACGCACTTCAGGTGGTGCTGTGTTAGGAAAATAATCCACGCCTGGGTGGTGTGAGCGTTTCAGCACCAGGAGGATGAAGACCGCTGTGACAGTGTTTGAGGTTTCTGTGATAAAACTGATGTTTGAGATGAATGAGATGATAATCGTGTGTGTGTGTGTGTGTGTGTGTGTGTGTGTGTGTGTGTGTGTGTGTGTGTGTGTGTGCTTGTCAGTGGTTGTGCTGCGGTGCCCATGGGCCAGACAACTGGAACCAGAACATCTACTTCAACTGCACGGAGCTGAACCCGAGCCGAGAGCGCTGCGGCGTTCCCTTCTCCTGCTGCATCAAAGACCCGGCTGTGAGAACCTTCTCCACACACACGCACGCACGCTCTGGGCATCTCCACCCTTTCTCTGGAAGCATAGCTTATCCAGAGTGGGTGGAAATAAGTGTGTGTGTGTGTGTGTGTGTGTGTGTGTGTGTTTAGATCGGAATGCAGAGAATCACCTGAGCCTGGAGGGTTAACGGAAACACACACACCCCCACTACACACTATTTACATAAAACTTACAACTCATTACAACACACACACACACACACGCACACACACACACACACATAAACTACACACACACACTATATTTGAAAATCACAATACTTTTCAACACACAGCACATTCTAGTCTTCTAGTTTTCCTCCTTTGTTCTTTCTTTCTTTCTCTCTCTCTCTCTCTCTCTCTTCATTTCCTTCACACACTGCTTCCTTTCTCTCTCTCTCTCTCTCTCTATTTCCTTCACATGCTGCTTCCTTTCTCTCTCTCTCTCTCTCTCTATTTCCTTCACACGCTGCTTCCTTTCTCTCTCTCTCTCTCTCTCTCTCATTTCCTTCACATGCTACTTCCTTTCTTTCTCTCTCTCTTTTTTCATTTCCTTCACATGCTACTTTCTTTCTCTCTCTCTCTCTCTCTTTTCATTTCCTGCACACGCTACTTCCTTTCTTTCTCTCTCTCTCTTTTCAGTTCCTTCACACGCTACTTCCTTTCTGTCTGTCTGTCTTTCTATCTTTCTTTCTCCGTCTGTTTTTTTCTCTCAGCTTCTTGACAGTGTGTTTCCTTCCGAAAATGAGAACCTCCTCTTTGGACGGAGGTGTGTGTGTGTGTGTGTGTGTGTGTGTGTTTTATCTCTGCAGTGCTGAGTGCCCACACGTCTATGTGCCATCACGTCTATGTGCCATCGACGTTTTCCTTCCAGTTGTCGTCTGTACGAGTCTCCCAGGCACAGCGCTGACGCTCGGAAGGCCTGTTCACACCGTTTTTCGCCGTGTTAAACACGAGCGACGCGCTGAATGAACGTGCAAATTCACTCCCTAACAGTAGATGGCGCTTATTGAAAAGCAGAAATACCCCGGTGCACAAGATGGCACTGCACGACTTTCCATTTCAAATTGATGAACTGTTGATGGATCACTTAGAATCACTCCTCAACATTCTTGTAGTCTCTGTGGCGTTGATAATAAAGCTCTCGGCGTTCAGACACCAGCAGCTCAGCGTTCATCTTGCTAATTGCTTCCTCCTTCTTCTTCGTTCGTAAGACAGTTTTGTACTCGAGCGGCTCCGGGCACGCAAACAAACGCGCGAATCTCATCGGTCCCCTCGACGTTGGAGAAAAAAAAAAATAGCCACTTTGACGCCACGCGTTTTACACATGAGTCTGAACACACTCATTGACCGCCATTAGGGCGTTAAACGGAGCACTGCGGGAAACATCGCGGTGTGAATGGGCCTCGACTCTGCACCACTCGTAGGGTTTTAACTGTAGGAACGTTGGTAAAATTCTGTCCTGTGGTAAGACGGGAGGTTCACTCGTCACTCCACCGGATCACCCGTGTCAGCCTTGGGATTTCCATCGGATCATCAGAGATGATCAGATTATGTAGTAATAATAATAATAATAACAACAATAGTGGCTTGCGTCGATGTGACGTTAATCATCAGTGTGAGGATGTGCGGTCAACAGCGGTTGAAATCATTTATAATAATAATAAACAACTTTATTTATGTGGCACTTTTCATACATGTAAAATGCTTTGCAGTGTGAAGAAGAACCCCCCCGTAGACCCCCCCCCCCCCCCCATTTCTTAACAGTATAGATATTGTTAAGAAATGAAAAAAGTACATACAAATGATGTAAAAGTAGAATAATTAAAACAGTATATCGTTGGTGTGCAGTTGTACTGTTTGCACTTGTTTACGTGCTAGTGTGTGTTTATCTATCTATTTATTTATTTATTTATTTTTTTAAAAGGTTATAGATTTTAAAAGATAATAAATTAAATAGTTTGATTTGTAATGGGTATGAACCGCGAGGCGCTTGAACGCTTAGTGGCGAGCTGCTTTATACATTAACAGCTCTCGCACACACTTCGTCACACTAACACACACACACACACACTTCGTCACGATTTATTTATTATTTATTTTTTGACGTTCCAATTGCAACGTCTGAATAATATTAAGAATTAAAAGTTCATCGCTCTCTGAAAGAGAAAGAAAAGCATGATTATGCTGTTATGTTATCATCAGTGGCATAAAATGGTCTTAAAGCGACAATAATATCGTTCATCTCAATAATTTCTGGGACGATATATCGATATAGGCCGACGGTACAGTAGTGTCATCGTTGCGAACTTGCTGTTGTGTAAGCGAAATAAAAACACTTCAGGATGTTCTGTTGCAGGAAAATAATCAACTGTGTGGTTGATTGTTTTCCTGAAAAAGCACCACCCCAAGTGGTGGTGTTTTTTTTTGTTTTTTGTTTTTTTTTAATTCCTTACCTCTGCTTTTTTCTGCTGATCTGATTCTCTCCAGGATTCTGATGAAGATAAATTACTTCCACTTCATATTTGTGGACATTTTTCTTTATTATTATTATTATTATTATTATTATTATTATTAATTTTGTTGTTGTTGAGGGTTTTTTTGTGTTAGTAAACATGTAATAATGTGTATCAGGCGTGACCGTGTGGTTCTCTGCTCCTTGCAGGAAGATGTTCTGAACACCCAGTGTGGCTATGACGTGCGGCTTGAAGCAGTAAGTACCATACCCTTCATCATCAGCATCATCATCATCATCATGTCTCCTACGGGTTTCCCATAATCACCTTGGTTTTAAAAACACTTCTCAACTTTTTAAATCTAATCATTTGAAATAACCTTGTCTAGAATAGTATATTGTTTTGTGGGATTTGGTCATTTTTTTGACTTTACGATTGGGACTACATGTAGTGGAGGCGGGGCTTGTTCATAATCATACATCCTACAGTGTAAGTGTACTGTTTTAGAGGCCGGGTGATGATGGGAGATGATGACAAACTGGAAAAACCTTTATTTATTTATTTATTTATTTATTTACTTACAACGACCAGCATCGAATAAGGAAAATGAATCCTATACCAGAAGCCGAGCTCGTAATCTTTCTTGGTATCACTGCGCTGTTCAGTTCATTCAGAAGGTGTCGATTTTAATTTGCTCTAACAGTAGTCAAATCACAGGTTTATATTAACGTGTACTTTCTCGTAAACGATCAGACGAGCCAGGAAGTGCAGTTTTTTTTTTTTTTTTTTAGTTATAACGCGGAAGAGAAGCCCGTTAACGGCTTTAAAATAAACATGCTATTACAAGGGGAAAAAAGAAAGGGAAAAAAAAAAAAAAGTGATCGTTTCCCGTAAGGAGGCATTTCTTTATTTGGAACATTTTTATCTGGAAGGAAGGAGTCTCCAGTGTCAGCACTTTGTAACAGCTGCATTCTTTTGTCTTGTAAACCTCAAGAGAGAGGCTGGTGAGAGAACGACCGTTCAATGTAAGTATAAACGGATACAAACGATGTTGTGCTTCATGATCATGTTTTGGCAGATTGCTGTCGTGTGTGGTATAAGAGGAATAAAGCACTTCAGGATATGCCGTTATAGGAAAAACATCAACGTCAGAGTAGTAACAGTGACTCTGCTTGATGTTGATTATTTTCCCGTAGCACCACCCCCCCCCAGTTGTGTTTTAATTCCTTTAACTTATTGTACAGATGGAGCTTTTTAATTCAACACGACTCGTTCACGTGTACGATCACGTGTGTTTTATACGCCTGTAATTTCACCGATACAGCGCTCCATCATCTCGCCAAGGCTAAACGTTTAGCATGGTCACGCCGTACGAATTTGCATTGTAAATTTACGCCCTGGGTTTGATTGCACGACGCCACAAACGGAGGTTTTCTACAGAAAGCGCTCGGAACGTTTTCTGTGTTTCTGAAGGCCGGTGTCCTCAATCCTGTACTGAGCTACCATCCGTACGATAATAATACACGCTGTTTATAGAAGTCATTGTACAGGGATGTGTTTAATGCACATTTTGTTTTACACACACACACACACACACACACTCACAGAGTGTGCATTGACTCCACCCTTAGGGGGTTAAAGTGCAATAATCGAGCGCTTTAGCTCATGGAGCAGAGCCCTGTAATAACAGTTTGAGCTCGTCTAGGTGATAATTAGCTCCCCGTTTTAGGCAGAGGAACGCGGCGCTCTGTAATCGGGGATTCGGAGAGCTACGCCAGGCCTCGCTGCTCTCCCTCGGTACGGGCGTGGTGACAGTCGAGGCACCCCGCCAGCTCCGTTACCATGGACGCACTGTCCGAACGAGTGTGTGGTTTAGGAGCTCTCTGATTTAACCTAAATCAGAAAAATAAAAAAAAAAAAGAACAGTCATAATGTTAGATGAAGTAGCGATGTGGAATGTTAAAGGTTAAAGTCACTTGCTCTGCGTGTTGAGCATGACATGATTATTAAAGCGTTTCTATAGCAACGGCTCGTTCACCGGGACTCGTGTGGCGGACCAAAGTCGAAACGTTTATGGAAGGAGTCTCCAGTGTGAGCGCTTTGCAACATTGCGTTTGTACTTGTACGGTTTAGTTTATTTTTTTTTCCGGCGTAGGAAAGTCTCCTTTTCTTATTAACGTTGCATGTCTTCGTTTTTGGTAAAAAAAAAATAAATAAAAGAGAGCGTGCTGTTCGCTATAGCTACATTCCTGCTTTAGATGACAAATTGTAATAATTGGCAAATTGCTGTAGTGTAAGAGGAATAAAACACTTTGAGACATGCATGATTGGAAAGATAATTAGCTTTGGGGTTGTAAGGGTAACTCCGCTTCATCACACCACCCCGTCTTGTCTGTGTTTTCGTGCATATTTAAAAATAATAATAGTAATAATAATGCAGCGTGAGGCGGTTTAGCGGTTCAGTGGTTAGTACGTTTACCTCGCACCTCCAGGGTCGGGCGTTCGAATCCTGCCTCCTCCCTGTGTGCACGTTCTCCCCGTGCTTCGGGGGTTTCCTCCCCCACTCCAAAGACCTGCGTTGTTGGCTGATTGGCATTACCAATTTGTCCGTAGTGTGTGAATGTGTGCGTGACCGTGCCCTGTGATGGGTTGGCACCCCATCCAGTGTGTCCCCCTCCCTCGTGAACAAAACGGATGGATGGAAAACGCATATGCTATTGCGAATATGGTGACATTTGCTGTAAAGTCTAGTCTGTACTGTGTTTCGGACATGCTGAGTGACGCTCATTAGCGGTGTTTAGTAACTATAAAAGCTCTAAATGTCTCGTAGGGTCAAACAGTGCTAGAGGATGTGATTCTCTATAAGTTCCACATGACAAACCGATAAAAACATGGGTGGAGATTATTCCCAAAATGGTTGGCTGTTAAAGGTGAAGTGCGTGATTTATTGACGTGTTTATGCGTTTAATCCTGCCTCTGATCTGTAACCGAGTCTGTATATTTCAGTAAAGCCTGGTCGAGGAATGTTTTTCTAAGCGACTGTGTGTTTTAATCAAGCAGTACTCGCCCGTAGTTGTAGTTCTGGCAGATATGAGTCATTCATTTTCCGTGAGTAATCCGGTATACAGGCCATGGAAAATGTCAGACGAGTGGAAACCGTGCAGTTCCTTTGAATCTTTTGTATCCTGTTAGTCTAGTGTGTTTTTTTTTTTTTTTTTTTTTTTTTTTTGTTTCTGCCTGGAAGGGTGTGGAGAGGAAGCGGCAGACAAAAACAAAACAAAAAAGCACACACCGAGACTCCCGGAATAATATTTAATTTCATAAGAAGTAATTGTGTAGCACACGGAGGCGGTTTCTGTATTGTGTAGTGAAACGTGCAGAGTTTCGGATTTCTTTAAGGCTTTTCATGTAGTTTTACAGAAGCCGTGTGTGTTCTCAGCGCTGTATCCCGAGGCCGAGCGCAGCGTGGGAGAGGAAATCGGAGACGGATTAAAAAAGCCACCTTGTTTTAAAAGGAGAACTGAATTGAGCCCCAGGGGGCAGTCACTTCCCTGTCGTCTCATTGGTTCTCCAGCACATCCTCTCGACTTCACGTTGGCCCGGCCGTGGACTTTTTCAAGGTCCTTTATGTCATCCGTCAAAACAACGAGACAAACCCTGGGCTGGGCTGCGGCTCATGACCCGTGCGTAGCTCATTTCAAAATGACTAGGTTTAAATGTTTTATACAGGTTTGGTTTTTGTCTTTTTTATGATGTGTTTAAAAGACCAGTTCAACCAAAAAAATCAATACTCCTTTAACCCGAAATCAGTTTTCTGCCGCTATGAGCCAGACGCCGCATGGTGTAAGGGTGATTCCACATGTTCGGCGTGTGGTCCGTTCGAGTCGAACCCTGACGCGGTTTCCTCTGCGGTACGGTTCTGCGCAGGTGAGAACACGTCAGCCGTACGGGTCCGAGACCATCTGAGCGAGGCGATCTCGATACGGTTCCACCGCGGGCGAGAAAGCGATTCGATCCCGAATCGACCCGAATGCTGGAAGTAAACAAAACATGCCGTGCGTTTTAGGTCGTGGAGGACGTGTGTTTTTTCCGTAGACGTGAGCCGCTAAAATGAACAGAGCAGCGGTCGAAGAGAAAATGAACACTACACACAATGCTCTAAACGAGTTGTTTCTAATAATGATCTGTCCATATATTGAGCGGGTCACCGTGTTCTCCGTGCTCGGGGGAGTTTTATGATTTCTATACACACTCGAACGTAAAGGTTTGTTTCCTTTTTTCTGTCGTATTTCTGACCAATGATCGAAGCCGTTTTACACGTGTGTATTCAGGCATACACACCCCTCACTAAACGCTTTTTGTTTGTTTGTTTGTTTGTTTGTTTGTTTGTTTGTTGTTTTGGTCCATTTACTGATCTGCGGTGAGAAAAAACCGAAGGCAAACAAACCACAAGTATCGATACGTTTCGGACTCGGCAACCAGAATAATGAGCTTTCACAATTTGTCGGTTTCCTGATTCGTTTGGATTTCGTTTCACGCTGCACATAATTAAGTGTATGGACGTGTGGAGGGGGGGCGGTCCAAATACCCAGAATGCAGACTTACTCTGAAATGCAGCCATCGTAATATCTCAAGTCGTGTAAAAGTCATCGCAGCTTCACCGAGGTCCTTCTCAGACGCTCCGGTGCACACGCGACCGTGAGCGCCGTTTCTGCCCTCGCGAACGCACTGCGGGACGTCAGCTCGGCGTTACGTAGAGTGGCGTGGTCAGCGGGAAGACGTCCGTCTGCTGCTGCTCGCTGTGTTTAAACTCGTAATCCTGTAATCTGCTCGTCATCTCCGCATGGAGCCGGCTCTGTCAGCTCAGCGTGTCGGAGAAGCGGCGTGTCCTCGCACCGATTATCAGCCGTCCTGCTGCTCCTGCACAAAGAAACATGATCTCACACACACACACACACACACACACACACACACGGAGACTTGTAGTTTATTAAATAAAAGATGCCGTTTTCCTCTCAAATGTCCCCACAAGGTCAGAACGGTCAGATTTTCCTATCTTTGTGGGTACATTTGGTCTCCCACCAAGATGTAAAAATATTCTCACACACACACGTTCTTGCTGTCATAGATATCTCATATGTGTGATTTATTTATTTTTATTTTATTTATTTTTCAGGAACTAGATCGACAGAAGTACATCTACACCAAGGGGTGCGTGGGGCAGTTTGAAAAGTGGCTGCAGGACAATTTGATCGTCGTCGCCGGCATCTTCGTCGGTATCGCACTTCTACAAGTAAGAATCCGTCCACCTCCTGACAATCATCATGTTCAATACAGGCATTCGATCTGTCCGTACGAATCCTAAACCGGACGCCCTTTCTTCAAAGGCACGTTACGTTGAATCTGATCTACAGTTAAATGCCAGCGCAGAGCGTGGTTTTAGTCTCCACGTTGCCATAACAACCAGCTTTCCGGCTTTCCGGTCACGCTGCTCGTGTCACCGACGAGTTACTTACGGTTGGTCCGAGGAAACGTTCGAGCGGATCGTTTTGGTGTTAAACTTCGCTTTACGGTGTCGCACATAGAAAAAGAACATATATGGAAAATAACGTAGGGTTACTCGCTTGTTGCCGTAGTAAGAAGAAGGCTTTATCTGTCATATACATTACAGTACAGTGAAATTCTTCTCTTTGCATACGAGGTTGGGGTCAGGGCGCAGGGTCAGCCATGATACGGCGGCTCTGGAGCAGAGAGGGTCAAGGGCCTTGCTCGAGAGCCCTACAGTGTCAGCTTGGCGATGTTGAGGCTTGAACCCCCGACCTGTAACCCCGAGCCTTAAACCAACGAGCCACCATTCAATGAACCTAAAAGGCCAGTTTTTGCTTCCAGTAACAGAGATTTCAAGGTTGAAAGTCAGGGTTAATATATAACCAGCTCATTAATTCACACAGACCTGACAATGGTTCACTATCGAATTAATATCTGATTATCGGTCCCTTTTCATTTATCAACGCAGGGGGCTAATACTTTTACACTGCGAGACAGACAGGCTACAGTGTGACCCAGATGGTAGGTTTACTTAATAAAGTAGTGCCTGAATGCAGCTACATGGTAGGTAGTAGAGGTTTGGAGGAAACCTACCAAAATAGAAGTCTCTGTATTGTAGCACCATTTTGTTGCAGATGATGATGATGAGGTGCAGGTTAATGAAACGCTGCCCCCTGCTGGAAACACTACTGTATTACACAGATCACGATCCTAATCTCTCGGCTTGTGCTGTGTGTCCGCAGATCTTCGGCATCTGCCTCGCCCAGAATCTGGTGAGTGACATCAAAGCGGTCAAAGCCAACTGGTGACGCCCAGCCGTGGACGGAGAGGTGAAGCCGAGTGACCTCTGCGTGTTTTAAAAAAAAATTTTAAACATGTAAAAAAAAAAAATTTTAATTATATTTTAAAACACCACAGAGCGGAGATTCATGTTCTCACGTTCTCATGGAGCTTTACACGCACACTGACGTTCCAAATGAACCGACTGTCCAAGTTGTTATATTTCTTTTCTTTTCTTTTGGTTTTTTTTTTTTTCCCCTCTTCCCTGTTTTTAATGCGGAGGAGGGCGGAGCCTTTCTATGCATGTGGGTTCCTGTGGAAAACTTTCTGGCTCCTATGCACTTGCGGACTAGTAAAACAACGTCAAAGCTCAGATGGACAGAAACGGATGTGTACAGAGCCTTACCGCGACGCACGCCGTGTGGACGAGGGAGTACACGTCGCAGAGCCGTCCAGCCAGGCGACTTTCGGCACGGCTTCCTTTCTTTCAACCACTACAGTCAGAGAGTCACGGAGGACCTTTTATAAAGCCGCGTGAGATTCTACGTTAATATCCGGCTTCCGTGTCTCTTTAAAAAAAAAAAAAAAAAGAGATATATATATTTTTTTTGTATGTAATTTTTTTTTTTGTTCAGCTAGAATATAATAGTGATATGCTAACATTAAACAGATCCTGTTACAGTATGAACGATGCTGCTTTAACTCGTAGAGGACTATAAACCGCTATACTAACCGAGTAATATTTTACCTTTTTAAACCAAGAGGGAGAGTCCACTGAAATCCATTTCAAGAGCCAACCACTATGCCGTCCTTCACCTCCAGCACGTTTATCCTTCTACACGATGCCCTGCTTACACACGCACAACTTTACATCCTTCCACGTAACGACATGCACACGATGGGCTTAATTTATCCATCTTTAGTAATCCAAGTCAAACTGAACCGAACATTCCTGACAGATTTATCGAAGTTTCAATAGCGCCGATTTTCTTCGTAACTCGTGCGCGTCTACGTCGGTCGATACCGCTCGGACGTGATTTACCGAGCCTGTTCGTAGCGTACCCGATTAACGTTTAGCCACACCCATAAAACTCCATAAAAGGAAGGTTCACCGAGAGCGCCGAACATGACGGCGAAAGAGTGCCTCGTAAAATCTTACACCAGTGTAGCTCAGCCATTGCAGCGCCTCAGCTACTATACGCTACTATAAACTCCTCCTTTTATAAGGCGCCATTACTTTTCTCTCTCTCTCTCTTTTTTTTTTTTTTTTTTTTTTTCTTTTTTTTTATTTTTTTTTTCTTTTTT
>JANDJT010000041.1:4275696-4286711 GCA_024331685.1 Stegophilus panzeri | reverse complement strand
CACCCCCCCCCCCCCCCGAATTTGTAGTAATACAAGTAGGAAGACATATTATTTTCCGCAGTATAATCAGTGTATATTATATATTTATACATTTGATTATTACACACACGTATAGCCTTAACATGGACGTGTTTTTTTATTATTTTATTTTTTTGCCTGTCAGGATTTTCTTATCAGCAATGTTGGCACATCTTTAAGTATTCTCGAGGAACGTTTACAAGCGTTATTAAACCTGTAATAAGCATTTACCGTCTCATAAGATCGTACACCGTGCCGGGCCGTGTGTCTGGAGTCGATCGCATGATGATTTAACGCCAAGCGCTTATCAAATGCTAAACCGGAGGTCGTTAAGATTTTTAAGATTTTTACTTTAACCTCAAAAAACCTCCAAAAAAACGAACTTAAGACTCCAAACTTCGAGTACGTTTAGGATAAAGGAACTTCTTTTTTTGTTTTGTTTTTAAATCCTTTAATGCCATCTAAGTCTGCACACTTGTCTACACATTGGTTTGTAGGGACCGTGTATAGTACACACTCATACACACATACACACTTGTACACACACGTAGCTGCTTTCTAGCCTCCATAAAGCACTGCAGGAGTGTGTGTGTGTGTGTGTGTAGATATACACACGTATACGCTCAGGCATTTTATTTCCAGAGAAGTAGAGGCGTCACACAGCAGGGAAGGGTGTGTCGTAGGAGTTTTATTAAACATGGCTGCATGCTGGCAGCGTCGCTGAGCGAGTTGAACGTTGTGCATGCGCTTATTATTATTATTATTTTTTAAACCGCTGGTTCAAGTTCTCAGCTTCTGTCCGTCGGAGAGGCGGAGACTTTTATGCACGCACACACACACAAAGCCAACGCCGTTTATTCAGACACGTGTTTATTCCTATTTCGTTTGCGGAAAAGTGGCCTTTCTCTTTTTTTTCTTTCCGAGTCGTATCATTCCCAGCGTGGAAACCTGCGTGTCACGAATGTACCGCGTTTCCTCGTGAACCGTTAACGTGTCACGTCTTGATCACATTCCATTCGTTATTATTGCTTTTTTTTTTTTTTTTTTTTTCTTTTTCGGAGGAAGCCCATATTCATACCTCATTATAGCTGTGTATAGATATTCACACTAGAGCTCTAGATAGGTGACAGAGTTCGCAACATTAAAGCCACATTTCATATGTTCTGTAAGTAAGTGCCCCCCTTCCCCCTCATAGACTCCTTACACGTTTGTTTTTAAGCAACAGGCACTTTCATACAGATCAGGGATCAAATGTTTTGTTTTCTACACAGTTCATCCAGTATTTCTCAATAGAGAGCATTTTTTTTTTTCTTTCTTTACATTTCATGCTTTACATACCTGACCTGGAGGAGAAAAACTGTTTTCCTCAGCTAGCGTTAGGTCCAGCCTCTGGATTTAGCGCACCACATTATAAATAGGAAATAAATAAATGAATAAATAATGTGGATGTGGCTTATGTGAGGATGTATGTGTCAGCTGCTGTTAAGGGAATATAATCAACGATAATTCCCATATCGGGGGGAAAAAAAATGAACGCTACTGCTTTATGGCCCTGTGTGAGCTGTTGCTATAGAAACGGTATCGTATTAAAATGAGCATGTTAATATAAACTGCTGTCAGAGCTGCGGTGTTAGGAAATTAATCAACACCCTCTGACCAATCAGAAACCCAGAATTCAACAGAAATGTACCGTCCTTAAATCAAACCAGATCAAGACTCGTCCTCGCCCTGGAGTTTGACGGGAACGCCGATACTTATATCGAGTTAGCTGTGGATGTAAAGCAGAACTTGTCCATCGCATGAACCTGTGACCGATCAATGCCTGGGGTCTAGCACTTCCTCTGCCGTGTAGTTATACCGGTGACTTCCCTTTCCCATAAACACTTCCTCATCTAGTAAACTAGCTGTGCTAGCTAACGTTTGAGAAAAATCAGCTAGCGAACGTCGATAACGGTTTTCCACATGACACTTAATAATACATGCAGTCTCAAATCTTTTAAAGCACTTCTACACAGAAAAGAGCACGGTCCATCTTTCATTCTAGCTGCATTTAAACATTAATAATAATAATAATAATAATAATAGAAAACACAACGTGAATCTATGGAGAAAGAGAACCAAAATGGCTGCCAAGTGGCTTCATGGCTCTGCTTACTGAAATCTGGGACTATAATATGTCTATCTATAGGGTTTAGACTAGAATTTTTCCCATCGAAGTGTTTTCACTGGTCTGTTAAAAAAAAAAAAATCTTAAACGACTCCACAGCGATTCTCTCGAGCTTTAAACTGTACAGGAATCGTTTGGAAAAAGAAGTCAAATGTCCATAACGTGAATTTTTTTTAACGACATGTTGGGCGTCTGAAAACGTGCTCGTTTTTCGTCTGAAGTTGCGATGCTTACGTAATGTAGCTAAGACAAAATGGAAGTCTGGATTCTCTGGTATGACTCCGCCCCATTGTAGGCCCCGCCTCCCAGAGTTTTAAAGCTAAGTTGTAGCAGAAATCTCACGGTTGTACTATGAGCTTATATTAGTAAAATACATGACTGTTTAAAAAAAAAAAAAAAAAAATGTTTTAAAACATGATTACGGTGTATAAATGGTGGCAAGGACCAGCTGTAGAAATAAATAAATAAACAAAAAAATTAATGTTAGGCTCGTTATCTTAGTGTACAATATTTTTTTGTTGTTGTGTTGTTGTTGTTTTTTTGTTTTGTTTGTTTTTTTTTTTTTTTTTGCTATTTAACGGTATTCCTGAACCTTTTTGATTTAAGTGACCAATCAAACAACAACAATAACTTAATAATAAATATAACTTCTTTTTTCCCCCCACCACTGTAACAACAAACAAACAAACAAACAAATAAATAAATAAATAAATAAATAAATAACAGTCCCCCTGGTTCTGCTTTACAGCCTCCATTTTGAGAACCACTGATTTAAAGCATGTACGTGAGATTTGGACCTTTTCTGGGGTAACGTCTGTTACTTGTTGTCTACATCAAAGTCAGAGCTGAAGAAAAACACGCCTTGGTTGGTGGATTGCGTTTGGGATCAAATGAAAGCTGTACATTCGATTATTTGGCCGAAATATTCCTTTAAGACGCCGCCATCGCGATCCGATCATCACACGAACCGAGGAAGCTCCCGTCTCTTACCGTATTTTTCTTCATCCGAGTCAGACTAATATGTAAATTCAGGGTAGAACATGTTTTTAATTAATAAGAGGCGGTGTCTTGCATAAGTATTCGCCCCCATGAACTTTTCCACGGCTTTCGTTCGGGATCATTTACAGCGAATCTACACAAAATAGCCCGTTATGTCTATATAAATATCAGCATAGGTTAGACGATTATTTACAAATTTAAAAAACAACTACTTCATTTTTTTGTTTTTGTTTTTGTTTTGTTTTGTTTAACTTTGCGATTGCATAAGTATTCACCCCCTCCCTCCCCTCCCCGTCGCTGTGGTTTAAACTACTTTTGTAACTTCGGACGGAAGCTAATTTAATGGTTCACAACAACAAGGGGAGGGTGAATACTTTTGCAATGACAAATTTTTGTCTATCTATTACGTGTAGATTCACAACGTTCAGTCCTGCTGAAGTCCATTTCAGTTCCACCGGGGGGGTGAATACTTACGCACGGTGCTGTAAATACAGGCTTTGTTTCGATCCAGCCGTAGAGATTCTTACGTTAAAGCATTTAGCCAGCTTTATAGTAGCGTCCTGCACTCTTGACGCTAGTTTGTGTGATCCGATATAGTCATGCGTTTGTTGGTGGGAGGGAAACTGTCGCGCTCTCTCTCACTTATCATCAAAGAAGAACTGAAATAGTTGTTGAAATGATCCTATCCATGCCTCTGGTTTGAGAAGAGGTCTTTATGCGTATTTTTATTTTTTATTTTAAAACGTGCGTTTATTGACTTGATTGTGGGACATGGTCTGTTACACTGTATGTTATATATAAAATATGCTCCTTTTTCATATTCAATAAAAGGATTTATGACCTTGTAGGTTCTTTCCGCTGTCGGTACACGAGTTATTTACGATCATTACTCCTGGGTTTGGGGATTAAATTGTGCAGCGGTGACATATTTTAATAAAAATAAATAAATGGGTTCTTGTATATTGCTGCAAGAATCTTCCAGAAAAAAAAAAAAAAGATGATGTTTATGAAATGAAGTGGGATAGCTCATCTGAGCTCAAACTGAAATTGCACAAAGTCTCCACCAGATGGCGACAGGTTCACCCTAGTGTTAGAGCAAACACTGACTACTGACTGCTGACTTCTCCAGCAAGGTATTTATTATAGGTAAATTACCTGAATATACAGACAGATGGGAGTCAGAATTACTCTCAAGGAAATAAAACATTTGGACTAGATGTTTGCTGTTTAAATAAGATATTGATGCTGTGCAAACGATTCATTTACAAATCTTTCAGATGAAAAGTGGCCATTGTACATTTTACTGTTTCTGTACAGATAAATGAGGGGGTTGGGGAACTGAGAGAATTTTAAAATAATTTAAAAAAAAGAACAAATAATGGAAAAAAGAAGGAAAGAGAGCAACTGTAGGAATGGGAGATGGAAGAGATGATGGACACACCTGGAGGATGAAAATGTACAGGCAGAGAAAGAAACAGGAAGAAAACGGGAAGGAAGGAAGAAAGAAAAAAATAAAAGAAAGAAAAACACAAAGAAAGAAATTTTTAAAAAAAACAAGAAGGAAGGAAGAAAGAATAAAAGAAAATGGGACGGAAGAAAGGAAAAAACTGGAAGGAAGGAAGATTGAAAGAAATACAGAAAGAAATGGGAAGGAAGGAAGGAGGAAAAACAGGAAGGAAGGAAGAATGAAAGAAAGACAAAGAAACGGAAGGAAGGAAGGAAGAAAGAAAAAACAGGAAGGAAGGACGAAAGATAAAATGGGAAAGAAGGAAGGAAGAAAAACAGGAAGGAAGAAGGTGATAGAAATACACAAAGAAACTGGAAGGAAGGCAGAAAAGAAAGAAAAGGAAACAAAACGGTCCAGACAGAGAAAGGAAAAAGAAGAGACAAAAAAAAAAAGCAGACATAAAAAGAAAGAATGAAAGGAAATGTTGAAAATTTCTCAAAGAAAGAAGTCAACCAACAGTAAGAAAATAAATAAAAAGAACTGGGAATGAAAGACATGAACAAAAACGGGTGGAGAAGGAAGGGAGGAAGGAACCACGACCGAAAAAAAAAAAAACAAAGAAAGAAGAATAGAAAGGAAGAAAAAGAAAAAGGACAAGACCAAGAAGGATACATGTAAGAAAGAAAGGCAGCAACCAACAGGAAGCAAAGACAGAAGGAGAGATGGAGAAACGAATAGAGAAGAGAAAGACTCTGTACCACAGACTGGTCAGTCTCCCAGCACACAGCTCTGACAGTATATTATTCACACCTCCTGGTTTAAATCAACACTTTTAAACTGATACTTTCATATGTTCGTATTTAACGGAAGGTCTGTTATTCTTATCTTATTCTGTTTTATCTTCTGCTTTAACACACACTGTTGAGCTCTCTGTGAGCATGAGTGTGTAATGTGAATGTCCATCTGAGGACCTTTAACGTTTATTTCATTTCCATCTGTTCAGTGTCGTGTTCAGAATGATTGGATTATAGCACTGGAGGTGTACTGTAGGTACATTAGAGACATTAAGCTGTACATTATGTTATAAAACATGACATTAGCGCTGTGTCCCATGTCCATAAAGAACTGAGATTGGATTCTGCACCACTGCACCACCCTCAGATCCGACACGCACTCTTTTATTGACCGTCTCCACACGAGACATGATCTGTACATCACGCTATAAAACAAAGCATTAAAGTAGTATTTAATGCCCATAAAGGAGCCAAGATTCGATTCTGCACCGCTTCATTTCCTCTGCAGTCCGCATGGTCAGAAGCTGGAGACGGTTCGAGATATCTCTGACGTCTTCCAGAAGAGACTCGGCTGATAGGATCGGCTGCTCGGATCCCTGACTCCAGACCTGAAATAGCATCCCTACTCCCTAACGCACACGCTGGAGAAACAGGAGCACGGAGGAGAACGCGGATATACTGAACTGAGTTCATCGTCACATCGTCACTGTGGAACCTGAATCCCAAATCACACACTGTACAGGACATGAAATAATCCCTGTGGGCGTGGCCTAACCCACACAGAATGTGCACTGAATACACAGAATAACGGCTACATAAACAACACGTGAGACTGAAAGAAAGAGAAAGAAAGGAAAGAGACATCAACCATGAGGAGGGGGAAGAGAAATAAAGAAAAAAAGGATAGAAGGAAGGACGGAGAAAGAAAGGAAAAAGATAGTAATATAGGAAAAATAAAGAGAATATACAAAAGAATGAAAGAAGGGAAAGAAGAAAGGTAAATGGAAAAAAAATAAGTTATAAGCAAGAATGAAAGGAAGGAAGAAAGAAAGGAAAAAGATCAAAAGAAAGGAAAAATGAGCAAGAAAGGAAAAAAAGAGAGAAATTATTCAAAATAAAGAAGGGAAACAAAGAAGGAAGAACAGAAAAATGACAGAAAACTAAGGGGAAAAGATAAATAAAGGAAAAAAGATAGAAAGTAAGGAAAAAGAAAGAAGGGGAAAAAAGATAAAATTATATGAAAGAAAGAAGGAGAGAATGAAGGAAAAAAATAAATTATACAAAAGAAAGACAGAAAAAGAGAAAAATGATTGAAGAAGGGAAAAGATAGAAAAGAAAAAAGAAAGAAAGAACGAATGGAAGGTGAAAAAAAATGTGAAAAAGTTCAAGGGTGTGAATACTTATGTAAGCCACGGTATATAGGCCATATGAATACCACCTCAGCTGTGGAACTGTCCCAAATCACACACTCTGTTCACTAGATAGGCAACATAAACATCTCCTCAACTGTCTAAAACTTTATACTCTATACACTATATACTAATCTCATTAATACATGACATCACTGTGCACATAAAGTTACAACATATCATTGTGGGCGTGGCCCAAACCACCCAGCCTCTTCACTGTATATATTTGGAGTTTGCCGAAAGACATGTTGGGCACAAAAGTGCTGCTAATCCCCTGGAGAACACCATCCCCACAGTGAAGCATGGTGGTGGTAGTATCAGACTGAGCATTACCCTTGGCCCTTTGATCATTATCTAATGAATACTTATGCAATCACAGCTGGGTGGATCATTTCCACTGAGCTTTCAGATGTGAGAATTTCCTGCAGCTGATGACCTATGCCCTCTGACCTTTTGACTTCTGCATCTGTCAGACTTTCTGCTGCTATGTGACATTTCAGTAAGCAGCTGAAGATTATCCGGAACAATCCTGGTGTCCAGCCTCAATGAAACTGAAATATGTGCTGATGCCATTTAACCCTCTGTTTCACACGCCACTATGGACATGTCCCAAACCACAAACCCTGTTCACTACTCAGGACAAAACACCAACCTTCTAAAACATTTCTCCATCACTAGTCCACTATGGACGTGTCTCAAACCACAAACCCTGTTCACTCTTCAGGACAAAAAACCAACCTTCTAAAAGATTTCTCTATCACTAGTCTATTATGGACGTGTCCCAAACCACAAACCCTGTTCACTCTTCAGGATATAATACCAACCTTCTAAAAGATTTCTCCATCACTAGTCCACTATGGACGTGTCTCAACCACAAACCCTGTTCACTCTTCACGACACAACACCAACCTTCCAAAACATTTCGCCATGATTAGCCCTCTGTGGATGTGTCCCAAACTACATGCCTTATTCCCTATAAAGCCATATAAACCCCACCACAAACCATCATTGACCCACTGTGGCGTGTACAGTTCATGTATAGTTCTGCTTACTCTGAAATAATCTGGCAGCGTAATTCAGTGTGCACGATGTCATTAAGTAACCACACAACCAGATATTTGCTGTAGAGTTGCATTATCTGATAGTTTCATCTTGACCCCCATGTTTCCTCCTGAGGAAACAAATCATATGCCCAGAAGATGTCAGTTGAGATGATGAGAAATGATTTTCCTCCTCTTTTTTTTTTTAAAGTTGTTCTGCTCTTTTAGTGTGGTTCAAATCAGTGAAGATCCAGCTTCTGCTCACAAAGAAACCCCCTGGAATTGATGTGCGTGATTTATGGACATGAACCCGCCTGTGTATTAAAGGCTTCCTTTGATTCCGGTCATGGCACCATGTCAGCATCAGTTGGGCCAGAGGGAGTGAGCCGTCACATGTGAGACCTCACAGGCCCAAAAAACACTCAACAAATTCCTCGAAAGAGCCTTTTATTCTCTAAAAACAAGTACATAGAGTACAAACAACACAATATGACATATTGTAGCTCGCTAACAGGAGCTAATCTAACAAGATTTAAAAAAAAAATTCAAATCCATAATCATTCGTAATCTTCACTGCTAATGCTAGGGGAGTAACATAAGTTAACCTGACCAGGTATCTGAGAGGAATTTTGAGTCAGAGAGAAAGATAGCAAGCTAAAATGAGCTAACCGGCCAGGATTTTCACAGATTAGATTAGCTAGCTAGTTAAAATGATTTAACCTGACAGAATTTTACAGATTAGATTAGCCATTTAGCTAAAATGACCTAAACTGCTAGGATTAATACAGACTTTATTAGCAAGCTCAGTAACATGATCTAACCTGACAGGATTTTCACACAGTATATTATCCAGCTAGTTAAAATGTGCAAACCCAACAACCTAATATGATTAAAAAAATTTTTTTAACCTGACAGGATTTTCACCAATGACCTAACAGGATTCTTACAGCCTTTATTAGCCAGATAGCTATCATGAGTTAATCTGACAGGATTCTCACAGATTTTTATTAGTCAGTTATTTTATATTAGCTAATCTGACAGGATTCTCCTCTATTAGTCAGCTAGCTAAAATAATCTGACAGGAATTTCATAGATTTTGTCAGCTAGCTAACATGTGCTAACCTGACATCATTTCTGAAAGTCATCGAAAAACGTTTAGAATGTTAAATGCTAACACGAGATGGCTAGCTATCATAAGCTAACTGGATATGGGTTCTCTCGTCACCCTTCAAACGTCTAATTTGACATTCTCACCGTGCTGACTTCCAGCTTTATCCTGTCGCTCTGCTGTTTTTCAGACTAACATCAAGGAGGTAAGAAAAACAGATCAATGACTATATCACAACAGCGATTGATCAGCAGATTGAATCAGCAGATTGGTGTGTGTGGTCTTTACCTCAATTCTGGATTTAGAGGAAGAAAGAAAGGTGGCTAAATTAGACGTAAATACAGACTTTAGCACTATTAGAAGTGCTCAGGCAGCTTAATCATGGGTATGTTTCTTTAAGAGTGCATAGAATTGACCAAATAATCGGCATTATTTCATTAATTTGACAACTCATAATAATAGGATAGGCTGGATCAAGTGCTATTTTATAATCTGGCGAATAATCAGGGTGGAAGCCATATCTCTAAATTAAACTAGGACAGTACATTGGCAATATACTAGGCTCCTTCTAGATGCTTATTTCAGTGATGGCCATCTTGTCATTTATATATCACTGTATTCGGCTTTTTTCTATTTTTCTTTTTTTACATGATATCTTGCTTTTGTGTTATATTGCATTACATTTGACAACAACGGAAAATATCAGTCTTTTTCAGTCCATATTTTCTATCCCCTGATTTAAAGGTGGTGCTCTAGATGTTTTGCGAAACATCCAGTGCCTTAGAAGCCTCTATTTAAGAAAAATAAGGCACCATTGGAGACATGAACTACACACGGGTCATTTTAATAATCTGAATGGGGCGCCCAGAAAATCAGCTGAAGTCTATCTTATCAACCCAACTTTTCTTCATCTCTCGAGGCTGCTCTCTGTTGAACCTAGGTCTGGTCCCACCGTTATTTCAGTCCATGAATGACCGCAGTGTCTTAAGGAGGTCACGTCTTTTATTGCTCTTAATCTACTGATTGGATAATGGTGTAATTGGATTGGATTGGATTCCAGTGGCTGTTCGTGAACTATAATTAATTGAATCAGTGAATTATTCAATTAATGGGAATATTAGTTAATATGATTGAGTTCGTTCCACAGCTTCATTCAGGGACTGATGATTCACTTGGTGAGTCTCTCTCTCCCCCGCTTGCTCTCTCTCTCTCTCTCTCTCTCTCTCTCTCTCCCTCTTGCTATGACTTTGCACTGGATGAGTGAAAATTCACCAATAAAGCACCAATATACAAAGTGACAGCTACCTCTGTATAACGCATCTGTTTCTAGCACGGTTGATGGTAGCTGGATGTCAAAGGTCATTTGCAGAACAGTGAATAATGCACATCATGATGTAGCACGATTACAACATTTATAATTCTACATTTCTAATTAGAAATCAATTCTAAAAATCTTATAATTATTAGCTCTTTATTTTCAGCTACTAGTATGTCCTTGTATGCATTAATTACAGCAGAACACTGCTGCAGAACTACAAGGGTTCAGGTATTTGGTTAAGAAAGCCCTTTGATTATTTACAAAAGCCTAAGAGTTTCACTTGTAGCCTTTATTAAAACAATTCCATTTGTTTGTTTTTAAATATCGTGTACCATAGGGAAATAATGGATATGAAATAATAACCTGATCTATAGCACTATGTTAATGGTGAAGCAGTTTTAGATTTCCTGTACTATTATTTTATATATATATATATATATATATATATATAATATGTATATAAAATCCTAGCTAGTTTAGTAATTGATTTTGAGCAACTGTAGAATTTAGCCTTTTATTTTTGCTTTTAACCGTTTAACTATTTTTGCTTGACTTTGAAGTCTTGAAAATTATAGAATGATGTTTATTTTGCCTTTGAAGTTATTAGAATTCTATAGTAATTTCTTGTTTTTGAAGTCATTAGAATTCTATAGTAATTTCTTGTTTTTGAAGTCATTAGAATTCTATAGTAATTTCTTGTTTTTGAAGTCATTAG
>JANDJT010000041.1:4250586-4264072 GCA_024331685.1 Stegophilus panzeri | reverse complement strand
TATATATATTAAATGCTTCATATTTCAAATACCAAGAAACATCTGAGTTCAAGGCTTTGGACAGTATCCCATGCAATAAATGGTATTCAAATGCTCTAACATTAACAATGGTTACAAATCATTTAGCCCATTCTCTTCCCTGTAGCCATGAAGTGCAAAGCCAATATTCACAACAAGCCCACAAAATAACACAGCACTGAATGAATGAATGAATAAGACATTAAGTAACATGATAAAGACAGACTACAAATTGCATATTAATAACATGGTAGAAATAGCTGCAGCTATACTTTGCTCAGAGCTGAAATAAAAGAAAACTCCACCCTAAAATACATTGAATCTGTTTCTATTGAAATATTCGCTATGTGTTTAGTGATTCTGGTGCTAACGTGTTGGTTGTCGTTGTATTTTTGTTCTTCATGTTTGAAGTTAGCGGCTGCCTGCGAGAAAATGAGTAAAACTTTCAATAAAAATCTCAACAATTGTCAGGTTTCTCCGTTAGCTCCTAAAAACAAAAGAACGAGAGCTTCTTTCCTCACTCGCCATTTTCTAGAGAAATCCAGCGTAGGAGTAGTGGAGATGTTGGTGCAAACGCTGGCTTCAAAGTCCCAGGATGCAATGTAGTGACAGTATACGAAGCAAATACGGCAGAGATTCGGACTCGGCTAGTTAGAGATCTACGAGATGACGAGCGCAGTGGAGTTTTAGCATGAAAGTTGAAGCTTTTGGAGCGGATCTGTTTGAGCTAAGTGTACAGATGAGGTGGTGAGAGAGCTGGATAGAGTAAAGGACTAAAGCGCTGCCGCATCGCTCTCTTTACGTAGAGATGAAGTGAGGACTAAATCCCACTGCACCGCTAACAGCGGGTAGTAAAACGCCACTGTGGGTAATGAAACTTAACTACAACCCCAATTCTGAAAAAGTTGGGACAGTATGGAAAATGCAAAAATTTTTTTTTTTAATTTTGTGAAAAATTCTATTCGCCCTGTACTATATTGGAAACACATTATTAACACATTATTTGATGTTTTACTTTGTGAATTTAATTTATTTTTGAATATACACTCATTTGAAATCTGATGACTGCAACACACTCCAAAAAAGTTGGGACAGTCGACTGTTTACCACTGTGTAACATCACCTTTTCTTTTAATAACACGTATTAAGTGTTTGGACGCTGAGTGAAGACACCAGTTGTTTAAGTTTAGCAAGCAGAATTTCCTCCATTCATCCGCTATGCATTTCTTCAGCTGAGCAACTGTACGGGGACTTTGTTGCCTTATTTTGCGCTACATTATGCGTCACTCAATGGGAGACAGGTCAGGACTGCAGCAGGCCACACTAGCACCCGCACTCTCTGCTTACGCAACCATGCGCTTGTAATCCGGCAGAATGTGGTTTGGCGTTGTCCTGCTCTCGATGGCAGCACATGTTACTCCAAAATGTGTACATATCTTTCTGCATTAATGCTGCCCTCACAGATGTGCAGTTACCCATACCATGAACACTGACACACCCTCATACCATGTGCACTGACACCCCCCCATACCATGACGGACACTGATAACAGCTTGGATGGTCCTTTTCCTCTTTGGCCTGGAGAACACAATGGCTGTTTTGTCCAAAAACTATTTGAAATGTCGACTCATCGGACCACAAAACACGATTCCACTGTGCTCCTGTCCGTCTCAGATGAGACTGAGTCCAGAGAAGTGGGTGGAGCTTCTCGACAGTGTTGATATATGGCTTCTGCTTTGCATAGTAAAGCCTTAACTTGCATCTGTGGATGCAGCGGCGAATGGTGTCGATGACAAAGGTTTACCAAAGTATTCCCGAACCCATGTCAGGATCTCCATTACAGACTCTTGACTATTTTTAAGACAGTGACGTCTGAGGGATTGGAGATCACACGCATTCAGAAGTGGTTTTCAGCCTTGCCCTTTATGCACCAGAATTATATTGTGCACTGTCGAAGCTGAAATGCCCCAAATCCTACCGATTTGTATTTGGGGAATGTTGTTCTCAAAATGTTGGATTATTCGCTGACGCATCTGTTGTCAGATCGGCGAGCCTCGACCCATCCTTGGCGAGTCTCGACCCATCCTTGTCGAGCCTCGACCCATCCTTGGCGAGCCTCGACACATCCTTGCTCTTGAAGGACTAGACCTTTTTTGGAGGCTCCTTATATACTATGATTAGACGATTGCCTCACCTGTTTCACATCACCTTCTTATTTCAACTTGTCACATCGCTATTAGTCCTTTCCCCTGTCCCAACTTTTTCGGAACGTGTTGCTTGCATCAATTTCAAAATAAACGTCCATCTCCAAAAACTACGCAGTTGATTAGATAAAACATCAAATACCTTGTCTTTATACGTTTTTTTTGTTTAAATCAAAGTCAAAGTACATTTTTCGAATCACTCCTCTTTGTTTTTATCAGCGTTTTCCATGCTGACCCAACTTTTTCGGAATTGGGGTTGTAAATTGAAAACAGACCAACATATTAATGAAAGAAGTTTAAAATGCAAACGACAACTCAAAATACCTCTTGGACGCCATTGAAGATCACATGTTAATTATAAATAATAATAGGCAAGTCGTTCGGGGTGGACTTTTCCTTTAGCATTTACACAGTATGGAATTGTGGGTCATCCCTTCTGATTGTCTTTGCATAGATCAACCTTCTTGAAACATGTCTGGACACTTTGAGATAAAGACATTACCTGGTCATGCTTAAAAAAAAAGAATACATCAACAAACACATTGTATTTTCTTTACAAACAATTATTTGCCATGACTTACTAGCATCTCACGAGCAATGGCTTTGTATCAAAAACACAGTAAGATCCAAGCAGTCAGTATAATAAATGAAGTTATGCCATTTGGCCAAGAAATGCAAATTAATTGCTCAATTTATTTTCTAATAATTTGTCATAATCCTGCCAGACTCCATTTCTTCCACACCTTGATTGTTCTCTCCACCGCTTTCCGATCCAATCCCACGGTTTTCTCTTTCCATCTAATGAATGATGTTTTGTTTTGGTTCTCAAGAACGTAGGCAGTGGATCCAACCTCACCCAGGTTTTTATCCCTAGGGGCATGTTCAATTTGATTTGTATAGCACTTTTAACAATTGCCACATTGCCACAAAGTAGCTTTACAGAAATCCGGATGTAGATTTAGATCCAGAGGGGGAATAAGAAAGAAACCTTGAGAAGGGAACCCTTCTACACATTACAGTATACAGGTGTTGCATAACAGTGCTAAGTTCGATCAATCTCTCCACACTGTTTGTTGATATGGTGCAGACTGACTTGTACTACTGTCTTAGTAAAAATGGGTTCTTTAAAAGGTTCTTTGGAAAATGAAGCATACTTAGCTTTATGAACAGGTTCTTCTTAGCATCCTCCCTGACAGCAAAACTCCTATGTTGTAGGTTTCTGATGTTAAGGGTTCCCTTAAATAGACAAACCAAAGAAGGCTAGATTTACGTAGCAGGAGTTAGATGATGGTCAGGCGGTGGGCGGTATCTGGACTCATGCTAGAGCATCCCTCCGTCTTCACCGTGGTCTTGGACATGTTGCTGCATGTTTTGCGATGACGACACAGACGTTCACAGTAGTTCTGCGCAAAGATCAGCAGCATGAGCGGATTGATGCAGCTGTGCGAGTAGCTCAGACAGATGCTGATGTTGTAGGCATAGACAAAGGCCAATGTGGGCTCTTGGATACCAAGGTTGATCACTTGGATCACATGATACGGTGTCCAGCACAGCAGGAAGAGTGCAATAACCATCAGAACCATCTTGGTGGCTCTCTTGGCCCACAGAGACTGCTTACGTTTGACCCGGCGCATCGACTGGAATACATGGTACAGGGTCAGTGAGTAGAAGGTGCTGATGATGATGAGGGGCACGAGGAAACC
Organism: Stegophilus panzeri; assembly: GCA_024331685.1. Taxonomy (NCBI): domain Eukaryota; kingdom Metazoa; phylum Chordata; class Actinopteri; order Siluriformes; family Trichomycteridae; genus Stegophilus; species Stegophilus panzeri. The sequence continues at coordinate 4,260,147 of JANDJT010000041.1, read as the reverse complement.
CAGCGTCGACTGGTACAGGGTATACCAGTACATGTCCTGGGGACCATCAAGGTTTATCATGCACACACTAGAGTGCTTCTTGGAGATTACCTTGGCGTAGATCATGACAGGGATGGTGAGGAGGAAACTGCCGAGCCACACCGCCAGGTTGATGATGATAGTCCCCTGGATGGTGCGGTTCTCAGACATGGGATGGACGATGGCAATGTACCTTTGGAAAATGACCAGATGTTGAGTTGAAATCTGGACATCATAATGTATTTGTATCATAAAGATATTATTCAAATCTTTTGATGACAACCAGTAATTCCAGTTTATCCCAACACTTATGAATGACACTTTGTTTGCACGTTCTTGAAACCCTGATAAACCAATGTTAATACCCAGCCACCTGCAAGGAAAAGGATTAAAAGCTTTTAAAACCATTTGTTTAATGGGAAAAAAAGATCCTCTCATTAATGTTCTCTATAGAGTAGTCAGAACACTATTATTGGTTTTACACTCATTGCTCACAGAAATGGGGTGTCAGTAGGGGCAATAAAGCTGGGGTTTCTCAATAAAAGTCATCTTGTTGGGAACTGTTGAACAATTTACTCAACATGGACTCTACCATTCATTCATTCACTCACTCACTCATTCATTCATCCATCTTCACTTAGCGCTTTATGAGGCCAAACCTTTACTTCAGTTTAATATATGCCAGACCAAATTAGCAAATTCCCTTGAGAATTACCCAGAATCCTGCAGAATCATTCCGGACCGTAGATGTATGCATATAATTCGGTTACCACTAGTAGTTTTATTGGGTACATGCATGCCACTGATACTAGGTCGAGACCAAGGCCATATATAGTGAGACCAATGCCCAAGTCCGAGTACAAATGGCAATAAGTCCAAGACAAGTCAAAGTTAATACAAAAAAAATGGCTCAAGACCAAACTTGAGTATCTTATCTTAAAGCCCTGAGCTCTAATGTCCAGCATTAGCAGCATTAGCTCCAGAGCTAGAAATGTCCAATTCAATTCAATTTGTACATTGCTTTTTACAAAGCAGCTTTCCAGAAATCCAGATGTTGATCCCTAGATTAGATCCCTAATGAACGAGCCAGAGGTAACAGCAGTGAGGAAGAACTCTCTGAGATGACATGAGGAAGGATCCTTAAGGGAACCTATCCTCTTCTGGGTGACACGGGATAGCGGGGTTATAAATCATTCCTGTATACAGGTTTAGAAGAGTAAAGACAAACAGCACTAAGTTTATGAAATCCATCCACACCATTTGTTGATTTAAACAGCTGCGAACCCATTTAGACTACATTTAAGAAAAGAAGGGGAAAAAAAAGTTCCTCAAGGGCTCTGTAGGCAGTGAAGGATTCTTAGCTTCTTGAATGGGTTCTTCTTAGGCTCCATTTTGACAGGGGAAACCACAATATTATAGGATTCTAAACAGAATATTTACAGTGTTCCACTAATAGAGCAAACTGAAGAATTAATAGGTTCTGATGGAAATGTGTACAAACACACAGATGTCAAATGAGGGCATTCAGAAACATTTAAAAATGTTTTTTGAGGCTTGAATTATTTTGTTTACTCCAAATAAATGTGAAAATCTCAGTCACACGCCATGTGAATTCACACTGCCTGAGGATGATTTGGCCGTGATATGAACTCATACGCTTCTTTTAAAAAAAAAAAGGAACAGTAAAACCTTCAAATGAGCCACAATACTTTTACAGACACTTGTTCATTTCCTTCCACACGTTAATGTGTTTAATCTGTGGAAGGGAACGCATGTAACGCAGTCGTATGATTGCACCCTCAAGTACATTCTCCCTGCGACTCGTGAGCCATTAATTACAATGATGTATAGTGTTATTATAGAGCCATAGAACAAGAATAACACGCATACAAATTTCCAAATATAGCATGAACTAGTGGTAAGTCCGATTGCCTGCTTCCTTTCTTCATAAAACAAATTCTCTCCAGTGTGTGACAGTGTCCTTGGCAAATCTCGTGCACTGCAGGATCATATGCTTCAATAAGAGATGATGGAAAGCACATGACCCATCAAAACAAGCAGGCCCCATCTGCTTCCATAAGAGGTGTAGTGAGCAGAGGGCTTAGGGCTAAGCATCACCATGAAATGTTATCATATTACAGCATAGAGGACTTTGTGGGGCTCAGTCCTAAAGTTATTAAAGCATCTCTTTCTTAACACACTCGGGACATCACATGTTCTGCAACTTTGGTGTGGAAAAAAACCAAACAAACCTCAGTGTCTGTTCTGTATTCACTGTCATATCTTTAAGAGCTACTGCTGATGCAGCGGAGTGCGAAGGTTTCTACAGCCTTAGGATGAAATGAAGAACAATCACAAAAAATGGTCAGATCTTTTCAATTAAATCAGTGATTCCATGAACGGGGTGGCATTTGTTTTCTCACTGATATTACATTTTTTTTAAAAATATGTATGTAAAGTTAAAGGTAAAAGGCGTTTCATTGTTTAAACAGGTAAACAACAACCAATGTACATGTTTCAGTTAAATAAAATTTTTTTTAAAAATCAGTAATGTATGAATACATTTGACGTGTCGTCATAGAAACATCGTTTTCCACGAGTCGTCCTTTATAGGTTTTGAAAAGTGTACATTTTAGTTTCACTCACCCCCGTGACCTGAACACATTCACCCCTACGAAACATTTGGAATGTTCCACAAGTCACATGTTCAACATCCAAATTTCCTGAAGATCATGTGAAGAAGAAAAGTAAAAGTAATAGCCCTCTCATTCTTTGTACTTTCTTTTCAAAGATATCGTGACATCGACTGACGAGGTCGGTTTCGAATCCCTAAGTTAAACCCTATTCCCCCAAATTATACACTGAAAATAAACCAGTAATCAAATCGTTTTGTGTATTTGCTAATCCTATGCTAAGGATCTCAACCCTGTTACACATTTTATGTGCAAAATGTAGCCTGACTGCAAAGAAACCAATTACACAGTGTATTGTTTCCAGAGACGGGTTAAGACATATTTACATGCTTAAATATAATGTATGGTTTAAAAATGTATTAAAAGTTGAATTTTTAAGAGTTACATGGGCTAAAAGGCATGTATTAATCAAGCAATGTATTAATAATGAAAAAAAATGTATAAGTTCTATAGTTTTCATCTCCCTTCCTGTATCCTTGAATAAGTCACACGGCTGATGTCTCCAACCATTCTGATGTCCTGTGAACAGCTTTTATTATTTCCTTTATTTATACAGGTGGTCTCATTGCAATCAAGATCAAACCTGATAAACACAGACGGATCACAAGCGGACGCTACGACATACACTCAGCATAGACAAGCAGGTAAAATCTAAAAAAATCTAAAAATAAATCTAAAAAGCGTTGAGGCTTTAGATTTATCATTGAAAGTAAAACACGTTCACGCATCATTAAAAAGATACAAGTTAGAAAATGTTGATATTAAATCGTTAAGTCATTCATTACAGGGACTGTGGGTTCTGTGTTAACATAAGGAATATTTAAAAGTAGGTAAGAGTACTGGGTGTAAAGGTGTTTATAGATGAGTGATAAGAGGGTAAAATACCTCAAATTGCCCTGTAAATACATAAAAACATGCACCACCTCCTCCGTATCAGGGTCATAACCAATCTGAATTCTTTCGTTGGATTCTTTGATGTTTTTTTTTTTTTTTTTTTTTTTTAGGATGCATCCACATTTCATTGTAAGATATACATACACTTTTGCCTTTTTTCACCCCGAAGCCACAGGTGACACAACCTCTGTTGTTGTTGCTGGCTGTTAGCCTTCTTTATCCAGTTATATTGCCTCCTACACAGCTTCCCTGCAGTAACATACTTTTGTATTATGTACATATATTTATATCATCGATCTCACTTAATTAGCTGTGTATAAAATGCTTCTAAATTGTATTAGCTAAAAGCAGTTCTCCGATTAAAACATGTCCGGGTCATGATGTTTCATTTCGCCGGGAACCGAAAGGCACACGTGGAAATTAGGGTTTGTTTGTTTTTTTCACTTAATGTAAATAAAATCCGCCATAGAAACATCTACCTTAGCATCGCTTTTCCTTTTTTAGTTTTTGCTATGGCTCCTTCTTAAGGAATAAAGTTTCATTGAGCAGAGATGATGTCTCAAGTTAACTCAGATTCGAGTTGCACTTGAGTTATCTGGAACACTGTGTGAAAACGAATCCAGGACAAGGTTCTGGAAAAATACCAATCAGGGTTTGGTTATACATTTTTTTTTTTTTTTTTTTAAAAAAGACCACTTCGTAGAGCACCAGTAAATTCATTATTTAAAAAAAATGGGAAAAATATGGCACAACTGCGCCTCTGCCTAGAGTAGGCAGTCCAACAACACTCAGTAACCAAATAAAGAGAGTATTGATCAGTGAAGCAACTAAGTATCCAAGAGTAACGTTCAACATGATGCTACCACCCCCATGCTTCACTGTTGGTTAGTTTGATGAGCAGTGTAGGGTTTCCACCAAATATAGCACTTTGTGTCAAGGCTAAAATGTACATTTTAAGAATAATTTTTTTTATTCACCATTTACATGTACTAGGAATTTTTCTTGGTGTTTGGTCACAACACGATGCCATCCTAATATACAAATATTGCACCTTGAGCGAAAATGGTAGGCTCAGATGTAATTTACATTAGAGTGGAGGTAGAAATAGCAGCTGGATGCAGTTTGGGGTGCATTAAACGGAGTGGAACAATTGTGATATATAACAAATAATAGCAATGATATATAGTGGTGACAATATTAATAAATAATATATTTAATAGATAGTACTATTTATTAGTAATATTTAAAATAATAATATTTAACTTGTAAAATTTAAAAAATACTACTACTACTACTACTACTAATAATAATAATAATAATGATATGCAAGTATGTAGTGCAGGAATCAGGAATACAGTTATTCGTAATAACATTTAGATAGTGAGGTTGCTTGTTACTGCAGGACAGCACTGTAGTGATCACTGAATGCTGCCTAGTCATCCTGGTTAATAATAGAAATTGCCAATGGAAAGAAGCTGTTTGGATGGCATGCAGTTTTTGTTATCGGGTAGTGGAGTCGCTTTCCTGTTGGTATTTGCAAGGTGCTTGATAGTGCGTTGCACCTTCGTCTTTTCACCAGAGGAAGCTGCACCAAAGCAGATATCGATGGCAGACGTAAGGACGCTTTCTATAGTGGCAGTATAGAATTGCACCGGTATAGAATGGGGTAGATGGAACTTTGCACCTGCCGTAAGAAATATATCCTTTGTTGAGCTTTTGTGTTGATGGATGATGTATGCATCTCCCATTTAAGAGCACATTTTAGGGTTTAATAATATATATATATTTTTAAATTTAAATCAATGAACATCCCATGATTTAAAAAAAAAAAAAAAAATGTTTTAAACAAAATGCGCAACCTATCGTCTTGACTGTTTTGTTTAGATTCATGACCTATAGTCTCAATTAAGTCCATTTTAGTTCCAAGTTGTAACACTATAAAATGTGAAAATGTTCAAGGTGGGTGAATACTTATGCAAAACACTTCAGAGTAATATTAAGTGATATTTATTAGAGTAAATCGATTTGAATAGCTTCGTTACTTGCAGCGACGATCCTTCCCAACACCGCATAACGCACATTCTGAGCCACTTAAAGGTATTCTCAGCACAGGATATTCATTATAAATCAAATATACAAAAGCCAAACACAGTCTGAATGAGTCTGGATTCGTGATACGAGTTTGTTTTGTAGACTAATCATTCGTTTGAGAACATGTTCGGTCATTTACAGCCGTCAACTGTATCAGAAGATATGATGCAGGATAGATCGACCATATTTTTTGGGAAATAGTCGGACAAACCGATAAGGTAGAAAAAAATAACACTTCCATTGTTTCTCACATTGACCACTATTGAATTTCCCCTCACATGAATACACAGCTTACTGAGCTCACTCGTGCTCCTCTGGCTCAGCCACGATCCAAAATCTAATGGAAAGCCTTCCTAGAATAGCTTCAGTAGCAGATCCTCGGTCACAGCCAACCGCATGCAGTTATGTACGCTGAAGGCAGCTCGTTGAACCAGAGACTAGCTACAAGGCTAGAGACATTAGATCAGAAGAGGGAGAGATTTCAGACTTTTCAGATTTCAGATTTCAGAGTTTTCATTTTATTTACCCTCTCGGGTCTGATTAGCGAACTGACAACAAGGCTTGTTTAAACAAGTCAACCTCGATACCGACGACGGGGACGCCTCCGCCACCACCAAGCCTAGTCCTTCTTCTTACTAATTTGTCTGGCAGAAATAACCTGAAAATATACTTCAAACATGAAGGAAGCTGTTACAGAAAATTTCAGACATTTGACCTTGCTGTGACCTTGATTTTATTCGGATCAATTCCAAAATCTATTAAGTTCATCTGCTGGTTAGAATCATAACTCCATACCAATCCTGCAAACATGCAACTGAGCTATCATAGTAATGAGAATCTTGGACAGATGTACAAACTATAATGCTTCCACCACTCAGTGTCGAAGGCATAAAAACAGACAGGTCACAGTGGATGTGCCTGGAAAACTTAAAGCATGCTGCAATCTCTGAGAACGATGCTATTCATCATGCTCTGACCACTGACCCCTACAACGCTGACCAGCTTGGTGATTTCTCAGAGCGGCTTTACAGCGCTGTCATTGCAGAGATTAAAGGTGTAGTGGTATGACTTAATAAGGTGGTATTTTGAGAAAATGTCAGGTCTCACCACTCCAGTCTTGCCAGGGAAATGGAGTTTTTACCACCTTTTTCACGCTTCCTCAAGGCAATCAATTAATTCTTCTCAGTCTGGAGGGTGAAGCTCCATCAGCAAATGTCTGTACTTGATGAATGTTGGATGTAAAAACATCACAACTGAGGACTGCAAAGAAGCTTTGTCCATCTGTGTATTAAATGACAAAATATCGTGATGTGGATGACGTGTTGTGACCTGGACACCCATTAAAGACATGTATAATCAAACATGATGGGTTGCAAAACAGGGTAAGAACTGCTGATTTAGATGATGATTATGATGATTATTCATAACTTGTCTACGTGCTTAAATCTGGCTGTAGGTGTGCGTAGGGTTGGACGACGTGAAAGAAGTGAACTTCGTAGCTAATAGTGCTTGTTATATAAACAAACTGTCATGGAATATTGGAGAAGGACCAGGAACTAGGTTTCCCATCAGCCACTGCACCATGTCACATGTCTCAATTCACCTGTTTCACGTTTAGCTCATTAGCACAGGTATATATATATATATAAATAGTCACATTCTGCACCGCCCGAGTTGTCTCGCGTTGCTTGTTCCATCTCCATGTATCACGTCATGCTCGTCTTTGTTCCATGTAAGTCTTGTGTTGGGCTTTGTTGGACACTTTACTAAACGTTTCACTTATAGTCTGCATTTGCAGCCGCCTCAAATTCTATAACGTGACACAAACGAACAAATAAATAAACAAATTACTAAATAAATAAATACAAATACAAAATACAAAATGTTCCGTCTGAGAGGCAGTCATTCTCCTATCCTGTATTAATAATCGTATTATTATTATTATTAGTAGTAGTAGTAGTAGTAATAATAATAATTATTATATTATATATAATTAATATAATTAATATTATTATATATAATAATATATAATTGATATATTATAATATAATAATAATATAATAATAATAATAATAATAATAATAACAATAATAATAATAATAATTATTATTATTATTAATAATAATAATAATAATATACATTTTTTTCTGGTTTGTCTGTTCTTAAATCATGCTAGTGCAGAGGAAATTATGGAGAGAAAGAAGTGGATTCCATAGTGAATAGTGGTTGTTAGCAGTAAACAAACAAACAAACAAACAAATAAATAATAAACAAATATTTTTAAAAAGCCTTTAATAAAAGTATCCTATTGAGATGCGTTTTCATTGCTTGTTATAAAGAAACAAACTAAAAAAGTATGTAATAAATAAATAAATACCTAATTAACTCAAAGAGAAAACCAAACTCCACTGCCTGCTGTACATAAATAAAGGTACTAAATGGTACTTGTGTGTGCTAACAACAAGCGGTTGTACATGTTTTGTACCTTTGGCGTGTGTCTTATCCCTGTGAAGGTGCATGAGGTGTAATTAGATTTTAGGGCAAAGCTTTAAAGGTGCAACCCTAATTGATTAAGTGAACGATACACAGTGAATGTGCAAAAGCTGTCGCGTTGAGGGTAGAGGAAAGAAAAGTGCTTTCCTTTACTTCTGATGATCTAAGGGATGTATGGAGTGTTTCCATCCCCCCTGTGCGCCTCTCACCTGTCGATGCAGAGCACAGTGACGATGCCCACAGTGGTGAACTGGTTGCTTACGTCCACCACCACCACGGCTTTGCACATGAACGCGCCGAAGACCCACTGACGCTCCCACACCAGCTGGTGGATGTTGAAGGGCATGACGAGCAAGAAGAGCAGGTCCGCTATGGCCAGGTTCAGCACGTACACGTCCGACACCATCTTCTTCTTGCACGTGGCCACGGCGTAGATCACCAGCGCGTTGGCGAGGACTCCGACCGAGCACAGGAGCCCGTACACGGCGGGGAAGACGTGCGTAAAGGACGCCGCGTCGTAGTCGGACACAGAGAGGTTCGCGCAGGGTGACGAGCCGTTGGAGAGCTCACCGGAGGCGCACGACGCTGCCGAGTCGTTCATCATCTACCCGAGAAATGACCTGCCCAAGAAATGACCTGCATACAGCGCTTTAAAGTGTAGAAAAAGCCACAAGGTCTCCAAACGCACGCACCGGAGACATTTTGAGCGGAGAAGTTTTGCGCGATCTTGTCTCTGCACGCCAGCACCAGAGAGTCATTAGTCTTACACTTATACTCCAACTTCTTTAATTTGCACTTAAGTTCAAACACAAATGCTTGTCTTTTTTTTCCTTTTGCTTTTGTTGTTTCATCTCAGCCGAGGTGTGTGCGCGTGTGTGCACACATTAAGAGCCGACAGGAACGCAAGGCTGGTCCGAGAAACGTCAGTGATTGGTTAGAAAAGTGCATATGGGCGTGGTCTTGAACCATCTTCGTGCAAACGTGCCTCTCTTTCCCCTGACCTTAGCTCACTCACATTCATGTTCTGAGCTCTTAAGGGAAAAGAACACACATTTCACATGTGACTATGTGAGTAATATGTGATCACAAGAGTCAGAAACAAAACATGTTACGCCATGAAGTCTCACGTGACATCAGGAAAACCCTGTAATAAATTCAACCACGTGTGTATAGATGAAACGTGCTTAAAATTATACACACACACACACACACACACACATATATATATATATATATATATATATATATATATATATATAAACACAAATAAATAAACTAAGATGTGAATATGCACGTGAAAAATTCATGAGGAAGGTAACACATGAAGTGTCTAAAGATCATGGTAAAATCTAATCAATTATGAGACACTGAC
>JANDJT010000041.1:4176935-4195577 GCA_024331685.1 Stegophilus panzeri | reverse complement strand
AGGTGAATTCAAACAGTCCGAGCTGAGTCGATTTGACCCGAGGAGCTGGGCTGAGGCGTCGGGGTGGGGGAGGGGTGCATTGATTCAACTGTCGGTGAAAATGACCCAGCCACTAACCCAGCGGTTGGATTACACAAAATTACACAAAAACTACCCAAGACTGAGAAAATAGCCCAATTAAATGACCCAAAAGGCTCAACCCAGCGTTTGGGTAGAAAAAACACCCCAGCATTTTTTTTTAGGGTGTATGTTGCAAGCTTAAGGACACTTCAACAGCCTCATTTGCAAATTGGGAAAACGTCAGCACATCATTTTTTTTTTCACTTCTTTCAGCCATCCTTTGGTTTAATGAGTGACTTAAACCCATGAGTTTTTTTTCTTAAATACAACAACCCCTCTATACTCTCACCATGTAATAAACAGCACGACTGACTACAGTCAGCAAATATTCTAACTCATAAAGCCATAAAAAGGGGAATAGGCATTTAGAGTGATCCAAAGCAACCTTGTTCTGGCCCCTTTCCAGTTAGCAAACGAGCTGCATGCGATATCGTTGAGATGTATTTTGTGTGTGTTGTGCTGACGTTGGCGAGACGTGTATGCTAATTTCCCTTACTAGTGGTTACCAAAAAAAGCAGTTTTGCCAGTTTTTTTAATGCTTTCATCCATACTGCGATTCAGCACGCTAACATTATTGCATACTAATTCTAACGCGATGCTTTTTAAAACAGCAATGCAATGCCATGGTTTCATTTCAGCTGTGCTTCTTTGTCACTGACAAGTGCTGAGGAGGCGCTCATCTACTTCTGTGCCATCTGGTATAGGGTTAAAGGTCAACTGCAAGAGGAACAACAAACATTCATACAATGTACTGTCCGGGCTGTCATGTTTCCATATGGCTGTAACCCATGCTAATGCTTTCTCGGTTTATAATAAAATAAAACTTGACAAGTTTGGTGCTTTAGGCGTGGGTGTTTTGTGTGAAATAAATTGAATATCATAGCAAAGCAAAAAGCCTTTGCACTTGTCTGGGGAGCTGTTTATCAGGCAATGACAGTCCTATAGTACATCTGAATGTGGTATGGAAGAGGCTGTTGAAAGACATGGGAAAGCAGATAGCCTTGAAGTGCTCACAGTGGAGTTAGCCAGGGCGTGGAGGTGAAAAGCTGTTGGAGTATGTTGAGGTAACTGAGGCAAACTAATCCTTGTTGGTGCTCACTCGACCTGAAGTGCACACCGTGTCCATTTGCGTCCTCCATGACTGATTGTAACATCACCCCTGAGTCCTAAACACTATTCTTCACCACTTCACTAGTGTGTGTGTGTGCAGTATACTTAAGCAAGATTGCACAAGCAAGAGTGGTGTTAGACTGAATATCAGCACAGCTGTGATTCGGATGTAGGCACGATTCTGCAGATGATCACAGCTGTTTCGATATTCAGTATAATCGCATGATTGAGTCTTTATTGATCACATATACATATGCACAGTGAAATTATTTTCTTCACATATCCCAGTTGTGAAGTTGGGGTCAGAGTGCAGGGTCTGCCATGATACAGCGCCCCCTGGCCTTGCTCAAGGGCCCAACAGTGGCAGCTTGGCAGTGCTGTGGCTTGAACCCCCGACCTTCCGATCAGTAACCCAGAGCCTTAACCGTTAAGCCACCACAAGCCATACTACTTTTATATAACAGTTCTATAAGCATGAAATTAGTATAGAGTAACTACTGTAACATTGCAGACACAATATGGCCAAACATTTTGTTTCTTTTTGCTTCGTCCATACAAATTGTTCCCAAAGAAGCCACAGCTGAATAGAGCGTTATGTGTTGCCATGCCAACGCACAGACTGACTGACAGCCGGTAGTAAGTGTAGTAACGTTTCAATGTAACAAACTATCGCTAAAATTGGGATTTAGCGTAGCGAACTCAGACTGTGTAGTGCTGTTATACTAAATAAAAGCACACTTATAATGCTGCTTGTCCAATCAAATTAGTCACCGGAACTAACATATACGACACGAAGTCTTGCCTCAAGTCTTCCAAATTCTGAGCCTTTGTTCATGTGGTTGCATAGTTCCTGTACCTTGACCCTTGCATTATCTTTTATTCTGTTGGATTTGGACTTTGTTTTAACCTCAGTGTGCTTTGATAGTTTTTACCTGGCTTTATAAACTGTTTTTTTTTTTTTTTTTTTTTATTGTGGACTTTGTTTTGTTTTAATAAAACCCCTGCACTTGGAGAATCAAACTCCGGAATCGCAAGCCCACCTGAACTTATATTAGTTAGAACTTATATATTTTCATAGCATAGCATAGCATAAGTTGGATCAGATTTCTGGAGATAATAGCTGGCAGGTCTACCCATGACTCTTTTCAAAGGAAAACAAAATAACTTTAACTTTAATTCCTATGAGGAAGAAACCTTGAGTGGAACCAGACTCAAAAGGGAACTCGTCCTCATCTGGGTGACACCAGATAGTGCGAATACAAATCATTACTCTTCTATAACTGTGTACTGTATAGTCAAAAAGTGCAAGTGTGTAACCAGGAACTTATGAGCTTAAGAGCAACTTACGAATATGAGCATCAGATTCATTTCTGAACTCATTATAGTTTTAATATGAAGTCTATTGTGTTGACGTTATCAACTGTTCAATGATGGAGACGTGAGAGCAAAACTTGTTCGTAGGTAGCAATTGCAGTGCTACGGCATCTTCAGGGTGATCTTTAGGCTGTCCATGTGAGGCCATCCTCAGCAGCAGCAAGTGGTTTTCAGGTGATGAGAACTCCAAGCAGAAGAAGGGCATCAGCGTGGATCGGGCAGGTCCGGAGAGCAGAAGTGATTTGGTTGACCTGTTTCTTCTCTGCTCTTATAATAAGCTCCACTCTTCTGGGAAGACTTTCCACTAGATTTTGGGGCGTGGCTGTGGGGATTTGTGTTCATTTAGCTACAAGAGCATTAGTAAAGTAGAGGTCAGGTACCGATGTTGGGATGTCGAGGAGGCTCCAGTTCCTCAGAAAGGTGTTCAGTGGGGTTGAAGTCAGGGCTCTCAAGTCCTTCCACTCCAACCTTAACACACCATGTCTTCATGGAGCTCGCTTTGTGCACAGGAGCATCGTCATGCTGAAACAGGTTTGGGCCTCTTATTTCCAGTGAAGGGAAAATGTAAAGCTACAGCACACAAAGACATTCTATACAATTGTGTGCTTCAAACGTTGTGGTAACAATCTGGAGAAGAACCACGCATGGGCGTGATGGTCAGGTGTCCACAAACTTTTGTCCATTTAGTGTATTTTCTGGCATATACGGCACACTTTGGTCCTTTCGTTTCAAGAGGGTCATGTTTATGTACTTAATATACACAATATGAATGAATGAATGAATGAATGTGCCTAGTGCATGGTGGGATTTTGAATGTATTCACCGTATTGCGTATAGCAGCTTTGTTTTTTTCCTCTGTTACAAGGCAGCTGAAATGTGAGAGAATGAAATCAGTAAAACATCCCGGTCATGAAACCGTGAACCCTTTCTCACGTCTGTCTGAACAGTGGGTCACTGTTTCTTTCGCCAATGATGTGCGTGTCCTTGTCTTGTCCAAACACTGACACTGGCCGTGACTGTGAGAAACTTCGGCACAGGTTCTCCTGAATGACAAACAAAGGAATGTGAGATAACCAGGTGTGTACAGAGGTATGGGAGTGATTTAGGCGTATAAATGCAATGCACTTGATTCATTTGTTTCTGTAAGGGTCCACTTGAAAGGCGAGTCAAGATGCTTCCCGCCTGGTTCTTCAGCGCGCTTCTCCTGAGCTCTGTTCTTGGATTTCCCGTCTATCAAAACGACACAAGAAACAGCACAAGGTAAGACACTGACAGCTAAGATGTGCCGTGTTTTAATGACCGAAGCTTCTTAAATTTGGATTTTTTTCTGTAAAATATCTGAGTAACACTAGTAACACATTGCCTTTGATTTGTAGTAATAGAAGAATTAAATCTAATGTTTTTTTTTTTTCTTTTAGTAATGATGACGTTTCCCATGAACCACCTCACCTAAACGATAACAGCTCTGTTCCTTCAAAGTAAGCACGGTCTTGTCTCTTGGACATAAACTCAGACTCTTGCGAATCTAACAAAGTTTAAAATGTTTCGTTGTTTGTTTGTTTGTTTTTTCTGCCTTAGTTTCTCTACCAGGATGTTTTGTGTCATTTTCCAGCTGGAAAAAAAAAAAAAGCCATTTAATTTACAGGAATATAAAAGCCCTCTGTGCACATTCTCTCCCGAACTTTGTTTTTAACCAGCACTTTAGCCTTGACCTGAGACCTGATTCGTCAGGAGATTACAAAAAAAAAAAGCACTTGATGTCACTTTGTATTAAACTTTTTTCCCCCGAGTGTGAAAGCAGTCTAGTTAGCGCAGTGATATTAACCCATAGGAGCTTGTCAGTGATGTAACAGAAATAAAATAAACTTTAGCACTAGAACATACTCAAGGGTGGACTGAACATGCACACGTTTAATGATGATCACCGATAAAAGCTGAAATTAAAGGTTGTACCTACTGAGAATGGATAGATGATGGAACATGTCTATATTGCGCATGCACGGTTCACACAAGCGACCAGACCTAGTAAGTTTACACCATTTCTGGCTGTCTCACTAACTGTAACGCTCTGACGCTAAATTAAGTTCGCTAGCCGTGTTTCGTTTAGGAGTGTGGCATCGACTCCAAAGTTTTGGAGTTGACTCTTTTCAACGCCTGGAATCAGTGAATCGACTGTTTTTCGGGATTGTGAACCGAAAGCTGGAAATATATACTTTATATAATACTTCTATAAGCTACTCTGGCTCAAAACACTATTAATGATGTGGTGGGATATAAGACTTACGTAAACATAAAGATGATGATGATGAGGATGATGTAGCGACTAATATTATATATATATATATATATATATACTTTTTCTTTTCCACAGTGAATTTCAGGACTTCTCCTTTAATATAACTGTACCTGGATCCTACGGTGACTTTCCGTGAGTATTCTGATATATGAATATGAATCCGACAGTTTATGTTTAATTAACCTGAAAATGTGTCACTTTTTTGTCAATGGACCCCTTAGTTTCCTAAACAGGATTCTCTGTGTAAATGTCCAGCTGCAGTCAGAAAAGACAGAGGTCGTGGAAGTACACTGAACTCATTGTCACGACGTTGTGCTTTGTGACATGGCGCATCATCATGTTAGAAGTAGTCATCATAATCCATAAAAATATGCACACGGTCAGCATTCATACTCAGACATGCTCTAGCATTCAAACGATGCTTGATTTGTATTAAGGGCCCCAGATTATGGGAAGAAAACATTCCCCAGAGCATTATACCACCACCAGCAGCTTGAAATGTCGACACAAGGCAGGTTGGGGTCATGAATTCAGGCTGTTGATGCCAAGTTCTGACCCTACCATCTACATCAAAAATCCAGATTTATCAGACCAGGTGAGGGTTTTGTTTCCAGTCTTCAACTGTTGATGATCCTGTGCCCACTGTAGCGTCAGATTCCTGTTCTTGGCTGACAGAAGTGGAATCCGATGTGGTTTTTTGCTCCTCAACCACAAGTTTTGACGTGTTCTGAGATGCTTTTCTGCTCACCGCGGTTGTATAGAGTGCTTATTTGAGTTACCTAATCAAGTTTTGTATCTATATATATATATATATATATAAAATCTCTGTTTGATCATGTGACCATTTGTTTTTTCTTTAGCATGATAGGTTTTGCTGCACCCTGTGAATTATCGACCTGCTTAATCCATGAACTGGATTCGCGTCTGCGTCCTGGAGATGAAAAAGCGGGCGCAGCCGCCTCGTCATCTTATGGCCCTGGCAAGAAATGAGAGGAGAAAAGGAGGATTGTGGAAAAAAGAATCGTATAATACAACAACATTTCAGTATGTAGCGTAGATTTAAACTCATATACAAATGATACAGACTTTAATTTCTGTTAATATGTTTAAATAGAGCTGTGAAAATGACAACTCGTGTGTCACCTGACTGCTAAATAAAAAAGAAAATAAAGTCTCTTCAACTGTGGAAAATGAAATTGTGTTATTTCTGCGGAAGGAAGCCTGAAGCATAAGATGAAAATAAATAAATAAATAAATAAATAAATAAATAAATAACTGTGTTCTGCAGACACATTTCCACTTTGTTTGTTTATTTATTTATTTATTTATTTATTTATTTATTCAGCAGCATATTTTTTTTCATAGTCGGGATGCACCTGAAGGGTAATGTGTGAAAAGAATAAATATTGGGAGTTAATTAGCTGATTTGTGAGAAATAAACTGCAATTAAGCGAGTGAACTTTATGAGTCAGTCTACTGACCTTGCAGCGGTGTTCATTTTCTTGATAAAAACCAAGATGAAAAAAGTTCATCACCATTTATTCATGACGAAAAGTAAACAGTAAATCAGTAATAATTCTATATATATATATATACACAGCCAGGTCCATAAGTATTTGGACAGTTTTGGTCATTTTGCCTCTGTACACCACCACAATGGATTTGAAATGAAGCAAACAAGATTCAAGGGGTTTAACAAAACTGTTGCAAGCTTTTTGCTGGGTTAAAATCAACAACCCAAGTCGATGGGTTAGTTTATCCGAAAATGTGTTCTGTCCTATATTTACCCAGCCGTTGGGCTAAAAATAACCCGGTTTGCGTTGTTTTTAACCCAGTGTTTTTTTTTAGAGTGTATATATGCAAGACATACTATATACCCACCCTGTGTTTGTCATTCAGAGACATCTGAACATTCTACCACCAGCCTGCATGATAACTCCCATTCTCTATGATGTAGATGAGGAAACTGCAGTTAGTGACCCCAAATCTTACCTACAGATAATCCCAGTAGCGCTTTCAAGGGTTAATCACCTGGGTGGACACCTCAGTTCTACCCAGCACTTGTCCACCCAATAGTGGGGTCCAAGACATTTTAAACAATTTTAGAACACACCTAAATATATATATATATTTTTTTTTAAAGAATAAAGAAAAAGAACTGTACCATTGCCTAATAATAACAACATAAATTTAGATAGATTTATTTTTAAAAGAATAAAGGCAGCAAAACATTGCATAGATGCAGAGATGAATCACAGAAGTGCTCAGTTTGAGACATGGACATACAGCATGCTGTTTGGACAGATGAGTCATTCCTGAACCCCTGGGCATTTTTGGGTTGTTTTTAACCCAGTGGTTTTTAGAGTGTAACATTTGAAATTACAGGTTAAAGTTTTTAGTTTTTCCAAAATCAAACTAACAAAAAAACAACAAAAAAAAAAACCAAACAAATGAACTTGAAATTCAAATCTCAAAAATACAGATTTTATTTCCATTGTACCAATTTTTAAGTAAATGAACTTTTAAGTTGAAAAGTGTAAGTGTCTATTTTTCCTTTGGAATCACCCGGCGATCCACCTTTGGCCTAATTTATATCTATATTCTTAAGATTAGATTTTTTTTTAAGATTTGTGTTTAGGCTTCTTATTTTTGCAAAAGTCTTAGACACATGCAAAGGAATGCTGTAAAGCATAGATGCTGTAAAAGTAAGGAACTTTACTTAAAAAATACCACAGAGAGAAGTAATTTGATGTGAATACCTTTTGCTTAAAAAACAAAACAAAACAAAAAAACTAGCATCAGTAGTCTCAGGTGTAGTTTGTTCAGATTTATAAGCTTTTAATGAGCTGGTAGTTTTTACCGAGTCTCTTGGAGAATCTGACAGTTCTTCTGGAGACTTTAGAAGACTGTCACGCTTGTTTCTTCTTCTTTTTTTTTTTTGCAGCGAAACCTGGCAGGCTTCATTATGTTTCTGTCTGAAAACTGGTCCGTTATGTAATGTGCTGCTTTCTTTACTCACATACAAACGTTTTTTATGTAACTTTTTTTGTTTCTGTTTTGGAAAAAGTAATGTTTTTGTCCTGACTCGCTAAGGCAGAAGTCATAAAATAAACATCTATAACAAATATTTGTACCTAAAAAAGTGTGCACATGTGATTTTAAAGGCACATTTTTACCCCTAGCAAGTTCAAAGCAAAGAAAAATGTGACATTTTTATTTTTAAAAAGTGTATTAAATACACTACCAAAAAAAACCAAGAAACATTTAACATGATGTGTATATAATTCAAATATATAGAATTCATATTTGAATACCTTTATCAGCTTCCAAGTTATATAAACATGCACCTTCTATGCAATGGATTTTCACTTCTTTTTTTGCAGTTTAAAAGATTTTAGTTTTATTGACTGACTAGAAAATAAACCCTGAATGTTTTTTTGTTTCTCTTTCTCTTGTTCTGCCAGAAGCCTGTATAAGAAGCTCTAATTTTAGCATCTGAATGAGCGTCCAGTGACCCCCTCCTGGGTTCTCACCTCGCCCTTACTGTCCCATTGTCTTTCACATTCTCCTCTGAATTGTTTAGATCTGCTGAATAAAACTTGTGAGAGTCAGTGAAGCAGTGTAGAGAGGGTTAGATCTGAACACAGGGTCAGACACTGACTGAGGCCCTGTTCTCACCTGGCATTATAAACACATCTCCAGTGAGCACTTGTGATCGGCTTTCTTATAGCGTTTCCACTGGAGGAAAGCTGCATTTTAATTTATTGTTTATCACATCTGTCTTTATTTATTTTCAATAAAGAAAGAAAGAAAGAAAGAAAGAAAACCCCCTTCCTGTTCAGGCACAGAAGCCACGCCCACTTCTGGTTTAAACCCGATTACAGATACAGATACTGTCATTGACTTACACCTTTTTTTAACATTACAAAAAGTTCTAACATTAAATAAAATAATTAAATGGATTTATTCTCAAAACTTCACATTCTGTATTTCATGTGATTAAGATTGCACAAAAACATTTTCAGTGTGTTGTAATTATTTTGTCCCACACTTTTCTAAAAGTAAAGCTACGCCCGCTTTGAAAATAAACACGTCCAGACCAAAGCCCCAGTGACTAAGCCCCTTACTTCCTCTGTGTGTATGTGTGTGTGTGTGTGCGTGAGTGCGTGTGTGTGTGTGTGTGTGTGTGTGAGTTTCATTGTGAGCCGCGCCCTAAATCTCACCTGATAAGCGTGTCTGGATTCGCACCGTGACGTCACAAACCCGGACATTCCAGGAAGCGGTCAGGAGGTTGCCAGATTGTGATGTTTAGACCTATAAACTTGAAGAACTCCCCCCAAACACACACACACAAACATTTGTGAAGCTGATATAACTTCAGTGTGAGAAAAGAGAGAAAAAAGGACCATATATAAATAAAAAAATAAAATGAATTAATATCAGTATTATTTTTGGGGGGCTGGTCTGTATTATATTTTTGCCTAATTTTCCCCTTAAAAAATAAAATATACTTATTAGATATGTCACAAGTAGTGAGTGATGTTTTTATGGAACATATGAACAGTGTAGGTAAAGCGATTAGGTCTAAATGTGGACGTGATATGCGTCCAGTGTTTCCAGGACACGCTCCAGATCCACCACAGGTTCGAACAAAGTAAATCCATTAATCAAGGTTTATTAATTCATTCATTTTCAATAGAGAGTCAGTTTCATGTAAATTCATTTAATATATGCTGTTTAAGACGTTTCAGTCTAGCAATCTAAGACCTTAGATACGTATCTTAGAAGAGTCGTATTACGTTATGGATTATGGCGATTAAGTTACATTGTATCCATATTGCATAATACTGTATATAATATGTAAAGAATAAAACACAACACAGAGTGGAGTTACTCTCACCAGCCTAAAGTTGATCATTTTCCTATAAAATAACATCAAGAAGTGTGTTAATCTACTTACACCATGATTACAACTCATGAAAAAACAATCATGTTTTTTAAAAAAAAAAAAATCTATTTATAGTTGCATTAAGTTAGTTAGTTAGTTCCTATTCTCCATAAACCTCATCAGTCTCTCTTGTTGCTCTCGTTTGAATTTAATAAGACAAAAAACAAACAAACAAAAATCCCCCACAGCTTGTCATGTAAAGATGTAATGAGAACCCGTAACACACAAACTCCTCTGTCCTGAAGACCTTCCACTGTTTAACACCATCATAATCAACGGTTCTATGTGCTTCTTTGTTAAATAACGACACATGCTTTTTAATTTGTTTATTATTAGGCTTAGATTATGTGCAGTCTCCATAATAAACCTAGGTGTGATATAAACCTGTAATTTGTAACTGCTGTTTTAAAGAAATTAATCAACACCTTCTGACTAATCAGAATCGAGAATTCAACATCAACGTTATAAATATATTATATTACCTATAACAGATGTATTCTTAACACAAAGAGGTTGTATATGTTTATATATATTTATGTATATATATATTAGGTCATATAAATATATTATATTACCTATAACAGATGTATTCTTAACGCAAAGAGGTTGTGTTATTACAATAAACTAAAGATAACAACAATTAAAAATAAATAAAGTTTACAATCTGGCAACTTGGTTAAAAACCTGTACCAAGCACTAATGCGCTATAAATATAAACGCGTTCTTCCGTCCAATTTGGCAACCGCGTCCTCCTCCCATAGCTTATCCCAGCAGCGGTGTGAGGAAAAGCGAGACCGTATTCAAAGCGAAACTCTTTAAAACAAAGCAAACTTTCTGCTTACGGCTTCATTTTAACGTCTATAGAAATAGACAGGGATTAAAGGTGCACGTTTGGGACTTTTCTTCGCCTTCCGGTGTGTTGGTGAGTTTTATTTTTGAGGGAAATAAGATAGGGGAGAAAAGTTTTCAGCAGGACGGGAATTTTTTAATCCTCCATTTTGAAGCGCGTCACTCAAATTGTTTGGGGTTTTTTTTTGTTGGTAAGTTTATAATTAAAAACAAATTATTATTATTACGTCTTCCTCTTTGTTTTACTTGTCTTTTAACTACTCGTTTGATGTTTAACTTCCCACACAAAACTTCAATTAAGTTAGTTTTTAACCTTATAACCGTGTTGTGGGAATGCCATGGTGGGGGCAGGTCACGGGCTCGCGCTAGGCTTAAACTGTGTTTGTTTTAGTCTTTAAATATTTTCTGACTTTATCAACTCCTGGTTTTGGAGAGGATATATTATGGTTATAAAACATCCTTATAATTTGTTACAGTTGCTAAATGTGGCGAGAGAACGAGTTTTTGAACGCTACTTGCTGACTAGCACGACATAGGAACTAGCCAACGTTACTTAGTTACAAGTTTGCGCATGCGCAGAAGCGTGTTAGGACAGTCGCTCATTTTGAGCTCATGTGAGGTTTTAAAGCACCTAGGTTCAGAAAAATACTCTAATTGGACACCAGTAGTGTTCAGCGATGTGGGCTGCATCCAAAATCCCTCCCTGCGCCCTACACAGGTGCCCTATAATAACGATTTATACACTATTTAACTGTTTATATAGCCTTTGGATGATGATTTTGTCTTCCTGGTTAATATCTGATGTCTTCTACAGAGTTATTTTTGCTTTGAATCCCTTTAAAAATGGACGGCGTGTTAAGGAGAGTGGATTTGATGGAGTTTATCCTCTGCATTCTGGTGAAAGCTTTGCATTAGAGCTGGACGATATGCGGTGCGATCTCGGTGTTGCGGTGCGATCTCGGTGTTGCTGTACGCTTGATCAGGTGTGTTCTCAGTACTGTTTAAACACCAGCTGATTGCATCGCACCACTACATCGTGAGCTCTTTCGTAGACTGGTGTACGGGTTAGTAGATGATGGCGACGGACACTAGCGATAGCGGTATTTCGACATTGAGGCTGAAACCGTGAGTATCGGTTAATAACGATACCCATTCGATAAATTGGATCTTGAGTGGTGCAGCTGGTCAGGACGACTTGTATTTCGGCTTCGTGTGTCTCAAGGAAGCACGTATTTGCCTTCTAGCCTGTTGGTGGGAATTGGTTAAAACTGAATTAGGGGGAAACATATAAATTTATTATTATTATTATTATTATTATTATTATTATTATTTTTTTAATCAATACACTTTTTTTTTTTTAAATACCCACGTAGATTAAAAACATGACTTGCACAACACTACAGCTTTGTCCATTCCAGTACATTACACTTATGGCTTTTGGCAGACGCCCTTATACACAGCGACTTACATTTCTCATTTATACAACTGAGCAGTTGAGGGTTAAGGGCCTTGCTCAAGGGCCCAACAGTGGCAGCTTGAACTCCTGACCTTCTGATCAGTCACCCAGAGCCTTTAACCACTGATCCACCACTGCCCTGTACCCTAAATGTACATGATGTTAATATAAAAAAGTAGAACTGTATTAATCTTTCTAGTTAATATATTTTTTTTTTTCCAAATCTGATCTTTTCCATTTGTTACGGGATCGGATTCAATTAATTTCTTTTCTCTTTAACAACAACAATAAAATGACATTTTTTTTTTTTTTTTTTTGGCTGATGCAGGTCAGATTGGTGCCATCTCTACTAAAAAAAAACAAAACAACGTTAGATTATTTAATTTTTTGTTGTTGTTGTAACTTGTCATTGAGCAGTTTGAGCAAATTGTTGTTTTTCTCTCAGACTGTTGGACATGTCCCTTTTTAAGGACGATTTACACTCGCTGTTAAGTCCCTATGCACGAGATGGCTGACGTAATCCAGTGGTCGTTTGGCACGTCGCTCAGAAATCAACGCACTGTGTCCGTGTGCTGCGATACCGGCATAAATAGTCGCGGCTCAGTCCAACACCGTGTCCCCAAACGATTAAACGAACCAATGCTTCATCTAATCTAACATGCTTGTGTAATACTCTGGAGCGTTATTGAGCACTAACGCTAAGCGCTTTTCCTCTTACAGTTAGCATTTTGCACATTCAAAAAACCTCTTAAACCTACAGAGAGGCGTTTTTGAGCACTGATTTTCTGGATTAATAATTAGTTTTCTGGATTTTTTTTTTAATTAATTTTTTTCTCGAATGCGAAGTCGGTGTTTTCGAATTAAGACGCGGGTCATGACGACAAGCAAGACGACAGCAGGAAGTTTTGAAGAGAAATGGCGCTCGTCACTGCGTTTAAGTTTGCTGTACATGAAATCGCTAAAGGTTTTATTTACAGCTTGGCTTGGAAACCAGGCGGATCGAGGCGTTCTGTCTCTGACGGGCCGTCTAGTGGACGCTGCGTTTAATCCTGCAGACGTACTCGCGAGAATGTGAAAGATGCGTGGAAACGTGATGGGTCCTGCCAGAATTCTCCACTCCCTCCCAACAGCCCCCAAACCCTTCAGCGTTCTTGATTAAACCCCGCCCGCCATACCTGCTGGCTGATCGATAGCTCTCCAGTCAGCACGCCGGGGGCGGATTAGAGAACCGGGTCAGGGACACACGATCGTTCGAGCAAGTCCCTGGTGTCTAGTTTGTACCCCTTTTTTAAAATGTAAGCTTTAGGTTCACCGACTCTACTGTGCCCTTGGAAATCAGACAGAAGAAGCCTCTTGTGCGCTCTTTTCTGTGTCTAGGGTTTAGACCAGAAAGAGGGCAATGAGAGAAAATACCATCAATACACATTTTAACAGACGGTATCAGACCCGTAAACCTTTACACGTTTCGTGTAGGAGCTCTGCGTGTTCCTGGGTGTCTGGTTTAGATGATGGATCGTGACATTTGGCACCTACGGTAGATATTATTACTACCGCGGACATGCTAAATACCTTCGCTGTCTAAGCTGGGATGTTAGTGTATGATGGACTTTAGGGTTAATATGCTGGATAAGTCATAAATAGATGCATCTCCCACTCTCCTGTCGTCTTTCTCTTAATATTCAACCCGAACGTAGAACACACGGCGGTACGTTTAGTCTGCTTATACCACTGTGCTGATGAACTCTCGATTCTGATTGGTCAGGAGGCGCTGATTCATTTTCTGAGTGTGTACAGGAACTGACATGCTTCGTGGACGTACACCGATGTTGGATGTAACTAAAAACAGATAAAAAGTACACACTGTTTTTTAGTAAGTAAAACAGTGAGCTGTTTAAAGGAAAATCAGCTTCCTGATGGTTACAGTAACTGTGCTTCATCACTCCATCACTTAAATACACGTCCGTGGCTTTTTGACTGATTTTGCTGAATATATACGGTTTATTAAGAGTGAAGATGTCTTGCAAGCTGTTAGGGGTATTAAAAAAACAAAAAACAAAAGTGTCTTGGCTAGCTCGCAAGTTTCTTGTCTGGCAATATATGATGGATAACGAAGCGTTCATGCCTAATTCAGGAGATGAAAATGATATATATAATTTTTTTTCCTTCGCAGAACCTCCCGAGAACATGACGGCCATTAACACTCCCAACATCAACTTCAAATGGGATCCCAAGAGCCTGGAGATCCGCACGCTGGCTGTGGAAAGACTCCTGGAGCCGCTCGTCACGCAGGTAGAGATCGGTCAACGACAAAAGGCGGCGTTTTATTATTTACGTTTCGTTTCGTCGCACCGTGTTGGATCATTCTGTGTATTTTCACTATCAGTGACGTAGATGTGCGTCCTGCACGTTCCGGACTGTTCCTGTTTTTTAAATAACCTGCGCTTCGGTTCTAGGTGACCACTCTGGTAAACTCGAGCAACAAGGGTCCGTCCAACAAAAAAAAGGGGCGCTCCAAAAAGGCGCACGTTCTGGCCGCCTCGGTGGAGAGCGCCACGCAGAACTTCCTGGAGAAAGGCGAGAAGATCGCCAAGGAGAGCCAGTTCCTCAAAGAGGAGCTCACCGCCGCCGTGGAGGACGTCCGCAAGCAAGGTACGTTCCTCTTGTGTGGCGTTTCCGCAGGATCTGAATACAGAGAGCTTTTTTTTTTTTTTTTTTTTTTTTTTTTTTTTTTTTTTTTTTTTTTTTAACTCCCCCCCCCCCTTTTTTTTTTTTTTCTTTTTTTTTTTTTTCTTTTCACTTCCCTTCGCAGTTTCCCCTTTGTGAAAAAACCCTGTCTGATTTTTTTGGTTTTTTTTTTTGAGGTTATGTTTCAGGTGGAATGTGTCAGGTGAGTGATGGACATCAAAAGGCACTGCTATCTGACGCGGTTCTTCAGAAATACAGCTCATAAGGCGTGTTCTTCCAGCCGTAGCTAGCTGCTTTCGCTTTTCACAGCTGAAAACACATGCTCCTAGCTAGCATTTCCAATTAGGAAAAAAACACCTCCTCGACCTGAAATTTCAGCTGGTCGACCTCTTCTCACCACCAGTTCCTTCCCCGTTTACAGAGTGACGTCAAACCAACATGGCCGCTCACACTGTGAATTGTCTAGAGTTCTTCTATGTTACGAATCACTTTCCCACTAGAATTGCTAGAAACTGCTCAAATCCGGTGTGAGAGCACCACGTAGACACGCTCGGTTGTTTAGAGTGATGTGACTTGATTGATTGTGTGTATGTTCCCACCTGCACCGTGTAGAGGAACACGCCAGGGTTCCATGCAAACAAGACTGAACACCGAATCCGTTAAAGATGTGTTCCTAATCTGATTTGCTTGCTCGCATAAATGGAGGCTGTGTTTAGTTTTAAACCGGTCGCACCACTTTCTCTGCGTCTCCATGTCTGGTTGATTGCATCATTACACGCCTCTTTTGCTTTCCCGTGGAGGTGGAGGAGGAGGCAGGTTAAGTGAGACAGTTTCCTCTGTCAGCTTCACCTGCTCCCTGTTTTGCTCCTGGCTTGTTTGCTATGAATATCTGAAAAGCCTGTTGATTTTAATGCGACGTGACTGCGGCGCTGTGCTCGGAAACCGCTCCTTCATTTCGTGCGCGTGTTTAAACAATGCGCATCGACTCCAGGTGACTGGAGCGACAGCGCTTTCGGTGCTCGGCTTCTCTCTCAGGGGGCTGAAGGGGTTTTTGCATAGCTTTGTGCACAGATCTTCACGCATTGCTAGCTACCGTATGCAGCACTTTGCATTAACGAGGCATTAGCATGTCCCTTACTCGACACTTGCTTCCGTGTGCTGCGCAGTCTGGTTCGTTACTGTTATGAGAAACAGTTGCGTATGATAAATATCTTCTGCTACATTTTCAGAATTGAAAAGAAAAGTCACGTCTGGTGGTATTTACAGCTTACAGCAGCTCAATGCGAAATCACTTCAATTACTCGATCCTGCGAAGGTAGAGTTCGCTTCCTGCTCGAGGAAAATGCGACTCATTTCAATCTAAAAGCAAACATGACTGTAAGAAATGCGCTATAGTTCAGTTTTGTCGAAGTTAAGGGATTAATATAAACCACTAGACGGCGTGCTGTTCTAGGATAATAACCAACGTAGAGCTGTTACCACGCTGAAGCTGATTGTTTTCCTGTAACAGCCTGCTCTGAAGTTTTATTCCTCTTACACCGCAGATGCGCCTCAGTTTTTTTTTTTTTTTTTTTAAATTCGTGAATGACGTTGCACTTTTAACCGTTTATAGTTGCATTTTATATCGTGGAACATCCACGAAAGCGGTCATCTTGTCTGTTATTGCAGATATAAACAGTCGTTCCATCACAAGCCTCTCTTTCTTTTTCTTTTTTTTTTTTTTTTTTTTTTTTCCCCCCCCTCTCTCTCTCCCTCGTCATGTTGGAGAGAAACCGCAATAAATCGTAGACGTCGCTGTACCGAAGACTGTTGCGAAAGCGCTGACGCTGGAGACTCCTTCCGTAAATCTGTCTGCCTCCCTACAGGAAACGGTGAATGAGCCGTTACCATGGAAACGATCACGGGCGTTAATGACCCTGTGACTCGCTGCTGTTATAAAACGTTCATAAAATAAACACCTATTTTATGTTTAACACCGCCTAATCGGCCGTATTTAATGGCCGGTTTGTGACGCGCGCGTGTAAAGAGCGCTACAGAGAGTCAACGTTTTACCGAATTAGTTTTCTGTAATCTCTAATAAGATTTAATTTCAGCTCAGGTCTCTCTTCTGAGAGTGTATTCCTGACCATTTGTTCAGTCGTGGATGTTGGTCAGCGTGCGACATTATGAAGAACACACCAGTCATAAAGTACTTAACCATGTGAACACAACTTTATTCTATTCTTTTTTTTTTTTTTTTTTTTCCTCCCTGTATTTTTTCTATAAGGTCACGATCTGTACCAGTGGTGCAAGTATGTCAGGTTTCTTTGTCTTTATCCCTGTCCTAACCTGCGCGTGAATCACTTCGTTTAAACGACTCGCTCGTCAGAGTATTTTGAAACTCTTAAACGTGTCAAGGGAAAAGATTTTCCTCGTTCGTGGGCTGGAGATTACCCATAACCACCCAGCTGTCTCAGTCAGATGGTATCTGGAGTCAGGACGTGACCCGCGAAAGCGCCGCATATGTCCAAGCCTGCTTCTGTAGGGCCGAGTCATTTCTCAGGGACGAAGTCGTCGTTGGTCTGGAGAACAGCCTTGCGGTGTTCCGCTATACGGTCTCATCAGCGTTAAACCTCCTGTTTGTTTTAGTTCTCTGCAGCGTTATTGTGTGCTCTAATAGTTCCTATATAAATGGTAGTGCCGTAAACTGTTATTCAGCTGCTATTACGGCTGCAGCTTCAGTTCAGGTTCGTAAAACTGTAAAATGTACCTCATACTTTAGCTCGGTTATTTATTTATTTATTTATCAAAAACCCGACATAAACCTTTCAGGAATGGATAAATCGCACAGACGACGAATTCATTCACAGGGAAAGTAAACGCTCCAGTGTGCTGTGCAGTCCTATGTTTTGTTTGCATGGAAACCTAAACAGCAGGCTAATAATGATTTTATGATCATGCTGCACGCCAACAAAGACATAAACTAGCTGGTTGTCTTCGCTAGCGTTATCCAACGCTGACCTCTGGCTAGAAGAAGACCAAAGAAAATGTCTCCTCATCTTTTTAAACGAGTTACACGGTGTGTGTGTGTTTACTTCAGAGCACGTCCATGCTTATACCCTACAGGTCGACCTCACACTTCCGAGTGCAGCGTTTATCATGTCGTGGGGTTGTGTGGTTTTTCTGTGAGGGTGCTGCTAATCTTTCATTCAGTATGTTTACATGGACAATAATAATCCGATATTAAGACGATACTCTGATTAAGAAACTAGCATGTCCATGTAAACGCACTGACTGTTTACAACAATAATCCACTACTAACCCGATTAAGACAATACTCTGATTAAGAAACTAGCATGTAAACAGCAATTTTTAATTACCGTAATCTGATTTAAAGTCATACTCGAAGTAAACACTAATCGAATTAAGACGTGTGGAGTATTCGTGTTTTAGTCGCATTACAGACATGTACACACCTTAATCACATTATTAACGTCGTGTGAGTTTTCACCGCATTTTGCGACAGGACACGTACACACACGGCAGTTCTCAACGTTTTACGGCAAACAAGAGAGCACGGCTGCGTCCCAAACCGCGTACTTGCCTACTATATAGACGGTAAGTAAGCGGTTTGGGACGCAGCCCACGGCTTCAAGCAGTCGTCTGTTTGCACGTACAGCATGACGAATAATTAACTGCACTTAAAGCGTTCGTAAAAAAAAAAAAAAAAAAAATGAAGTAAAAACACCCAAAACTGTATACGGTACCATAACGAAGACCAACTGTATGTCGATACGTGAAATTCTGGAGGGACGTCGGACGGCG
>JANDJT010000041.1:4160144-4176835 GCA_024331685.1 Stegophilus panzeri | reverse complement strand
GCGACTCATGTAAACACCTTAATCAGAATATTGTCTTATTCAGAATAAGGTCGATAATTAGATTACTGCTGTCCATGGTAAACTCTAGGTAAAAATCCTGAAGTTTTTGTGCATCAACGTGAAATCATTAGAGAGAATTTTGTTTCATTCAAGCTCTTCTTGTTTTCAGATGTCCTTGGAATGTCTCAGTACAAACTGGGGCAGATTCAGGGTGTTTAGTGTTGTTTGGAGTAACATGTCTGACATCTGCATGCTGCAGTGTGAATTATTGGGTGGTGTTGGCCAGGGTGAGCGTGTACTGTAGAGCGCACGCCAGCAGCCTGCTCTGACACTCCGGAGTGCGAGATTCGATTTGGGACTCTCTCGTCGGTACGGAATCCAGAGCCAGACTGCCGATGACACTTCTGTTTATACGGTGTCAGTCTCTAGCGGCTTACGACCAACGGCATCTCTCATGCGGAACAGGA
The DNA here is from genome assembly GCA_024331685.1 of Stegophilus panzeri. Lineage (NCBI taxonomy): Eukaryota > Metazoa > Chordata > Actinopteri > Siluriformes > Trichomycteridae > Stegophilus > Stegophilus panzeri. The sequence continues at coordinate 4,176,368 of JANDJT010000041.1, read as the reverse complement.
ACCTGAAACGCTCGTCGTTTAGGCGCGATACCCTGCGCCGGAGCCCTTCTTATAAATAACAGCACCATAAATTAGGTTATTCAGCAGCACAACGGTATTAAATGGCTTATTTTGTTAGATTATAACCCGAGCTGCAGCTTGTCAGCGGTTTAAAAATAAGCAGAGCCTGCTGGAAAAAATTGCTACGTAATGTACGGTTAAGGATCACCGAACATCTGTTCGTCCCCGACAGTGCGGTTCATCCCTCGTGGCTAAATCACCGGCCCCAAAAAACCCATTTACGGCTATTTTCAGCCTCATCATAATGGCCGTTATGGGCCGAGAACAACCCGGTGTTTTTGTTATGTACTCTCTGCACGCCGGGATGAAAGTATATCATTTGTCAGGATTGTGCGAAGCTTGGACTTTCTCCGGAACGGTCCGTACACAGGCTAAAGATACGGCAGATAAGGTATGATTGTGGTCCGGCTGTCCTACTGCTTATTCCTGATCATATCGCCGGCTGCTGAGACGATGCTTATTCACTACAGAGAGCTCGAACGCCAGGTCGAGGGCTCAAGATCCGTATCTCGGGATATTTGGTGATTGAGACGTGCACGTAAGGAAGTTGAATACGTTTTATAAATAATATTTTGGGCCCCGGGTGATATCAAGGCTTTATAATGTAGAGATCTTACTGCTCTTATTTATACACAATAGCTCTTTATACCTTCGAAAAGATGGATCAGATACGAATAAATGCAACCTAGAGTATATTTTGGTAGCTGTAAGGACGCCTAGGTCTAATAACATAAAATGCAGACGTTATCCCAGGAGCACTGCACATGACGTGTCGAGTCCTCACGGATCGCAGCTTTAAGTTTATAATCCAAGTCGTTTTGTTCCGAGTGTGAGGCTTAATCCGAGGTCTCTTTACTCTTCACGGTATTTTACAGAGGGATTTTAAAGTCCCTTTGAAGTGCCTCGATTATTCGATGTGTTGAGGTAATTTACACCGAAACAGGAAGTCGGAGTGGGACATATTGAGTAGCTCCTCCCACTTAAAAAAAATAAATAAAATAAAAATAAAAATAAAAAATAAATAAAATTGAAGTTGAGAATATTAAGTGAATGAATTCAAGACCTTTCCTTCTTCGCCAACTTGCAATTAGAAAACCTGATGTGATTTCTCTCGCTCAACAATGGCACCTAAGGTGATTTTTATATCGTTGTGGGTGGGACACTTCAGTTTCTAGAGAGTGTTTGATTGGACAGAAAATGTGATGAGAAGCTGAAGTGCAGAATGATGTCATTAAAATTAGTTGATCTGTATCGGTGGTGTAGAGAGACTGTTTTGACTGCGTATATCTTGTAAATGCAAATTTTGTCATTGTTTTGGAGAACACTAGCTTATAGATAACCTGAAGACTAAAAGTATTCATACTAAAAGCCACAAAACGTCCTTTTTCTTTCTTTTTTTTTTTTTTTTTTTTTTTTTTCTTCCTTCCTGGGGACTTTAAGTGCTTCCTCCACCCTCGTATACCTACAAACTGGTTATAGACTCACGTGACCACAACTCCAGGGTTTTAAAGACTTGAGTCGTATCATAAGAACCTCCTTTGCTTCTTGTGAAGGAGAATCATAGTTCTTCATAGCCCTTGAGATAAGTGTTTTCATCATGTATAACACTTTATTCCGTGTGAATATAAAAGGATACGTTTTAAAAGCGAAGCCTCTCCTTATCTCTCGGAGTCTTGGTGTCGATTTATGGCGTGTCCTCTAACGCCGGTTATTACGCATCTTGCAAGAGATTCAAACGAATCGCTCTAATTGAAATCTTAGTCTCAATTTAATACCCGATTGGTGTTGAACTGCTTCGCGTGTTTGGTGCAGCGTCGAGGGATTTAATGGGAGGAGTAATTGCTTGTCGATACTGTAGAGGCGTTATAATGGCAGATGAAGGGTAACGTACTGCCACTACCCCGGGCGAGAACAGAGTACACGCTTCTCTCTTTTTACCGAGACTCCCACGGCGAGCCGAAGGCTTTCATCAAGAGCGGAGACGGACCGGAGTTTATTAAAGACGCGCTGATCCTATCGGGCTCGGGCGAACGTCCATATCGATCCCGCCCTTAGGAGAGAAAAGACCCCCCCCCTGGGATAGGTTTATCTACAGAGGGTTAAGCGCCGTAGATTAGGGGTGTGGTTTACAGCATGATGCTACAGAATAACGAACTCTGTACGGAATAATACACCTGGGGGCATGCTGTTATAGGAAAATAATCACTGATGAGATGGGGAAGCGAAGCAGCGTTACTGTTACTACCCTGGAGTACCCTGGCACATCCTGAAGTGGTAGAGCATTCTATTCCTGAGCTTTAGGTTGACTGGTGCTTGGAGCCCTAAATATAATGGTGTGAATATTGTGGGTTGTGTTTGGGTTTTTTTTTTTTTTTTTTTTTTTTTTTTTTTTTTTTTTTTTTTTTTTTTTTTTTTAAATCAGTGTAACAACAAAATAATCAGTCCCAGCCCCCTCTTTGAGAGCCTCTGATGTAAAAGACTACAGGTTTTATTATAATCACACACGTTGCGTAACTCTGTATAATCAAGAGTCTTAACCTGTTTGTTTTTGTATTTATTTGGCCGTAAATTGATTTAACGGCTGCGCTGTAGCAGGTCAACATAAAAAGCTTTTAAACTATTTTGTGTGTGAGACCAGAGAAGATGATCGTACCACAGTCTTTTAATGTTTATTACTGTAACATTTATTAAAAAGGTGGAAATGAGAAAATACGTTGTGGTGATCTACGCGGCGATTAGAGGAGTTCTCTCAGTAACTTCCCCTCGGGGTCATGCTCGTGATGAAAGTAAACACGGACCCGTTTAACTGCTAGGTCTGTTCAGTACTAGATCACTGTAGGTTCATGAGTCTAGTGCATAAGTGTCTCATATTTATATAACGATGAGTTTTCTCATCTCTGAGATCTCAGTAAAGATGAGTCTGTTGTGTAAAAAAGGCTTTTGATTGGAGAGGTTTTGTGGTTTTAGTATTGACCAAATATATGAGCAGATTTGCTTCTGCTTCTTTCTCTCTTGACGATCTTAATAGCTGCCTTGGACACTGTTTTTAGCTGCTTTTGGAAATTCTTGCTCCACGGTTGACCCGAAAGCTTTTCTGAGCTGGATTTCTGCTGGATATTTTTGACACATTGTGATGTCCCTGAGCTTTGAACGGTGTTTGATGTAATGCTAACGCAAAAGCAGTGCTTTCGCAGAGAACCAAGGAGAACTTAATCATGTTCTGTCAATTTTCTCGGGTAAAATGTATCCCGTCACCAAAATTCAGTGTGTTGTGAGGAATAAAACACTTACTTCCTTGTGTTCTGCTGGAGGAAAATAACTACCGACAGGATGATGTGAAGAAGCAGAGTTACTGTTACCTCCAGAAGTTGATTATTTTCCAACAGAAGAACGTCCTGAAGTTTTATTTCTCAAAACACGACTACAATCATTATTTTTTAATTTAAAGAATGATGCTTGCTTGTTTTGTTTTATTTATTTATTTATTTTCTCCTGTTTCTAGTTACACTTAATGTTTGCACAAGTTAGTTCCTGTTCTCACTTGCATTAAAGCGGCTGTAAGCATACTTTTCTCCAACACGGACTCTCTCTCTTTTAAACTTATGACAGCTTTAAAAACGCAGCTTGTCATGTTACAGAGAAACAAAGAGCATAAACTCCTGAAGACTTCCCTGTGGTGGAAAACTTTGTTACAAAGCGCTGACACTGGAGACTCCTTCCATAAATGTTAAACAAGCATCTCCTTGGAGAAAACTTCACCCCATCAACGATTTTTCTTCCTTTCAGCTTAGACCACACGGCGCGTCTTCTGTACGAGTCGCCACGGACGAGCTGTTGCTATAGAAACTAACGTATTCGAACAAGAATTTGTAGCCGCGCTAGTGTCCGAGCTCCTGTTTATAGGAAACCGATCGACGCCTTCTGACCAAGCAGGATCCAGAATTTAGCATCACTGTGGTGTAAGTTGAACTCTTTCTGTCCTGAGCAGCGATCACGCTTTTTCCGCGTCTCTGACTCTCGAGTCCCGATTAAAAACGAGACTGCGGTCAGCCGATTTGTCACCCAAGCAAATCCCTCTTTGGCCGGATCTCGGGGTGGATGAGTTGGGATTTAGCTGCTGAATGTGGTCAGCTTTGCGTATCGCTACGCACCGTGTGAGGTGGAGTCGTGTTTACGGAGATTGTCCCTGAAGCGTTGCTTTTATTCCACCGGGGCGCCGAGTCTCTGCAGTAGGAGAACTCGCTCTGCTTCCCCAGCAGAAAATTAATGGAGACCTGTGCACTCCCACAGCATAAAATGGACACCTGGCTGTTCCTAAAGCTGCAGCGGAGCTCGTGCTTTCTTTCTGCATGCTGGCAAAAGTGAAGTTTTCCCTCTGACGGCGTTGATATACATATAGTAATACTGTAGTCATGGTGACGCCAGGATATGTGTTCTTGTACAACAGCGCTCTTAAATCCTCAAGTCTGATTGATGGTTTTCATTTTCTCACAGTAGGGCCGCTCCCTCCAAATCGCAGGTTTGTATTAATCCGGGCGACCTCGTACGTTATCGTTTCTATAGTAACAATTACTCGGGGACTCGTATGGTGGTCGCCCAACGTAAATGGAGTCAAACGGTGCGTAACGGTCGATTATGGTGACGTTTTGCAGGATTGCAGAATCCCGCCTTCATACACCAAACCTCTGATCGGCCGGTACGTAATAGACAGGTGGAATGGGGAAAAATTAACCAAATAACAGAGGATTTGAAATAATCTTTTAAATCTAGACACGACCGAGCAATCTACACCATGAATGCTCACTGAAAAGGTCAAGAACCTCCTAAATGCCAATATCGCAACTCTCCATTGTGTATAAAGCATGTTCTTTCAGCTTGCCCTATCTTTAATGTTCTGAGAAAACATCATCTTTAAACCGGGAAACGTTTATCAATCATATAATCTAACGAAACGGACATGTTGCGTAGAAACATTTAACCTCTTAAACCAGGTGTAACTGTTCTCTCTTCCTCTGTAACGTCGCGAGTAATGTACGTATGTGCTAGAAGAGCGGCGATAAACCGAAATACTGCTGCTGCATGCTGTAGGAAAATAATCAACCCTGTGGGACTGTAACCGAAACTCCGCATCATCACAACACCTCATAGTTGATTATTTTTCTATAACAGCATGCTCACCATGTGCTTTATTTCTTACTCGTCTGACGTGGAAGGCGGGGCAGTGTAATTCAGATTTTTGTTCGGCTTTAAAAATATATATGTAGGAATTTAAATGAATACACGTACTCGATTCGTTTAATTTTATTATTGTTTTTATTTATTTATCTTTTTGAGTGGGTTTGCGCCGAATCGCATTACGGACTGGTTTAATTCTCCTGTATCTCTGCGGGAACGTACACGGAACGTAACGAGATCCACGTGGGTGCCGTTTACTTCGTAGAAATGCTGATCAGAGTTTCCATATTACCGAAGACCCAGTTTTAGTTTTATTTTCCCCACGTTTCAGTTCTCAGATCCTCTGGAGATTTATTATTGTATATTCTAGACTTCATTATTAACCCTGTTCCAGCTGTTGTTCGTTAGCGCCACATGTTCGGAGAGTCACGGCGAGCTTGCTTTGCTGCGTGGAAACCTGCGACGCCACTTTTTTTTTTTAATAAAGATATAAAGAAAAGAACCTTCACTTCTGCTGAGACAAAATCCAGAGACAGGAAGCTTGACTTGTTCTGTTTTTGTTGGTTTAAAAAAAAAAAAAAAAAAAAAGTGTGTGAAACTGAGGCTGCTGTTAACAAGTTTAGTCTGTAGAGTTGAAGTGCTTATCCTGGTGGAGCCGTTCTGCCGATGGTGGGGAAGCACAGCGCTCGAGTTGAGCTTTCTACCTCATTTAACACCTCTGATACAGCTCTTCAGGAGCGTTGTGTCCTGCGGGCAGAGGAGGGCAGCAATCCTGACTTGATCAACAGGAAGTTTTCTTTTTCTACTTGTTGGATGAGTGAAGTTACAGGGGGGAAAAAAAAAAACCCGAGACGAAATTCTGGTGTCCGTTATTTCAGCGCACTGCTGGACAGAAACGCCAGAATGTATACGCTGCATGTCCTGGACGTCTGCCCTAGCAGTTTCCCAACCCTGCTTACGTTTGTTTTATTTTATTTTCTAAGTTTGTTGCACTTTTATGCCCTTTACGCTCTTCTACCACAGAGGCAAACAAAAAAAAAAATCTTTAATATAGGTAACTAATATTTCTGTCGTCGTCATAAAGAGACTTGAATGTCTTTTTTGTCTTTTGTAAGCGTATGAAAGAGTTTAACTGAAGTGCTTCAGTTTTTAAAAAAAAAAAAAAAAAAAAAAAGGTATACAAGCTTGAAATTGTCTTGTGTGGGTTTTTTTTTTTTTGTGTTTATTTATTTTCACCCTGAATTTCTCCCTAACGTGGTCTCCCACCAGTCAGCTCTCCCCTATATGACTTCAACCTCCTGGGTTTGGTAGCAGAGGATCGCTCGATTCCTCCAGGAGCTGCTGCTCGTGCTGCATCACAGGCCAGCGTAACGCACCCTGACGAAAGTGCGATCTGCCCTCTTCCACATACCCGAGCTCACAGACGCACACGATTGACTAGTGTCACTGTTCTAGACGGAGGAAAGTCAGTCAGTCCCTCCAGGATCTTGCGATCGTAGACATTAGCTCAATCACGCAAACTCTGCTATATTCGCAGGAGCTTACAGTTTTTTCAAAATGACTTTCTTTATTTATTTATTTATTTATTTATTTATTTATTTATTTATTGCGTTATTTTTCTTAGATTTGGGCCAAGATACACCGTCACGACCTGCGTTCAGCCGAAGCCCTCTTCGATTCACGTGCGTCAAACAGGAGTAGAACTAAAAGGTCCCCTTTACCAACACACACCACCGTGAAAGACCGTGCGAACCTACTTCCTGTTTCCAAAATCGAGCCTTCCTAACCACAACAGTCAAGGGAGCCTGAAATTCTCATTCTACTGGAGAATCGTTCTCTCGAATTCAGTCTATATGTAGAAATGGGTTTAATATTATTATATCACGACCTCGTAATGAGAAATACTAAACTTGACTTGCTATGCTGCTGTTTTTTTCTGAAACGCGTGCAAACTAGATTACTTTGTACAAGGAAGCTTGTGTGTATGACGATACACTTAAGTCTTAAATTGCATTTCCATTAATAACTAAAGATTTTATGCTTGTGTTTGCTGTAGCAACTCTTGGACTAACTCCTATGTGACCGGTGTTTAAGCCACAATATTCTTACACACATTATTTTTCTGTCTTTAGTGGAATTCCTGATGTTCTTCACGCAGTCTTCAGCTCTACTCTGTATAATGTATGAAAACTGGCACATTTAGAGCCTGTGTGTTTGTGTCTAATCTCTCTCTCTCTGTGTGTGTGTGTGTGTGTGTGTGTGTGTATGCCTATTTTCAGGAGAGTCCATGCGTCAGGCCTCAGGCGAGTTTGCTGAAGACCCCTGCTCCTCGGTGAAGAGAGGGAACATGGTGCGAGCAGCTCGCGCTCTTCTCTCAGCCGTCACACACCTGCTGGTGCTGGCCGACATGTCCGACGTCTACTTGCTCCTTCTACAGCTCAAACTGGTGATGCGTGCGCACACACACACACACACACACACACACACACACACTCTTTTTCTCTAATAGTAATGTCTATTAACTCAGTCATTAAGATTGAAATATAGGCAACTCTCTTGACTTGGGCGTCTCCATTGGCTCAACACATTCTCACACGTTACCCCTTTTGAATTAATCGTTACTATAGAAACGATAAAGCATCAGAACGAACGTGCTCAGATCTGCTCTTTATAGGGAATGGATCGACACCCCCCGACCCGAGCATTCACCAGCGCCGTGGTGTTAAAATAAAAAAAAAAAAAAAAAATATATATATATATATATATAATATAATAATCTCAATAACCTTGACTTTAAATGTCTCACTAGCCTTTTAGAAAGAGATCGTCATAATCATCACCGGTGTATCAAAGGGAAAAGGTTTTTAGGAAAATGCAAGAGAAGAGTACTTTAGTTTCTCTGTGGCTGTTCATTCACCTTTTTAGAGCAGAGGTTCATGGGATGCACGCTCGCTCATCTCGCCAAATAATCGTGTAGAAAATGTCAGGCAGTGTAATTTTTATTTTAATCCGGCGCTTTGATTTTCCGGCAGCGCGGTTCCGGTGCTAACAGGAAGGACCGTGGTTGAAGAGCTTCAAAGGTGGGGTCTTTGTGTTATCGGTGAGGTCTGGTCAGCACCGTGGCCTCGACCCAGCCGCCGGATCCTGAACGCCTCTTTTTATAGCTGCCCTTTCCATTATCTCGGCCTCTCTTCAGCGTGCGCGTGGGAGCGAGACGGAAAACTGAAGGGTGTGTCGCGGAGAACACGGCCACTTAACCCAAAGTGTTTTCACTCCCGGCAGAGCAAATATAACGAGACACGCGGTCGGAGTCGGTTTTTTTGGCCCGAGCCGAGTGGCACTGCTTTTCTCTTCTCCCCTCTCTGCCTGGGCGTTTTAGTGTCGCTAACGCCACCCGTGGAGAACCGCGGAGAACCGGTCCGAACTGGTACACGTCAGTGCTGCGTAACTCCAGTAAAAGGCTCATGATTACACTTTATAAAATCCTTTACTTTGGATTTGAGTCTAAAAATCTAAAATCTAAAAATTTTTCTATCAGGGCCCCATTTCCGCCCCCTTGTATAATGTGACGTTAGTCCCAAACAAGTTTCTTCTTCAGTGAAATGGAGTGCACGATTTTCCAGGAATTTAGTGGAGTGGAAACAAATCCAGGTAGATTTTCCTTAATAATAATAATAATAATAATAATAATAATAATAATAATAATAATAATAATAATAATAAAAACAACCAAAGATATAATAAGCCAAACGCATACAATAAAATAAGCTCACTTTTTAAATACTGAAAGTAAAGTTGAACAGTGTGTAAATGAAGGCAGTTTTTTGGGTCCGGTTTGTGGAGAGACACTCTCTCTCTCTCTCTCTCTCTCTCTCTCTCTCTCTCTCTCTCTCTCTCTGTGTGTGCACTCCTTCATGGGTTAGATTTGATTCAATTTATTCACATTAGCGTGATGGGCCGTTGGCGCAAACCAGGTTAGTGTCACTGAGCTCCTCTGAAATTCGATAGCTATTGAATCACGGTGTGTCTGGTCCTTAATGCGGTGCGGACGTTGCCGCTCATGACCGCGGGCCGAGCGATTCCATAACGTCGCCCAAACCCGGAAGACTTCTGCGAGATCGCTCTTTTTCGATGTCGTCTCTAAGATTAGTGCACTAACATCGATGCATTGTTCTACACTCCCTGTTAATCTCTTAATTTGTGTAAAATGTGAGTGAGGGGTGTGTGTGTGTGTGTGTTGTCTGTTTATACCACAGCACTGATGAGTTCAGGATTCTGATTGGTCAGAAGTAATTTTATATATATATATATATATATATATATATATATATAATATTTTTAAATTCATTTACAAAATTCAATCTGGAGGCGGAGGCTGTTGAGGGAAGGACTGTTTATAGCCGCTGTAATGTAAGTGAACAGAATCGAACTTGTTTAATGGATGAAGTGCCAAACGGTTAAAAAGCACACGGTCGTTCTCAAAAAAAGTATTGAGTGACTAATCACTGTGGTATAAGAGTGGGACATGCATCAATGGGGAAAATAATCGTCTTTGGGTCGGTAACAGAAGCTCTGCTTCATCACACCATCTCATCGGTGATTAATTTCCTGTAACAGTATGCATGCCAAGTGTTTTAATAATACACCGGTGTGTTTTCCTGTGCTTAGAGCGTCGCTTGTAGCACTGTTCAGTGGACTTTCAAAACATTACCGTCTCTGGCTTTCTCTAGCTGCCGGAGTGTTTTGCCCCATTAATTCCTACTTTCATAAAAATTTCATACACTACACCAAACCTGCTATTACACACCCGGCGCTATTGTTCACATCCATGATATTGCAGGCAAGTCCAGTAATTACACTCCTTATCTGTAGCTCCTTTTTCCTAAAACGTTTGCCTGCTTTTTGAATTTTCTTTTTTTTTTTTTTTTTTTTTTTAAAGGGATTAGTGCCGCTAGCCAGGATGTGTTAAATGGCATGCCGGATGCAGACGTTTGTTTTTAGTTAAACTAGGCTACTCTACATCACTCTCTGTCCCTGCGGAGGGCCATTAAGCACTGAAAACGGGGGCTTCCCGCCAACTTTACCAAACGGCCAGACGCCTTCAGGGAAACAACAGTCCGTGATTTGTGTTCTCGCCATCCATCTCTCTTAGTTTATCTTGGTTTATATCTGCCCGGATCCGCACGGGGTTGCTATCGGATTTAAACGCTGCTCCAGCACTGCGCTACCGTGTCCGTCTTTGCAATAACTCTCTTGTCCTGGTCCTGGCAGGTGGAGGAAAACTTGGCGAAGGTGCGTAACGCAGGGACGGAGCAGGATCTGGGCATCCAGTACAAAGCTCTGAAGCCTGAAGTGGACAAACTCAACATGATGGCCGCCAAGAGACAGCAGGTATGGTTTGTTTTCATCAGTCTGAGTTCCAGATACTTCTGGGCTTGTTTTGGGGGGTGGGGGGGCGGTGCTTATCACAGATTTGCATTCTTACGTCATTGTGCGGATTGTGTAGCCACGAAGGATGTTTTCGCAGTGTTCACCATAAGCTTGTGTTAATTACGGCGTTTCAGTGCTATGAAACGGCCCTTTCCCCGTCATCAGGAAAGTAGAAACGGGAAGGAACGTGACTCGTTAAGGTATCCAGGGCCGATCACGGTTCAGTTGAAGCGAACCCCAGTCCACCGTTCTGTGGTTCTCTGGACCGCGTCCAGGCTCGAAAACAGATTTCACACTCCTCTACTTGCGTCAAATTCCGCGCTCGAATGGGACGCCCGTCAAAACGGCCATAAACAGTGTTGTGACAATATCTGCTTTCTTACCCTTTGTGATGTGATGTGCGTGTTCTCAAAGAGACGGACACAGAATAGAGGATAGACAGGCAACTTAATCAGCAGATCTAATCACATTCTGGGTGTTTAGTCATCAAACTGCAGCCTATAAGCATGAGTAATCTCCTTAGAGCCCGGAGAGAGAGCGAGAGCGAGAGCGAGAGCGAGAGAGAGAGAGGTGGGGGAACGAGAACCACGCTCCGGGCAACCAGAGTGACACAATCCATTACGCTGATGCAAGAATTTATTCGTGTGTTTCGCGAATCGAGTTGTCTGTAGTCAGCGCTCGTACCTTTCTGAATGAGCGTTCCACGTGGCATCACCTTGCATCAGAAGAAGTGCTGATCAACCAGAGTGCGCTAATTAACAATGCTAATTATTATTTCACCAATCGTGCATCGAGCGAAACGGCGTGTTCGATTCTTATTATCGCCTTTCCTCTCGGGTGGAACACGGCGTCGCCGGGTCTGTAATTAAGCTGGTCATTTGCTGGATGCTGCAGTCTGACTGCTGCTGCGGAATTGATTCATTTATCAACACGGCAACTCCGGTGTGTGCTTTCAGCTTGCTGGAGTTGCACGATTAGTTTTAAATCCTAGTCGCAGAGAGCTTGGTCTGCTCCTTACACAACACGCATTTACAGAAGGAAAAATTATAGAGTACTAAATAATAATAATAAACAATACTGCTACTACTAAAACTTCCCATAGAATCAGCAATACTACCAAAAAATACCATCAGTAATGCTGAAAACAATACTATTACTCCTCCTACTACTAAAAATACTGATAACCGCAATAATACTTCTACCAATAAAAATACTAAGATCAATAATACTTAAACAATACTACCACTACTAAAAATACTAACAGCAATATTACTGGTACTACTACTACTGAAATACTAATAGCAGTACTACTAAAAACACTTACTACTGAAATACTAATAATGGCAATAACAATGCTACTACTCAAATGCTAATTACAGCAATACTAAAATATATTATTTTAAATATAAATTTTAGTAGTAACAGTAATACAACTGAAATAAAATACAGCTGTAACCGTATTATAATACTAATATTTTAATACTAATGACAGTAATGCTTAAACCAATTCTACTGCTACTAGTTGTAACAGTTTTCATTAACAAATGTATTTATTATTATTATTATTATTATTATTATTATTATTATTATTATTGAATACTTTCCATAATCTGTGTCTTAAATATTTGAAATTTCTTCTCTATATTAGATTAGCATTAGTCTCCTAACAAAAGTATATCAATGACATTTTGTTGAAGTCTTGATGCACATTCCGAGAACGTTGCCGCTCCTGTACTTATATAAACCGTGTCCGTCGTCGGTCAGCGTGAGAAATAGCTGAAGTTGACGTTTTTATATGCTGAGCACTTCCTGTCTTCCATGTGAATGAATGTCATTGAACCGAGTAGAAACTCTTCTTGCAGCGCCGTGTAACCCTGCACTCTTGTTACCGCGTCTAAATATCGAGCGCTAGATCTCACACCCTGAAAATTCCGAAGTCACGATATCGTAACGCGCGGGTGTGGCCGAAAGGACCGGAAAACCCCACGCGTCTCCTAAAGGTTTCGTCCAAACGGCGGGTGAAACGTGTCGTGTTGCGACCCCGGATATACAGTGTAGTGGATAAACGAACTAACCAGATATTATTTGGATGGGAAATCTTTCGATCTTGCCTCATCGTGAGTCCTTTTCCGTTGACAAAAATAAAAATAAATAAATAAATAAACGACTTCAAATCCCAAACCTCAGCGTAGCACTCGGCCTGTCTGAGCAGTACACAACTGGAGGCTAATTAACGTTCGATTGCATGTGAACGCGGCATCTTCCAAGTAATTAAACATTTTAATGCGGTTTTAGAGGGAATTTGAGCACGTTTATAATACAGGGGCAAAAATATAGCCGTGATGAGTAAAGAGCTGAACTGAGCATTTTCATTTGGAGATGAATGCCGTGCGCCGTATAAATACAGCCGTGTATACGGCATTGTATTCAAATGGGACAACAGCCCAGATTTATGTATTAGCTGATGGAAACGAAAGCGGAATAAAACTACAGCCTGCTGCTATACACTAATGGCCTGTTTGTGTGAGGCTTTTAAGAGAGAGTGTAACCTTTTATGTGGGTCGGTCACCAGGAGCTCCATCAAATCTAAATGCATGCTGTTAGTATGGCAAGTCCAGGTCACAGCAACTCTTCATTCTCCATTAAGCACAAACGCAAGCAGGCATCGGGGCTTGTGTGCGACGTACTTATTATTATTATTATTTTTTTTTTTGTATGAATGCAGAGGGGTGAAGAAATGTTAGGACTTACTCTGTACTCGCAAAGAACCACATGAAGCAGCTCAAACACACTGCCTGTGAACTTGGACTGTACGAAACTTATCAAGTGACATCTCGGTCACAAACCTCTGTATTTATCCAGTCGTGGTTTTTGATGCTGCAAATAAGAACGTTAAGCCAGGGTTTAGGAACGTACAGTGTGAGCGGGCAAATCGTGAGCACACAGGGTTAATCGTTAACCCCGGGTAAAGGTATGCGCAGCGTGAAACGAGAGAACCCAGGATTCTGTTTACCCGGGCTGTAGAGTGAGCCGGGGTGAACCGTTGCTAGCGTGAAAAGCCCGTTCAAGTGGTTTTAAGGTCCCTGGCGTTCAGTGTTTTAAAGTGTAACATTGAGACTGTTCTCCATGTCGTGTAGGAGCTGAAGGACGTGCAGCACAAGGAGCAGATGGCGGCGGCGCGCGGCGTGCTGCAGAGAAACGTTCCCCTGCTGTACACGGCGTCCCGCGCCTGCCTGCAGCACCCGGACGTGGCCGCCTACAAGGCCAACCGAGAGCTCATCTACAAGCAGCTGCAGCAGGCCGTCTCAGGGATCTCCAACACGGCTCAGGGCGTCAGCACCGAGGACTCCGGCCTGGGCCAGCACACCGGGCCGGGAGAGCTCGCCGGCGCGCTCAACAACTTCGACGTGAGTACGGGGGGGTATCAAGGTGTACGCACATCCTTGTATAACTTCATGGATGTGTGTGTGTGTATATATAATGTTTGGGGGAAATGCGACGGAGGATTTCGTGGCGTTAGCGTCCTCGTGTAGGAAGTGTGGGTATGTACGGATTTCTAATGCGTGGCACACTAGCAGCGTAGGATTGAGAGTGACGCAGACACACACACCAGGCGGCACAGCCGGTTTCTCCTTTGTTTACACACCACAGCTCCGACTGAGCCTCGGCATGATGGGGAACACGATATTTCATGAAGGAGTTGGATTAAATTCATGTGTTCAAACAAATCCAAATCCAAAGGGTGAAGATGTTTTGGAGATTTGTTAATCCTCGCTTGTCCAGGAGGAGAGAGGAACGTCATTGTAGTTTGACCTGTATATGTTTTATAAAGCTGAAAAAAAAAAAAACCCTCAGGACACGATTTTAATCATGATGTGATGCTGTAGTGTATATCGAAATGGCCTCGTTCTTTTATTTATTTATTTATTTATTTATTTTTATTATTGTTTTGCGTCTTTTCTGGAACATTTGCGAAGACTCAAAATCGTCAGCTTGGTGTTTTAAAGTACACATTCAGTTTCCTTTCACCGTCGGTGCTGACTCCTCCATCTACCAGATATTTATTTATTTATTTATTTATTTGCGGCATACGTCTTCTCTTTATGCTTGTTTTGGGGCGGTTTGGCGAGGAAGACTGCGTGTCTGTTTTTATATACTTAATTTTACGCCGAGTGTTTTGATGCGTGAAAAGACACGTTTAGGCGACGTGCGTAAATTGAGCCGTGTTGCCTAACCGTTGATTCGGTACTCGAACACCGGCGCGTGCGAGCTGTTCTCATGTGCGTGCTCGCGTGTTTACAGACCATGTGTAGTTTTTGCGGTAATTAGGCAGCTCATCATCTCCTTTCTTCTGTATGCACCGAGATAATCCACTGCTCTGACTGGATCTTCACACTTATCTCCTAATTACTTTTTATTATTGTGTGTTTGTTGTTTTAAGCAAACAATGTGCGATTGTTGGATGATTGCTGAGATCCCTGGAACAGTACATGCAGGTGGATCAATGTTTTGATGGAGATGTTTATTATTATTTTTGAAGCGTTTATAATTACTAGTTACGACCAGCGTGGCTAGATATGAATCGACTCACTCACTCGTCACTGAAGTACTCCATGAAGAGGACGTGTTTAACACTTATGTAGTTCAACAAATTCAAACCTGTAGCCCACAGTGTAGCACTGTGCAAACTTTAAACCCTCACTCACCAAGAGATTAGAGCAGCTGTCGCTCCACCTTTCTCCATCTTCATCAACCTGTGCAGGAGGCGTGGCCTATATTTCGTAGGTGGAAGTGTGCAGGTGATCTGGTTGAGAATGTAATTCATATTCGGTTAACGTTTTCGGTAAGCTTCCCTTTCTGTTCAGTCCCTCAAGGGCCTCAAAATTATTTTGCGATAATTGAGATTTTGTAGGTATGCACTGTTTCACCAGCAGTTTTTGCTATATTATATACAGTATATTGGCATCCTGTACCATACAGATGTCTTCGTGTGTGTGTGTGTGTGTGTGTGTCTCTCTCTCACACATCACCCAGCCTTACAGTGGGATCAGTCAGTAAGCAGGTAGTTTCTGTGCATGTTGTGTTGTAGAGCAGCAGGAAGTGTCCGTGGTCCTGAGGGAGCATTAGATCCACCTCTGTCTATGACTAGTGCTCTCCGAACACTCTTCAGGCCTCATCCGTGTCTGTCTCCATGCACCCGATGTCTGAATCATCGCTGCTTTTACTGCCTTCTCGTCACGTTCCACATTTATTTATTTTATTTATTTATTTATTTATTTATTTTAGACAGTTATTATTCTTCAGTGAGTATCTCAGGCCTTCTACAGATAAGCCCAGCTCCAACAGCCTGCCTAATCTGTTACATCCCTAATTAGTCCTTGTCCGTTAGCGAGCAGTATCTCTGACTGAGGATGGATGGAGCCTTTCCGTCGAGACAAATGAAGCTCTTAATTGGGAGAGCGCAGCGCGAGCCGGTTTGAGCCGGCGAGCTCGCCATCACACCCGCAGGTTCTCCGGTGTCTCGAGTGCTCTCTGGAGTGTGGACACATCTGCAAATCA
>JANDJT010000041.1:4125568-4139402 GCA_024331685.1 Stegophilus panzeri | reverse complement strand
TCCAAAGTCTTTATACCATACAGTGTTTTGTGCCAGAATCCCCCCCCCCCCCTTAACTTTTTTTTCCCCCGTATTTTGTCATCATAAAACCTGGAACTGAAATGGATGTGATTGGGATTATATGCACATCATTAGTGTAGTGACTGAATTCATGGCTCTGGGTTTATTGTTGGATTTTGGCCTATAGTTAAATTAAAAAAGAAAAATGAACTCACTTTTCTTTTTTTTTCTCTTTTTTTTTTTTTTTTTCTTTTTCTTTTTTTTTTTTTTTCCCCTTCCTAATCATTCAATTGACATTCCACAAAACAGTTTTAATTTGTAGCATGGTTTCAAAATTGATTTTGTGGACCGGATTAAATCCTTTATTGAGTTGGTTCTGGTCCACAGGCCGCATGTTCGGCACCCTGTAGTAGACGGTGGTTCTACTAATAACAGGACGTAGGATAAACACATGCTGGACAACGCTGTTTACAGACATCATAGACTGAGTTTCAGTCTGTGTATGTAACATTCATTCATTTATTTATTTATTTATTTATTTATTTATTTATTTATTCATTCCCTCCCTCCCTCCCCCAGCACAGTTGAGTTATAAAATGCTCTTTTGACACACGTTTAAATAAAGAAAGATGGCTCAGTATGGATGTTCCTGCTGAGAGGAGGTTTATATCCATTTGGTGGGTAATTCTTCTGTTCCCTGCCACCGTGGACGTCTCCTCGAATATCCCTGCGTGGGGTGAATAGATTGGCCCTTTTCGTTTTCTCTCCGGCTCGTTGGCTTGTCACTTTGCACCGCTCGCTTACAACTCGTGGATAATGCTAAGGTGAAGATTTGAGGCACACGGTGTCATCACGGTCTTTTTTATTTATTTATTTATTTATTTATTTATTTATTTATTATTAGGCTTTTTCATGTTGATCGATCAACAACCCTGTCCTGAGACTTGGACACTACGGTGATTTTAATTCATTAATTTTTTTTTTTAAATTATTTTTAACACGTGGCCTGCAAATATCAAACAGATTTGAAATCTCGTTTCATAAAATTTTCATCTGAAGCAGCTAGACGGACCGTCCTTCACACCGAAACTTATCTGGGTCACGTCTTCCCTGTCGTCGTTTAACTAGACCTCACTTCCCTGGCCTACTTCTGAAATAATCTCCACCTTAACTAAAAGAACATGATGGATGATGGTGAAAAGCCACTTTTTGTTCAAGCCCACCTCTGACTGTTTCCAGCAGTCACCTCATAACGCCCCCCCCCCCGGTGTGCAGTCGATGCAGGGGTGTGTTCTCCCATCCTGCTTTGTGTCCTCACGATGAATAAACACTGGTTACTGCACATACCCCTCTCTCTCTCTCTCTGTCTCCTTCTCTCTGTGTGTGTGTGTCTGTCTCTCTCTCTCTCTCTCTCCTTCTCCTTCTCTGTCTCCTTCTCTCTCTCTCTCTCTCTCTCTCTCTCTCTCTCTCTCTCCTTCTCCTTCTCTCTCTCTCTCTCTCTTGCTCTCTCTCTCTCTCCCCTTCTCCTTCTCTCTGTCCCCCCCCCCCAATCACTCTGTCCACTCTGGTCCTGCTTAGTATTATTCCTTCAATTTAGTCAGCTAATCTGGAAAAGCTGGTTCTGAGAAAGCTATAATTGTCTCCTTCTGAATCTTCTAACAAATTGCCCAGGGAGAGAAGTGAATATTTTTTTTTTTTCTGTCAGAGCTTGAGCTAAGAATAATTGCCTCTGAATCCCCCAAAACAGATTTCACTTTGACCTAAAATCTTAAAAAAAAAAAAAAAAAAAAAAAATCCCTGCTCTCAAGTGTGTGTGTGGGGGGGGGTTTAAAAAAATGTGTGGTGTGTTTAAAACTCATGTTGCAGTCATAACTCGGGGGTTAAGTGACCTTTGCCAGTGGCAGGTTTTAAGTAAAGGAATAAACCTGTGTGCCGTGCTGTTTGAGTAAATGATCAAGGGCGGGGTGGTGAGATGAAGGATTAACTGTTACTACCCTCAGGTACATCCTGAAATGTCTTATTCCTCTTAACACCACGTTTCTTCAACGATGAATTTAAAGAAGAAAAAAATCCATTCATAGTTTAAGTCTGTCTGTTATAAAGCGCTGGCACTGGAGACTCCTTCCATAAACGCTGTGGAAAACGTCTTAAATAAACGGTGGAAACATCCACCATACAAGATCCTGTGAGTTGTTGCTATAGAAACGTATAGAGCATATAAATATAGACGTGTGGTTTTAAATGACTGCCGCCTTGTGACCAATCAGAATGGAGAATGTGTGCGTGTGGGTTTACGTCTCACCGAGGATCTGGTCTCTCTTAGCGCTGGCTCGTCTCGTTTGAGAGATCATGATATAGTTTAATCAATCCCATCACGCCAAGCACGACGTTACAGCGTTATCCTACAGACGACCTTGGAGACGCAGATGAATCCCCCGCAGCTCTTTATTTATGTAGCCCTGATGTTGGTGAGCATTTCCACTCTGAGCCTAGCTAACCTTGTACTGGGCTTCTTCAGGAAATAAAAATGTTCTCCTTTTTTTTGAATTTTTTTATTTCCTGAGGCTGAAGTTGTAGAATTGGGAAGTGAAGTATGAAAGGCAGAAAGGTCTTTCAAGGTCCGCGTGATCTTCCTGTAATGTCTGTAAAGTCGAGCAGCTCTGAGTAAAGCTGTTCGCTCTGTATTACTGCAGGTACAGTTTCTGACTCGAAAATCCTCCTGCCCTTTAAATGTCTCTCATCCTCCCTCACTTTCTGTTCTAGAGAGAACAATCATTTATTCTGCTTTTCTTTCTTGCTGTCATTCTTTTGTCTTTGTCTGTCTTTCTTGTCTTCTTTCTAGCTGTCTTTCTTTCTTGTCTTCTTCTTTCTAGCTGTCTGTCTTTCTTGTCGTCGTCTTTCTAGCTGTCTCTTTCTTGTCGTCTTTCTAGCTGTCTCTTTCTTGTCGTCTTTCTAGCTGTCTTTCATGCCATCATTCTTTTCTCTTTCTGTCTGAGCAGAATCGGCTAGCTCTGACACTTCTTCAGGTTCTTCGTTGCTGATGTTGACGGTGCGGAGGGACTCTGAGGGGAACGTGGAGAAAGCTAACCCCGTGCTGGATGTGAAACGGTTTTTAAACGCGTTCTCCACACCGCAGTGTGTCGTGTCCTAACACGGCTCTTAACCCTGAACATCACCGCGTTGTATTGTGATTAAAGTAGTGCTCTTGTTCTTCATTCAGGCCCTTCAAAAGGAAATATCCCCTGCCGGTTTTAGTAATCATCTACTCACATGACTGGATTAAACCGCTTCACCCCGACCAGCACTTGAACCTCAGTTCTTCTCTCACTCCTTTGTTCAAGGTTGGAGGCATGAGCGATTTGCAGATCACTATTGAGCTTCCACATACTGAAGTGCACAGCTTCACCACTGCGACTGGTCCGTCTCCTGTCTTTCTGCCGCTTTTTCCTCACTGATGGAGTTGTTGGTTTTTTTTTTCGCTCAATGATGAGTTGAAATGCCAGATTGAGCAGAGAGATAGTCCCTTACAGAAATGTCAAACAGTGCACTTCTGCACCCTCCTGGTTGGCGTCTTCCTCTTCTGGCCTTCGTGTTTATGGTCTCTGCGGCCGTAATGGTGCTTGATTTTTGTCAGAACGTGGTACGGCGCTGTGCTAAATGGCTCACTGGGAGCTGACCCCACTGACCTGTGATGGTGATCGAAACGTCTCTGAGGACAGGAGAATCCAGCCAGACGTGGCGTCTCCCGGACGCCCCTAACCGGACGCCCCGCCTGTCTCCCGGGCGCCCCTAACCGGACGCCTGAGCACTACTTAGCTGTCGTCCTCCACACCGTGTTAGGCGTCAACTGTGCGTATCCTCACGAGCCGTTATGTACGTTCCGTCCTCCTGCACCAGCGTGTCCTTGCTGTCTGAGCCAAGGAGGCGTATAAAATGAAAAGGTCATGTGCGAGTGCATAATGTATCGAACTGCAAGTTTTCCACAGACACCCTAGTTTTTAGTGTTTTCAATAGATTCAGCCAATTAATTCTCAT
The DNA here is from genome assembly GCA_024331685.1 of Stegophilus panzeri. Taxonomy (NCBI): domain Eukaryota; kingdom Metazoa; phylum Chordata; class Actinopteri; order Siluriformes; family Trichomycteridae; genus Stegophilus; species Stegophilus panzeri. The sequence continues at coordinate 4,135,367 of JANDJT010000041.1, read as the reverse complement.
CCTAATTGAGTAAGCATGGAAATAATAAAATGGTTTTAAAGGCCAAAGCACAAGGCTCAGTCAGTGAATGTTCCGTATCGACTGTGCCACCGTCGTCTACACACGCCGGCATTCTACGTCAACGCTAGCAAGCGACAAAACCACCAGCAACCTTTCATCTACGTTTTCCATCATCTTTAATTCCTACCTGCGGTTAGTTCGCAAAAGTTTCATCCTCCTTTTTTTTATTTATTTATTTATTTTTCATTAAGTGTGTGTAGACATCGTACAGGAAAATGAAGCTCGGAAGGAAGTCGCCGAGATCGTCCGTGCCTCTTCAGAGCGTACGTCGCTAGTATAGTCTGCTTGCTTTGCTAAATTAGCCAACAAACCTAGAACTAAGCCTTGCACTTAACAACAACAACAACAGATTAAACTACAGGAACGGAACATCTACACGTATGTAAATGCTCACATATCAAAATAGATACTCGGGTAAACGTGGCTAAAATGTAGTTATATACCGTCTACCTTACATCGAGTGACAAAGGTCAGACTCGCAACTCTAAACAAAAACCAACCCTTTTCACGAGGAAGCGCTCGTAGAGCAACACGACTGATCTGTCCAGACACGTCGACTATTTATACACACTGCTGTTTTACCTGTGCGTGGCTTTGTTTTTCATAGTTTAAAAAAAAAAAAAAATTATTTGTAGATGACACGCCTAGTGTCGCAGACATCCACACGTGGAAGAAGGGACCGTTAATATTTCTGCATGTTGTATAAAATTGGCATTAGTGTTAAAGATGAACACTTTTACAGCCAAATAATCGCTCAAACAGGTTTAAAAAAAGAAAAAAAGAAAGAAAACCCCATCACAGTAATCATATTCCAGAATTGCTCATTTATTCGAGTCGCTCTGCTAATCCATGGAGCTAACCGTGCACAGTGCTGAATATTGCTTTCCGTGCTAGTGTTAGGATTCGTGTGTGTGTTTTATTTTCTGCATGCACAGGAGCAGGAGGTACTTATTGATTTGGATTAATAAGGTTTACTTTTCTACTAAAAGGAAATATTAACAGTAATAATCCTGCTTACAGTATGTGGCCTTGCTCGTCTGCGGGGGGAAAAAACCGGAATTGGCTTAAGCGAGCGATTGTGCGGAGAAATCCGTGTACGTGTGTGAGGTGCAGTTTGAGAAAAGAAATCTCGCACAATCTAGTCGTGTGCAGACGTTAGATTCTGAAAGCAAAAAGATTAGGTTCGCAAACTTTGTTCACATCTGCAAGGTCTCTGATTCGTTACCGAGCTCTCACGTTCTTCCTGGTTCCTCACGGTTTTCCTCCAGGTTCTCTGGTTTCCTCCCGAGAACATGCCGCTAGACGGACCGGATCGGCTCTGCTCAGTGCCATGAGGTGTTTGTTTTTTTTGTAAATAAGTCTGGCATCCACGTTGTTTCTTCTTTTTTTTCCCCGTCTTGCACGCGGTGTTCCTGGGATAAGCCACCATTACCCTGACAGGATAAAGCGCTTACTGAAATTGAATGAATAAATCTCTTAAACTCGGTTGGTTTTAAATGCTTGAGAAGATAAAAACCAGTCTATACTCTTAGGAGCATGTTGCATTGTTTTTTACTGTTCATAATCATAATCTGCTGAGGACTCCATCTAATAAGCAGCGCCGAGCGGAGAGTAATTACCTCGCTCCGAGATGGGAGTACGGTTTCGCTTCAAGTCCGTCTCGTCTAGAACTCTTCAAATAATGGCTTTTAGATAATGGTTATTGATTTGTTCTCTTTAGTCATCATGTAGAGGCATATTTTATTTATTTATTTATTTTTTCTCTCTGAACTACCAGACTACGGTGATTGAACACAAGGTGGCGTCACTGCAGGATCCGATGTGGTCCGGAGCAGCCCGGCCCCGCCCCTGCCCCGGGGGTGGGGGGTGTGTGTGTGTGCTTTGGCTCGGCCACCGACCAGCAAGGAACGGCGTTTAGATGCGCGAGGCCGTGAATACGTTAGGGAGGTGTTTTGCTGATGAGTCTGTGTCCAGATCGATACGTCCTTCCTCGTAAGCATTTTCTAGATTTATTGGACGCTCATAACGAAAGCCGCAGTCCTTGAACTCGGCGGGCTGCGGCGGACGCCCGCTACCGAATAACCGCTCCGTTACCATTAAGCTCGATTCCCCAACGGTCCGGTCAAAAAAGCGTTGGGAGATGAGCTGCAGTGAAGGCGGTGCACAACCTGCACGGGTCAGATTTATAGCTCGGTCAGTTAGTCAGACCTTATTCCCTCAGAGATCTCAAAGTGAATTGCTCGGAGATAAATCTGATTGCTTTTTCCAGAAAAGCTGGAGTGAAGTCTGGAAAGCAGGGCGAGCGGTTCTAAATGCGTTTCCTTAACACGGCGCGTGTGCCGAGTGCTCGGAGTGGCCCGGTCGTGTGTTTCTGAAAGTAAAGTGATTGGGCTGTCACCTGTGGAGCAGATGGAGCGCTGGAGTACGTCATGTGATCAGTAAGAGGAGTAATCCTAGCGCGTGTGAGTGAGTGGGTGGTGATGAGGCGCATGTCGTCGTGGAGCGCGCGCGTGTGTGTGTGTGTGTTTCATCTGGTACGCAGGTGTCTCACAGATCATGCAGATATGTGGATGTATAAAATTCTCCTGAACTTTCCTGAATGTGTGTGGGTTTGAAATGTGTAAGGAGCAAAACAGTGGAAGACCGTGATCACCCAGAAATGGATTATTTATCCACCATACAAGTCCCTGTGAAAGGTGCGTTACTGTTTCTATAGTAACTGCTCCAAGTATCAGTCTGTCCTTTCCGTTACATCCTGTTCTAGATCATTAATCCACAGCTTCTGACCAATCAGATTTGAGAATCCAACGACGGCGTGGCGATCTCTACACTATTGTTAGGCGTGGCTATCGCTAGGTGGATCTGGGATAATGGAAGTTTTGTCATTTCCTGATATGGATGGATAGATAGGAAAGAAAGAATCTCCTGTGAAAGGATAAACGGCTTTGTTTCCTCAAGGGAGAGCGAATCGGTTTATCCAACCCGATCTGAACGGCGGTCACGTCGCCAGGATGAGCACCACGGCTCGTCGGCACTCCGGACAGTAGGCATGGGCGATATGGATATTTTCTGGTATTTATTGCGATAACGATATCGGTGATATAAATATAGTACCATGCGCCGCTGTTTTTGGCTGCAAGTGACCGCTGTGATCTTGAGAGCCTCAAAAACACAAACGTTGACTTAAAAAAAAAAAAAAAAACCAAAAAAAAAAACCAAACTGATTTTCTCTAACCGAACCAGTTCCAGATTGTAGATGTAGCTCCTCCTCGGCGTCACGTCCCCGCCTTCCGCCGTATTAGTTTTCGCTCCGCACGTGAGCTACGAATGAGAGCGTACCTGCAGCGCTCACACGTTAAGTGTGAGGACTCGTGTCCGTTGGTGATTTTACGGGTCAAGAATGAATCGCACGCTACGGTGCGTTGGTGTCTCTAAAGTCACTTTACTTTCACCTAGACGTTTATCATCTTTTACTGACTGAAGAGCATCACTCAGTTGATATCTCCAATGGTTAATCAGTTTCCTATTCATTCAGTGTTCTATCCTGGGGTTAGAAGTTCTTGCATATCGGCTGATATTTTCTTTAAATTCTTATTTTTATTATTTGTTGAGGGGTGGATTTAAACTAAATGCCCCCCCTCCTTTTTTTTAAAAAAAAATTGATTTATGAGACTGTAACATCACCACTAGAAAGAAACGAACCCTTTCCTGCTCCACGATTAACGATGCGACGTTAGTAGTTAATAAGCCAAAGCTTCTAGCCATGGGGGGGGGGTGAAAGTGGTGCACTAACATAATACTGTATGAAATCAAATAATTAAACGATCGTTTCATCTAATTACAATTAAATGATTTGGGTTCTAATCGAATCCTGATTGGATAAATATAATGTGTTTGCAGTTACAAATACCGGGGATCGTGTAGTACAGAATGATGTGGTGCTTTTAGAAGGTTTACAGCTCTGAACGTATTCACTTCCACGAAGTAAAACAAGCTAAAGGAGCAAAGCGTTTAAGTTCGGTCGCAGAGCGCGTGTTTGCGTCGACTTTATTTTTCTTTCGTGTAGAACAATACAAAATGGTCTCCGAGACGACGACGCGACGCGTGTTTGACGTTTCACTTTCGGCCGATTTTTTAAATTTGCAGTATTGACAAGGCGATCCCTGCTTTTGATATCGGGCTTTCTCATCTCATCCTCACGCCCCACAATAGACCCCGTGCGCGCTTTTGTATTTCCCCCGGTCGATTGAGGTGGCCCTGTCGGTCAAACGCCATCACGCTGCGTGAGTCTTCTTAAATCATTCAGGGAGGAAAAAAACAAAAGGGAAAAGTGTTTGTACTACTAAATTTCCCCCCTAGGTGAAAATTTCAGATCAAGCACAAGTTGCTTACATTTTGGTTTTTGTACTTCGGATCTGTATCGTTAAATATTTAATACTGGCTTTTGGATAGGCTTTTCTGGTCGGCCTCGGAGGACGGAGGGAGGGAGGGGGGGGTTAGAGAGATTTGTTAGAGACACTCATCATATGCTGATATGTTTTTACTGAACACTGTTTCCTTGGTGACCATGTGCAGAACAAATGTGATGCTTTTGTCACTGCATTTTTTTTTTTTATTGAAGCCCTGTCATGACTGACTCACACACCTTTTTACAAACCGGTCATTAAACACACACACACACAGTATTGTTTGCAGACACATCGATGACGCGTGGAAACGTGATATATTCATCGTCAGAGGTTGGAGTAGTGCCGTTATTTTCATCGCTGTATGCTGCTGGTTTCCTCTGTTTGTGTGTCTCGTACTAAATAGGTTTAGATCTTCAAACGAAATGCAGCATAAAACAAAGGCGACCCGAGTACACTCGCTATATAGGGTTTTAATTTACTTATTTTATTGAAGCAAAAAAGAGCAGACGCATTCAGTTTTTAATTGTAGTGTCAGTTCTCTAACTGAACTAAATGATTATTATTATTATTATTATTATAATAATAAAAAGGCAAAATGACAGTCTGGGCGGTGGGCGGGTGAAAACCGTGTAACCCCGGGAACGCAGAGTATCGCAGCAAGGTTTTCTCCATTTGGAGATAACGGCTCTCGCTGCAGTTCTTTGGAGTCCCAGAGCCTTTAAAATAGCTTCGTAACCCTTCCCAGATTGATGTTATTTCAATCACCTTCTTCCTCATCATGTCTGGAATTTCTTTCAGTTGTGGTGTAGTGTGTAAGTGAGTAAGACCCTTTTAACCAGCTTCCTGCTGTGGATAAAGTTCTATGTAAGTGTTGATTTGATCAAACAGGGTCTGCAGTAATCCCGCCTAGTTGTGTCTAGTCCAGCTGAACCCCATTATGAACAACGTTTATAGATTTGTGGACTTGGTAACTATGGGGGCAAATACATTTTCACACAGGCCCAGTTGGTATTAGATCATTTTATTGCTTCAATAAATATCATTAAAAAACAAAAAACAAAAAAAAAAAACAACTGTAGTGTTTACTCAGACTGCCTTTGTTTTTATCTTCGATTTAGTTTTCATTTCTGAAACTGTTTAGTATGAGATGTACTCAAACTGAAGAAATCAGGATGGGGTAAATACTTTTTCACAGCACTGTATATTTTACGCACGCACGCAGAGAGTGGTATGTTTGTGAAAGGAAGGCAGTGTTGAGAGATTGCTTCTTGGTTTTTGCGACCGAGCCGAGCAAATTCCCGAGTTCATATCCGTTTGTATGTATTCGTAGATCCTTTCAGCGTTAAAGAACTTGATTAATACTTCCACCGTGTTCTGTGGAGACGCTACACGCCTGTACAAATGGCCGTCGTTGTTTCCTAGTGTGTTAGGATCCGTAAACTCTGGCCATGAAAGTGTAGTGGTGATATGATTAATAATAATAATAATAATAATAATAATAATAAGGATAAAATAACAGCTCCCAGCCTCGTGACTCGGCTCGTGTTTACACATTGTTCTTCTGCCTCGGAAGAGAGTGGGTGGTGTGCCTGAATTTCCTCACACTGCGAATAATTAGTTCTGTCCAAAAAAATATTCCCTGCCAGTTTGCCCTCATGGATGACTTCACAGCCGGACTGAAATAAAGGTACATCAACGTGGAGTTCTTGTTTTTATTTAGCATCAGTGATGACCTCAGCGTTGACCTATCGACCTACCTATCTCTCTATCTCTCTATCTCGGTCCGAGGGGTGACCGGCCACGCAGGATTAATGAAAGCTCGTGCCCAGCTTTGAGCCTTGCCGTGAGTAGAGAGAACCGAAGAACCCGTTCCGTCCTCGTCGCGTCTCGCAGCGCGAGACACGGCTTCAAGCTCTTGCTCTCCATGGGGAAATGATGCTTAAAGGGAAGTGAGACTAATTTCTATCTTGTAAACAAAGAGGCAATTAATACTCGAGCTACATGATGCGTGGTGTAATAAACATACCCCATGGTGTAATGTAGTTCCCCGATTGCCTCGCATTCATGTTGTGGTGTGTGTGTGTGTGTGTTTTTTTTTGTTTGTTTTGTTTTGTTTTGTTTTGTTTTTTTTTTTTTTTTTGGTGTTTTGTTTTTTTTTTGTTTCCTTCTTTCTCCTATTTTAAATACAAATGACAATGTTGAGGGAGAAAAATAAAACCCAGCGTAGAGAATTTACACTGCAGCCCGAATTCCCATGTGAGCTCTTAATGCCAGCACTTCTTATCATTATTAATGTCTCTAACGTCAAAGATTATGTATAGAATCCTCGATTCTGATTGGTCGACGCGTGTTGGTTTTCTATAACAGCAGCTCTGACGCTAGCGTCAAATCGCAGGTTTATTGGTTTAATGCGCTCCGTTTAATACGTTTCTATGGCAATACCTTGCACGGAGATTTAACCTAGAACGGGTTTAAGGATGTGAACTCGCGGCGAACGTTTCACGTCTGTAGAAGGAGTCTCCAGTGTCAGTTTTCTGCCAGTTGGTGACCGAAGGACTGTTGTGCTAACGGTTTTCGTGAACGTTACACATGAGTGGGTATAAGAGGAATAAAAGGCTTCATGACATGCCGTTAGAAAGCACTCGGCGTCGGCTTGGTAACCACTCGCGGCGTGTTTAACGTGTCCTTTACACAACGTATAGGAAACACAAGCGGCTGTAGTGGATCATCAGGGTTGAGCGCGGCCCGTTAACAGATCTGTAGAGTGTGAGAGAGAGTGAAATTTATACAGAGCAGCTCTAAACGTTTAGTCCGGATCCCGAGGGAACGAAGCCGTGCTGCGTGCGCGCCTAGATGGCCTCAATCACAGGGACTCCAGGGAGGAAATCCTTTATTTGGCACACACGTGCTGTCAGTGCAGCCGTTCTTTGGCTGGTATTAGAGTTCAGCGATTCTGGCATGCACGGTTTTTCACGTCTGCAGCGAAATGTTTTAATTTGTTCCGTGTATTACTACTGCACGCTTTTGATTTATTCGGGGAGGAAAAGACCAGCTCTTGAGCGCACGCTAGGATTTGGACGTGGCGGTGTGATGTGTCGTATTCCTTCTGTCTGAAATGACCTCCGTAATGGAATATACACAGTACAGTAGAAATGGGGGGGGGGGGAATAGCTCTCCTCGCTCGTCCGCTCTCCCCAGAGCGCGTTAATCCACTGACGAACCTCCACCGCTTTCATTTCCCAGCAAAAGGGACAAACCTCTAACACAGAGGGCCGTGACCAATTAAAAAGTGACCTCTAGAGTTAATAGCTTCCTTTTTGCGGCGTCTGAAAAGCTAATGGGGGAAGAGGGGGGGGGGATCCAACGCATCCTGAAGGCTCAGCAGTCACAAAGCCCCTCTTCTTACCCTCTCACACAGTGTCCTCTAGAAAATCTACTCCGTTCAGCTTCATTTCCCCTCTCTCTCTCTCTCTCTCTCTCTCTCTCTCTCTCTCTCTCTCTCACCCTCACCGCCCGTCTCTTCCTCTCTTTTGGATTATTCAGCTTAACTGCCATTCACAAAACCATCCAGATCTCTCGATCGGAGGATTAAGAACACGCCGTCCACATGGACATCCTTACAGAATATTTTACGATCGTACTTCTCTCTCTTCTCATAGCTCCTCACTTTTATATAACGTTCACTGAAAAGCATACTGTTCGAGTGGAACCCCGTGATATCTTCTCGTGTGCCAACTTGAGTAGCTGGTCTTTGGTATCCGGTGTCCCGATGTCGCGCATATTTCTGACGATTTTGACGCCGGGGCTATTTCATCGATCTGTAGCAAGTTCTTCGGAAGCGTCACGGAAATCCCGAAGTAAGGAGTTCAGCAGAAAGCGAATGGGAAGGGCGACAGTGCAGCTCGGCTTTAAGAGAAGTCCTTTTTAAAGCGGATGGACGTATTGAGGCTTCCACATGGTACAGCCTGATGTGATTTAACACTCCTCATTCTGCCTCCTCATTCGATTCATAAGGAAACGGGTCGATTTTGACCGGCGCTTAGGGCTGGGCGATATATATCGATATAATTAATATCGATATCGTGATCGATCATACACATTTCTGAGATAACGTTGGTACGTGGATGTATTTTTATTTATTTATTTATTTTTTAAAACATTTTTAATAACTACAAATTAAACGGTACTGAATGGATGCCGTTGATTATATTTTTGCAATATAGCCCAGCCCTAACGCCGCTGAATGTCACATGATTCTACGATTCAATACTTGACCATACCACTGAATCTGCTATGCTACGAATCGGATTAGAAGCCTCTGGTCGACGTGTGAATCTGGAGTTGAGCCCCCGTTAATTCAGAGCCATCAATGATGTACAGAAGGACTGTTTTTATTTACAGTTGAATCACCTTGCTAGCCTGTTAAATGATATCCACATCAGTTTACCAACACGAATTCTTTTTAAACGCATCAATCCTTTTTTTTTTTTTTTTTTTGGTTGCTGATGATCAATAGAAATAATAGATTTATGCGTATGACCCTCGATCCTAATCGTCCCGTTACTCCGCCGGTTGTTCAGCGGATGGACGTTCTGCAGCACGTTCTCCTCCTCTCCAGAGATTTAAACTGGCAAGAACAGATTGAACTCGGAATGGAGCTCCTCCAGAAATGTTTTCACGAAGTTCGCCTGTTCAGTACATCAAGCTAGAGAAAGAGATGTAACCCTCGAGCCAGATTTTAAAGATTCATTTCATTTCATCAACATTTTTCATTCTGTTCTTTCAAGTTTAATTCTTTGGAGGGGAGTAAAGTGTTTTTTGAAGTGTTTTGAAAAATGCTCATCCACTAAATATAGACTGCTTCTTGACCACTTTTCCGGAATCTCCTAATGAGATGTTTTGTTTTGTTTTTTTTTTTTTTGGCATTTTCATAGCACTTGGCTGCTAATGAACTTGTTACAGATTCATTTCAAGACATTTCGAAAGCTTTACAGCTGGCTTCTTATGTTGGCGCAAGAGATACACATCTAATAGCGGAGAAGATGCCATGTGGTTTTAAAAACAAATTGGTATGTGTCCGGTGAACATTATAAAGCGATGATGACATCGTGTGAGTTATGAAGGTCCGAGTTCTTTAGACTTGTTTTGAAGCCAAGTTTTAGATTGAAACAGTTCAAATGAGCATCGAACAGGTTAAATATAACTTTGAAGATGGTGAGAGAAATGGACTTGCAGTCAATTATTCCACCCCAGTGCAAATCAGGTTTATTGTCAAAATGTACAGACTTTCAGCTGTTTGCGATGAACAAATCAAACAAAAGCGATTGAAA
>JANDJT010000041.1:4093303-4119209 GCA_024331685.1 Stegophilus panzeri | reverse complement strand
GGCAGCTTGGTGATGCGGTTGGAGCTCAGGTTCAGGTCCTTGAGCTTGTAGAGCCCCTGGAAGGCATCCTCATGCACGTTGAGTATTTGGTTGTGGTCCAAGTGGAGCCAGGTTAGCTGGGTGAAGCCGAAGAACTGCTCTGGGTTTAGCTCATGGATGCTGTTGTGCCGGAGCGAGAGTCCCAGGGCTCCTCTGTCCACGCCGTCTGGGGGCGCCAGGAGTCCCTGCGTGTCGCAGTAAAACTGCAGGTCCTCGCAGCGGCATTTCTGAGGGCAGGCTGTGCATGATGTGAGAGGCAGGCACAGTAGCATGCTGATCACACAAAGTGCCGCTGGTGCTTGTCCCACCAATGGCCACCTTGAATGGAAACCTGCGTGGGTTTAAAGATAAGAAAATAAACCCAGGGGAGGAAAATCTGATCTCTGCAGTGCATGGAAACATCTTATTTATTTATTTTTTCCTATTGGTCTTTCAATCTTAGCAGCAACGGCTCTTTGGGGGGGGTCGTGATGCAGGGTTATCTAGTTTAGAACATGATTTTCAGCTTTGATTCTATATGTTTTAACTGGCTAATGTTTGGGATTTTTAAATTTTATTTATTTATTTATTTATTTTGAGTAAATTAGAATGAAGAAATATATATTTACCCCAGTTGTAAGGCATTGCCCATTCACCTGAGAGTGAATGCCAAGCATGATCCATATTACTCATTAAAATGTTCGATTCAATACATCTTTTCCTCTATTCACACTCAGTCTTGGAACATTATCCCCCCCCCCCAAAAAAAAAAAACTCCTACACTGCACTACGGCAAATAATCTGCATCGATCCATATCTAGACTTTGTAGGATCGAAATAGGAAGAAAGGCATAAGAAAGACGACATTTTAAGTACATGGATGTTTCTGGATAGCCAGCGAACCCCCCCTCCTTCCCTCCCTCCCTTGCTCCCTCTCTCCCTTGCTCTCCCCCCCCGTTGCTTTTCATTCCATTTCCTATTCAGGTCCACGCTCCGTGAATAAAAACGCTAACTTACCCATTCTTTTGTGAACATCGACGGTGGCATTCAACTGTCTTTCTCCGTAGAGCCTTGGAACAGCCAGATGGACGGGAAATCCAAAGGGAAAAAAGCCTTTTGAGTAAATACGAAACGAATGAAGGTCTGCTCAACTAAAGCAATGCCAAGCCGTCTCTTCTGAAACAAATTCACAAGATCCATGTTGTACGATTTTGTCCGTTTCTTTGTTTGTTTTTTTTTTGTTCTTAATTCCCTTGTAGCTTTTTTTTTTTTTTTTCTTCTTCTTTTCTTTTCTATCCAGTTCCGAAATTAAGAAAGGTCCGGCATTCTTGTTGCTTCCAGGAATCCTTAATCTTTTTCAAATTGATTTGTATCCAACGCGACCCTCGCGAACAGTGTTGTCTCCCCCCACCCCTTTTATTTTCCCTCCCCTTTCCCTTTCCACCGCAATGTCGTCAGCTCAGTTGCTTAATTGAAGAGTAAATACCCCTCTTTTTTTTTTTTTAATGGCTGAGGGTCCTTTAGTCGTAACTTGTTGATGGCAGGTAGAGCCAGCACCTTGTGTCGGGGCTGCGTTGTGTTCGGAGAGATGCAGGGCGACTGGAGACGAGCGCAGCAGAGCCTTTATTCCACGCTTTTGTTGCAGCCTCTCACTGCTACAGAGTGGTGGCAGACTGGCATCGATCATCACTGCTGTTTCTCTCTCTCTCTCTCTCTCTCTCTCTCTCTCGCTCACTCCCTCTCTCTCGCTCCCTCTCGTGCGCTCTCGCTCTCTCTCGCTCTCTTGTGCGCTCTCGCTCTCTCTCTCGCTTGTTTCCGTCTTCCACTCTCTCTTCCTTGCACATGCATGTAGTGCTTGTGTATTTGATTCATCTCTTCCTTCCCAGTTTTTCTTTTGTTTTTTCCTTCCGCCTCTCGCTCTGGGGTCGCCAGAATATCGATCTCACAAACTGGTTCTGTGGAAATTCATAGCTGAAACGAACACTGTACAGCCTCCCAATGAATCATCCATGCTCGTGTGTGTGTGTGTGTGTGTGTGGTCATGGTGTTCTTATAAATGCGTTTCCATTTCACCTTTTTATTTATTTATTTTTTAAAACATTCTGCTCCCTTACATCGTGTCTCTTCTTTAAATTTTTTTTAAAATAATAAATTATAATGTATTATTATGAATCAAATTGGTGTCTGTACTTTGACGTTAAACCTGTGTTTAATTTGGCGAGGCAGCTGGTAATCTTGTATACTTGCAATTAGTCGGCCTGTACCCGTTCACTCGGTCTATATTCCCCTCTCTCTCTCTCGGCTTTGATAAAGCCGTCCTGTACTTCACGTGTTACCACGGTGATGGCGACACGGCTGACCAGACTTCGAACGCTGGGCTTAATAGACCATTCTGACTGACCGACTAATCCTGAGAGCTGCATGCGGCTTTCCCCCTCGTGTGTTTTTCTTTTTTTATTATTCTCCCTCTTCTGTTTTTTTTTAAATTTTTTTATTTATTTATACGAGTTCAGTGAAGTGGAAGATTTCGGGTCAGTGTTTAGACTTTGGAAGAATGCAGTCCTTCCAGCTACAACCTAGTTTGGGTGCTTGACAAAGCCTTGTCATCTCTCACTCTTTCTTTTTTTTTTTTTCCTTTTTCTTTCCCCCCTTCTCTCCTTCTCTTCTAACCCACCCTCCTTTTGCTTTTCATCCATTTTTATTCAATGTGTGCATGAGCGAGCGAGTGAGTGAGAGACCACGAAAGCATGAAATGATCTGCAACATATGCGCCTTAACGCGACGTCCTGCGGAGCCTCTTCTGTATCCATGATCCATTTTGTTGCCGCATCGTGGACTAAAATAGACGGATTATGAAAGCGCAGCTGCACTTTCACTGTAGACTGTGAACAAATAGTGTGGTTTTTTTGTTTGTTTTGTTTTTGTTTGTTTGTTTGTTTGTTTTGTTTTTTCCCCCCTTTCTTCTTTCCCTTACTTAGACTCTGTATTAAAATGACCTGGTGTGCTATTGCGTCTCTAGACGTTCTTTCTTCAGCGTACCCTCCTCGTATTGTGCTCTGGAGGAAGTGCACCGGTTGCTTGCGTTACCTGTACGTTTATAAGAAAAAGAAAAGCCAGTCCTGGCACTGTGAGAGTTACAGGTGTGCATCGGGATCTCGAGAGCGGGTGCTGTTGTGTTTTATATGGCCAGATACACATCTTGTGGGATGAGAGAGAGCGAGAGAGATGATGTCTTTCCAATAACCTCGAGTGTACAACCTCGAGTAGTCAAAAATCTCGTCGGCTTTGCAGATTCGTGGCAGATGTAGTACGAAATGTAACAGACACCCAGGCTGAAATATTCAGCCGATGTTCACCGCCAACACAAGGAACGCTACGTTTTCGTCCGTTCATTAACTCGTAAGATATTTCCCCAGTTTCTTAGAAAGGAAGGATTTATTAAAATATGTCCCATCTATTTTGCTATGTATTTATTCATTCTAAATGGGGAGAGAGAGCGAGCGAGAGAGAGAGAGACATGCGTTCCCTATGGACAGACTCTTTTGATCATGCTTAACTGTGTGAAAACATCTGCTAAGTAAGTGTGAGGAGGCTAGCGCTCGCCCAATTAAGACGGCCGTCTTGCAGGAGAATCGATTTGGAAATAACGGCTCGTGACTTGGCCTGTGGAGACGGTCATCGGATGTACTGCTGGCGTTTTTCTTTCCCACACGGTTTCCTTCCCTGAAGATCGTTGTCGGACGTCTCTCAGCATTACCGTCCGAATCGGATCGCACCCCTCAGTCTTGGGTTACGCAGTTACGGTTTCGGGGTTGGTGAGGAGATCTGTGTGAAAGGCTCATCCTCCTTCCGCTATTCACCAGAAGTCTTACTATATCCAGAACGGTCCACTCCAGTCACTCACCCACGCCCGTCATGTTCCTCATCATGCTGAAGGAGAGTCTCGCTCTGAGCGGCGTCGCTGAAATGCCTTCCGTTTAAGGAATCCGAGCACCACTCTGAGCCCATCTGCCATGACCGGCGCTGTTCCTGCTGTCTCTCATCATCCTGTCCCTCAAGAAGCTCATTAGAGGACGGCGCACACCTCATAAGCAGCTCCGCCGGCTCGAGAACTGACTGGCAGGCGTGTGCATCGCTGCGCTAGAGGGACTTGGAGAGAAATTCGCTAAATAAACACCTTTCCCTCAACGGACTGGCTACAGAGCAGAACATGCTTAAATACAGCAGAATAATAAACGTGTAGTTTAATGGTTAATTCCACCACTTGTGAGGTGAGCAAAGCCACATTTAAAACGCACGGCAAGGCGGAGAATTTAGGCAGGGAAATGGCCCCCAAATTAAAACCTGTAAAAGAGATTTCTATTCTATTACGATATCCGTTCAGGTTTATTTTTTATTGTACTGACTTCTTCTCTGATGCGTAAATGCATCCATTTCCCACACGGACTAGACTCCTTGTAAAGTGGGAAGTGTAAACTTCTTTATCTTAAGAAATTATAAAGCATGGACGCCTTCGTGAACACATGTATTTTATTAGCAACAAGCTAGCCAGTCAACGTCGAGTTTAAGATGTGTTTACTTTCATACGACGGGCCCATGTTAGAGGTTTTACTGTACAGTTAACACTACTGTGAACTTATTTAAAGTCGCAGTGATTCTTACTGTTGATGTTGAACGGTCATGTTGACATGACATCATATACTGATCCCTTCCACTCTCTACCACTGCCCCCCCTCCCCCCCCCCCCCCATCTCTCTCTCTCTCTTGCGCTCTCGCTCTCGCGCTGTCTCTCCCTCTCTCCTCCATTTCTGTACGTGCTCCATGTAAAATGATGAGAAGGTCTACTCGGACAGCCTTTACAGTATAATGTTCAGTCATGCTCCGTTGATCAGAGTGTAACGTGTTGGTCCTGGCCTGCAGGTCGTCTCGCCTGTCCCCCGCTTGCCAATATGACGACGAGTATACCCGAAGGAGCTGATGCTCACTAACACGTTTCCCTTTTTCCCGTCTCGTCTCTCAGGCTGGACGCAAGGAGAGGAGCGACGCTCTGAACACGGCCATCGACCGGATGACGAAGAAGACCAGAGACCTGCGCAGACAGGTTTGTTTAACGCTCTCACACTTGATCTTTTCTTCCCTCAATCCAATCACATGTTTATACCACAGCGCTGTTGAATTCTCAGTTCTGATTGGCCAGAACGTGTTGATGCTTTTTTTTTTTTTTTTTTTATATATATATAGCAACAAATCACAGGCTATATTGTAAAGTGATGTGTAAGAGAAATTAAGCAAAACTTTGGGGTGGTTACCATAACTACACAACCTTGATTATTTTCCTATAATAGTGCACACCCATCATTTAAATGGTTCTGTATTTTGGTCATGTGACCTTTTTTAATGTTTTGAATTTTTATAAACATCTCAATCATTGTGTGTGTGTGTGTGTGTGTGTGTGTGTGTGTGTGTATGTGTATGTGGGGGTTTTTAGCTCAGGAAGGCCGTGATGGACCACGTGTCCGACTCGTTTTTGGAGACCAACGTTCCCCTGCTGGTCCTCATCGAAGCTGCCAAAAACGGAAACGAGAAGGAGGTGAAGGACTACGCCCAGGTTTTCCGCGAGCACGCCAACAAGCTGATCGAGGTAAGAACGCTCTCCTTCACTGGTGCACGCTGAAACCTCTAGATGCGCACTATAAAGTGAATGGTCTAGGCCGTGATTTAAACACTCGCCGTCTTCCTGCTCCGTGGAGGAACTGAAATGAGAAATTACTTCATCTCCAACACCTGTTCATCCTTTATTTATGGAGCAGCGCTTCCGGGTTGTTGTTTTTTTTTTTTTTAAAAGGCTCCATCTCTTGGAAGCGTGCTGTATCAGAGAGAAACTCTCTTAAGCGCAGAACAAAACAGAAATGAGCCCGGATTAAATAAAAGGTCTCCTAATTGCAGTCTGCTGTAAGTATGACCTTAATTAAACCACTAACGTGAACAATTTCCTTTACGAGATTCAAAAGTTTTTATTGCCGGGTTTGTAAACCGTTCTACTTTTTCTCGTATTAATTGGCTTTAAAGATGACGTCGGGCTGTTCTGTGCTCAGTCCTTTAGGTCTTCACATGTTCCTCTTCTTTATATGTATTTGACAAACTGCGTATGGTTGCTTTAGGTAGGATTAGTCGTCCCCCCCCCACAAGATTAAGGCATTTGAATGTTTCCTGCCCATGTCCATGTAGCTCCGCCCCCAGGATATCCTGTTGTCAGTAGAGTACAGTGTCTATAAAATGACTGACAGGAGGCGTATCCAAACACAAACGAGCATTCTGGACCGGAACCACTTTTGTTAGCTAGTTAGTATTAGCTCATGTTAGCTAGCGATACAACTCTGATTAACATTGGGAAAGTTTGTGGAATATTTATTTTAATTTTTATGATATTTTATCGTAACGGAGCCTTTTATTTTCACCAGAATAGGATTTCTGCTGAATTGCTAATGAGTGTCTCACTAATTTGGGCCCGGGGAAGGGGGGGAAATGAAATGTTTTCATTTCAAATGAAAACATTCCTCTAGGGCGGATAATTCCATAACAATTAATGCCGAGATGAAATCGAATGAGTCAAAATGACATTGTCGCATTGAATCTTGCTGCAATAACCCGTGCTAATTTCCCATCATGGCCCACTTGATCTGCGTGTGTGAACCGTGACCTTTTTACGCGTGTGTTGCTGCGGGTTTCCTCCGTGCGACGCAGTGCCTGAGCCAAGAAGCGTGTGGTTTTATGGTGGCACTGTAGCGAATTCTGAAGGCCTGCACTGCGCCAGCCGCACAAATCACCACATTTGTATGGGCAGTCACGACCACGAATCCAATTTTTAAGCCTCAGCCGGAGGAGCAAAATCTACCCTGTAGCCAAGGTTAAGTGGCGTCTCGAGGGAACTGTTCATTGTCTCAACACTAGGACATTTAGTTTCTTATTGTGACCACAAACAAGAAATAGGAGCCGATGTGAACCGGACAGGCGAGCTCTTCCATCTGTGTAATGGCTTCTTCAGCTTACTTCCTTTTCTTTTTTTTTTTCTTTTTTTTTTTTTTAAAAATAAAAAAAAAAAAAAAAAAAAAATGAATTCATCAAAAATTTAATTAGTAGGGTTTTAGTACATAATCCTGTCCCGGGGGCTGGAGGCGTGTGAGAACATAACGCTGTATACAATCGCATGTGTTTTATGGTGTATAGGACAACACCGAGTACACTGTAATGTTGCCTCTGGGAAATTCATGCTTGTTTTCATTTAGTATCAGTTTTTACAAAACTGACCCGAGATTCACGTTTATCCATTAGTAGTATAGTTGTGGTGGATGTGGTTGGTGGTGGTTGGTGGGTTTGTGGTTACGGATGTTGCGTTTGTTGATCTGGTTCTTGTTGTGGTTGTTGCATCTGTTGAGGTTCGTTTCTTGCAGTTTGTCGGTTGAGGTTGTTGTGCGTGTTGCAACGGTTGTTGCATTTGTTATTGTGGTTGTTTCCTTTCTCGTTGCAGTTGCTTCTTCAGCTGTGCAATGTTGCAGATTATTATGGTTGTTGCCGCATTTGTTGCGGTTCTTGTGGTTGTTGGTTTTCCTCTTGCGGTTGTTCCTTTTCCTGTTCCACTTGTTGCTTCAGCTTTGTTGCGTTTTTGTTCTTGCACGTGTTTGTTGCTGAGGGGGTTCTCCTGCGGTTGTGTTTGGTTGTTGCCGTTGCAGGACGTGTGCGGTTGTCTGCATGCGATTTATTTTTGTTCGTTTGCAAACGAACGACGCGACCTTGCTTTAGATCAGATCACGTCCTTCCAGTGCATGGAAGAGTCAATCAGACCGCGACGTTTTTAACGTTCTGAAGCTCGAGGCCGTCTCGGTAGAGTAAAGTTCTCCCTTGCTCTGTGGCCTGAGTGGGCGTGGCCTGTGAGACCGGGAATAGCCTGTGACATTTGTTAGCGTCCCGTTCCCCACAGGAGGTCGAGCACGGGTGAGTCAGCTTTTTGAGAACTGAACGGAAAAGTGATGGAAAAACATGGGGGGTATCAGGTAGAGGCCACACACTCACCGGGAGCTTAAGTGTTTCTGCAAATCCAACTTGTGATGTGCTGACTGCAGCTGGGTCGCCTACAGCAGCCCGAGTCCAGTGGCAGGATTAAAACGCTGCACTGTGTGTGTGTGTGTGTGTGTGTGTGTGTGTGTGCATGCTTCCCCACACACCTATAGATCCCAAGTCAGAAAGATGTTTTTTACTTACTCTGCACTCACACTTTGTAATTGTTTATTTATTATTAGTCCCTATAGAAAGACTGATGGCTATGCAACTTTTTTTTTTTTTTTAACCTGTGGCAACGGGAAATATATTCACACTTTCCTGTCGCTCAGCATGTATTTATTTATTTATTTATTTCCTTTTTACCATTTGTAGTATTGGAGCAGTTTTCCTGCAGCAGGGACGAAAAATAAACAGCGTACGCCCTGAGCCCTGCACGTTCTGCGTCTCATCACCGAACAGCAGCAGTGCTGCCGAACGCTCGTGTTCTACCCATTACTTCAGCGAGTTGCATTCGAATCCGTTTGTGTATTATGTTTCTTTAATTTGATTGGCGGTTCTAAAGGAAAGACAGAAATAAGCTGATTGATTAAGTACGCCGCGCAGGCTTTGGGTTCGCCCGCTCGCCGCTGTAGCGAGCCCGGTCAGCGCAATACGCACGGCTGTAACCGGCAAGGAGTTTTTCCGTCTTTTTGTTTTTCTCGCACGAAAGAGACAAAAGACTGTGCGAGGACTGTTGAAAGCGACTCCTTTTTGCTCAGGCGGCATTGTCAGATGCAGCTGTAAATGTTCTTTGTACGAGACGCAGCGGTCAGAGGAGGCTCTGTGAAGGGTCGGGGGGGGGACAAGCTGAAATTGAACAGTGTGCTGGTGTTGATTTGCTCTTATTGAGTCTTCGTGCACCTTCCCTGCAGAAACTACCTTCCAGGAGTGAGAACCCAGAGCCAGGCTTTTTCTTTTATTATTATTATTATTATTATTATTATTATTATTATTATTATTATTATTATACCTCGGCACACCCAAGACCTATATACATCACCACTGTGGAAAAAGTCTGCTCTCCCTATGTGCAAAAACCTGCCATCCGGTCGTAGACATCTGCATGCATACACAAATAAATATATATATATATATATATATATAATATTTCAGAAGCGGGTAAATCAGCATTCAAGGGAAAAACTCCAGCGTAACTCTGTTACCTGGAAACTAAATTGGCTAGCCTAAAGATTTTGCGTGATGAGCTACCTGGGGAAATATGGCGCCTGTAAGGGATGTGTAAATGTGTAGCCGTGGTCCTTATGCTCTCCCAACTTTGGGCGGGTCATGATTGTTCATTTCGGAGTGTGTGTTAAACAGAATTAAGATTATTCATTTTATTAGTGGGGGAGGGGGTTATGGTGGCTTGGTGGTTACTGTTTTCTTAGCATTTCCAAGGTTGGGGGTTCGATTCCCGTCAGGCGCTCTCGTCGCGTTTACGGCGCGGTCGTTCACCTCCTGATAATCTGTGATTGGAATATGCTAATTCGTATGCTAATGATATTTAGGTGTCGTGCATGTATTTATTGTACATACTAAACACATGCATGTTAGCGTTTGCTCATTTCCCCCAGTAATCATGCGAACGCGTGCAACATCTCCACAGTGGTGTGATCCGGCGTAGGCGGCGAACATGGAGTGGTCGTAGATTGTATGTGGCACTTGCCCGTTGATTTGAGAACACTTTTCTTAAGTGCCTGAAGATGTAAGGTAGCTGATATGGAAGGAGCAGCTCTTCAGACATGAAAGGAAATAACCCCACCACTTAAATGAACAACCCAAGTACCCTTTAGGGGTTCGAGAAAGTTTCCCCGGCTTAAATTCGAGGCCATGAGGACTAGACTTGTCCTTTATAACGTTAGCTAGTTGGTTTAAAATGGAGTTCATGAGCTAGCTACGTTAGTCACTTTGGATCGACTCGAACAGTGAGCGAGAATTAAACGGTGCTCGATTCTCACATCTGAAGGTGTTGATGAATTTTCTAGAACAGCAGCCCGCTGTGATAACGTTACGGTTTCAGTTGTAACACCTCTCACGGGGACGTCTTGGGCATCTGCTTCTTGATGGATCAGAATCTGAAACTAATCGGCGTGACTGGACACCTCCCGGTCACGCGTCACCGAGTTGGTGATGAAACAGAGCTCCGAGTGCGGACGGATGAAGGGACGAGCCGACGCTTTCGTCTCTTGCGGTCTGATGGAGCAGTGCGGTGTCAGGACACGGACACGCGCGCTCGCTCTGATCATTTCAGCCGCAGTCCACACACGCTTCCACTTCTCTCTGGAGTTTTCATCACCTTAGTCGCTGCTTACTTTCCAGCAAGGAAGAGCAGCTTTAAGTGCTGATCCGACGTGTTTCTAGGAGGCCCATGTTGGAACACTGTGTTTTTGTTTGTTTGTTTATTTTTACTTTTTTTAAATTAATTTATATTCCGAAGCTCAGCACTCGCAAATCATATTCCTCTTTTAATACATATATACATGAAATATCAATAAAAACGGTCTAGGTTTCACGAAGCCCGTTGTCAAACAAGCGTCCAGGTTTTTATAGGAATTGTGCGTATCTCCGTCTCGTTACGTTTAGATGTTCATTTCTTATTCAATTTTATTTGTGTAGCGCTTTTAACAACGGACATTGTCTCAAAGCAGCTTTACAGAAACATATAAACACAGGATAGAGATTTTAAGCGTGTGAATTTATCCCTATTGAGCGAGCCGGTGGTGACGGTGGTGAGGAAAAACTCCCTGAGATGATATGAGGAAGAAACCTTGAGAAGAACCAGACTCAAAAGGGAACCCGTCCTCATCTGGGTAACAACGGATAGTGTGAGAGTAAAGGAAATTCATTATGGTTTTTATATGAAGTCTGATTGTTGAACTAGTCCACTGTTCACTAAAGGAGACCCGAGTGCTAAACTCTTATAATTGCTGTCCAAGCGGTACCGTCCTCAGCAATCTCCAGGCTGGAGCCTCCAGTTGATGAGAGCTCCATCCAGAGCTGGGGCATCAGGATGGATCGGGCAGGTCTTATCCGTGATGTACGAATGCAGAATCCAGGCTCGCTACTGTCGGTGGCGTTTCGAGGGCAGTTCAGTCGCACTACGGTGGCCCATAAAATGACCACGGAGAATTCCGAAACGCGACAGCAGACTCGGAAACGCGTTCACTTTTGAGAATTCGTTCGTTCTGTCACTTTTTAATGAATTTTTTAGATCTTGTTTTTCTGGTGTAAATATCTAAAGGCCATCTCTGAAATTGCTTGTCACGTTTCTGGATTTTGCCAGTCACGTTTTTCAATTCGCTTCCATCTTTCTGAATATCTAGGTTTACTGTCATTTTTAAATCGCCTGTCGCATTTTATTTATTTATTTATTTATTTATTTATTTATTTAGTCATTTCTGATTTGCATTTGTTTTGCACCTCGTCCTCCCGGTGATTGAAGTTGTCCATGTTTCTGTTGGGGGGGGAGCGTGAAGGCAGGCAGCACCGCACAGCTGGTGCTTACTCGCAGCCCACACACATTTGGTTAGTTGTATTCCAGTCCCGTACGTCTCGTCTCTTGATGGAACCGGCTGCTAGAGTGCTCGATTGTTGTTCTCCGTCGATAGCTTTTATGCGTTATTGACGGGTGTGCGTTTTTCCTTGGGTTCCAGCTCCGCTAGCATGTTTCAAGTAGTTCGATCCCTCCATATCGGACCGTATTGTCACGAAGCCTTTTCTTTTTCTTTCCTTGAACAGTATGTAGTCCATTCATGGACGTTTCCCTTCGGTGAGTCATGCTGAAAGATTGATCGCTTTCCCAGGATTCTGTTGGCTGCTCATGTTTGTTTATCAGACGTTTGACCCATTTCCCCGTGTGCCCAGTCATTTCAGTCATTGTTTGGGAGTGCTTTTTTGGCAGAATTATTTATGCTGAAGGGATTTTAATGAACGCGTCCGTCTTCTCCTACGGGCCGCTTAAGACCACGATTACCGTTTTGATTGAGGAGCTTGTTTGAGAGATTTAAGATGAACCCGTTTATCATGCGCAAACGCCAACGCCAAGAAACACCAAGGGTTTGTATTGACTCAAGTAAATTTGACCAGTCTTCTCTTGACTTGGCAAAGACAAGTTGTGGGTTTTTTTTTTTTTTTGGAGGGGGGGGGTGAGCACATGTTGGCTGCGTTTTAACTCAACGTGAGAGAATTTACTCTCCAGCAGTGAGCGCTTGCCAGCAGGAACAGCTCCTGCTTGCCTCAGCGTTCCTTCTGCTGGCTTTTTGGACAGTGACCGTAGCAGCTGTGTGGCAGAGCGGTGGTCTAATCACTGCAAGTCTCTCTTCCTGAAACCGTCATCCATTCAGCTGGGTGAATTATAGGAAACGCGCTGCTCTCGGAGAAGGGGGGGGGAGGAAACCCCAGGAAGCCGGGTTGTGTGTCTCGGGTTTTACATCTTAACTCCTGCGCACACTCGCGGTCTTGTACAGTCTCGATCCTCTTTGTGTAACGAGTGTTTCTGCACCGTAGGTCGCCAACTTGGCCTGCTCCATCTCCAACAACGAGGAGGGCGTGAAGCTGGTGCGCATGGCCGCTATGCAGCTGGAGACCCTGTGTCCTCAGGTATCCATTTCACGTTCCCACACACACACACACACACACACACACACACACACACACACTACTTTCATTACCTCCATTCATCGTGATGAACCGATCTTTTGCTTTTCAATTATAATCGGTGGATTATTGTTTGGAGGGTGAAAAAAGACACGTGTGTAAATAAATACGTGTGTATTAATGAAGTTATGCGGATTCTGTCTTTTCGGACCCTTTTATCGCTCGAGCGGCACCGTAATCGCTCTTAATTGGTCATTTTAGGTGATTAATGCGGCGCTGGCTCTGGCTGCCAAACCCAACAGCAAGGTGGCCCAAGATAACATGGATCTGTTTAAGGAGCAGTGGGAGAAGCAGGTGCGCGTGCTCACGGACGCCGTCGATGACATCACCTCCATCGACGACTTCCTGTCTGTATCCGGTAAGCATCCCGCTGTTAGCGAGTGTAGTGACAGGTTTATAGTTTTATTTCCCATTGTGGTGTTCAGGCGCGGGGAAATTGCTTTTGTTAAGCGTCCGCTCGAGTGCGAGGTTCTGAACAGTGGGTAATTTTTACTCTTTACATCCAGACGCCACAGGAAAACAGTGATTTTAGCTTTTCAGTGTATACATCTTGGATCGTTTTTTTTTTCTTTTCTTTTTTTTCCTCCCCCTATATGATTTTACTCCAACTGTGCTTGTTTGATAGTAGTTTTTTTTTTTCTTTTCTTTTCTTTTCAGTAGGCCTTTTTAAATTCATTTTAACTCTCATAAAGCGTACTTCCTGAAGCATCTAGTCCAGGTAGAGCCATCTCCTCAAACGCTGTAATGATTCATGCCGAAAGATTGGCGCTTACATATTCGGCCTAAAGTTCGCAGACACCCGACCGCCCTCACGGAAAACCTCGGAGGAGCCGTTACCGTAGCAACCGTGCCGTATAGGACGAGCGCGTCGGTTTAATAACGTATCAGATCTGCTGCTATAGCAAAAGAATCCGACACCACCTGGCCAAGGCGATTTGTGATGCAGGTGACCGCGTTTGAGCTGCAGATGTGGTTCCACTGGTTCCGCTCGGTGTCATGTTTTCCAGGGTTATAATCGCGCCTGCTCGATGTGACGCGTTCAAGCCGCCGACCGCGTCCGATCTTCCTCCCTTTCCTTTCCTTTCCTTTCCTTCTTCCTCCCGTTAGCAGAAATGATTTTCGCTACACAGGAGCACAATAGACATTCAGTTCTCTATCGGCGTCCTCGGAGAAAGTGCTTTTAAGAGCAATTAAGTAGATTGAGTCTGCTTGTAATTCTTCTTCTGTGGGCTCTGAGTAACGATTGCACTCGTGTCTAGTCAGCTCCTTAAAGCTCTTCTGAACGCGTTCACCACATACGGAGCACTCGATTAGCCTCTTTCGGCGTGCAGACAAAAGCGGGTGAGGCGCGGCGCTCTGTCGGTATTGATGGCCCTTTATGTTTGCGAAGATACCGGACAAGCTGAAATATTATTTAGCAGGATTGATGTACACGAGCGGAACGAATGAGCATTTCCAGGTTTTCTCTCGAGCTAGACCGTAAAGCAGTGCACTTGAGAGATTCGTAGCGGTGAAATGACAGCAGTACGTATGAGGAGTGAAAAGGTTAGCGTTGTATCAACGCCTCAATACGGCAAATATCGCCAAAGACCGAAACCTGCACACGCTGATGTATCATGAAGTGCACAAGCCATCGAGCAAAAGGGCTAGAAAACTTTTTTATCGAATAACGTTGTGTTCTAACTGAAAAATAAAGTGAAACCAGATGAGAAAATAAGTAAATATTTACCATGAGCGTCTGCTCTTTAATTAACATGCACAACATGTACACCCCAAAATGGTATAATCCAGTTTGTATTTATTTTAAACGTGACTGTCACATAAGAACTCTTTATAATGTAGTCAGCTAATTGTTTTTATTTACACACTCCCTAAAAACAAAACCGTATAATCCTAAAAAATATATAACCGTCACACTTGAAGTGTTAAAATTCAAATAGTCGACTGATTATTTTTCTTCCTTCACTATTTATTTACTTGTGCACACACGTGTGTTTTGTTCATCGGTTTGTCGCGAGGCCGCGTTTGGTGTCACGAAGCTTAAACGCTACGACGTGGTTTTGATGGCCGTACACTGACCGGGTTTGTCTGGTTTTTGTCCCGTGTTTCAGAGAACCACATCCTGGAGGACGTGAACAAGTGTGTGATCGCCCTGCAGGAGAGGGACGTGGACGGGCTGGACCGCACGGCCGGTGCCATCAGAGGACGAGCCGCCCGCGTCGTCCACGTCGTCACCTCGGAGATGGACAACTACGAGCCTGGAGTGTACACCGAGAAAGTTCTGGAAGCCACTAAACTCCTGACTGATACAGGTCAGTGATTCACCCAGTGTAGGATCACGGCGCCGCGGTGTAGCTCGTCATGTCTTTGCTCGGAGTCGTATCAGAAACGCTTCACATCCGAGCGTTAAAGTTCTGACACTGGAGACTCCTCTAGTGAAAATCTCCTCACGGTGCGAGTCCACGTGTTAGGACGTTACCGTAGAAACGAGAACGTATTAATATAAACCTGCGATCTGTCTGGTCTTGCTAATCAAAGAAAACGAATCCTCACTTTCTGACCAATCGGAATTGAGGATGCGACAGCGCTGTGGTGTAATAAGAGACGTGTTTCAAGTGAAAATGTTTTAACCCGAATTTTTATTTTATTTTTATTTATTTATTTATTTTTTAAACCCCTCCAGTTTGTGTTTGTGAAAGACCCAGAGTCTTGGGCAGGAATTTTAAAGGAACTCCTTTCCAGAAACCGTTTTATGGTGAATGATTGATTGGTATCAAAGTAAGCGTCAGTACACCAAATCTCTTGTCTGTAGAAATGCCATTATTTATATATCGGCAAGAAAGCCGAGCAGAGACATTCTATCCTTTTTTATTTATTTATTTTAAATGATTTTTTTCCCCTTTTATTTTTCCAAGGACAGGCCACTCTGGATTTAGGCCCAAGTCTTGAGTGCCGTATGTTCAGGTTGCTTCGAATGAAGTTTTCAGTACACGCAATATCCTTAATGTTTTTTTTTATTTTTTTATTTTTTTTATATGGTAAAGGTAAGTGTATTCCACATAACAACAGCGTTTTAATTCAAACGCAGAGAAAGCAACCGAAAGGAGGACGACAAACTCACGGGTCACCTTAATGAAACGGCTATCCTTCATTACCTCATGCTCACCGGTGTTTACGCGAGCCCGTTTCCTTCACGAGCCCGTCATGACGTAAACGGAACGTAGTGATTTTCCTCTAGCAGCAGGTCGACCTTTAGAGGATCTTCACCACGCTATCTGACACACGGATCTCCGCTCAGATCGTTAGGATGTTCTCGTACAGCGCGACAAGTTACAGTCTCCGCCGTAAAGAGGCGACGAGAAGGAGATCTCGCCCAAACGCCGCCAAACCCCAGACTTGATCTGACTTTGCAGCAGTTTTAACTAGAATTCAGGGCTTGATGGTAACGTAATGATGCATTTAAACCCAGCCAGAAGGCCGATTAGTTTATATACGAGGACATCTGAAAGAATCCATAGCCCCGGCTTCCTAAAGCGTTTGAGGTCACGGCACGCCGAGTCACGCGCCCAGTTATACAGAATTAGGGGGCTGTTTGGCTCAAATCACCAACGCGAGTATATTCCCCAACGTGCCTCGGTCTCACTCTGCCTAAATTACATTTAAGGCATTCGAGTGATCTAAACCCCACTAGAGTTCCAGACAGAAACAACTGCCTGTCATTTCTTCGAGCGTGTTTGTCTGATCTCAGTAAAACACAAATCGTAGAACCGTAGTCTCTCTTTTTACCCGTGGCTTTAGTTGCCGAGTGTGACGCAGGTGAAACGTGACTTTAGGACTCTCTTTCTTCTGCTCTTCCTGGCTCCAAGAGGTAACTGATTAAAAGTTCGCCCCGAGTGCTCATTAAACTCCAGCAGCCAGCCGGTCCTCAGTAAATCACAGCGTCGTCTTGGAGTCGTCTCACTGCAGCCCGTTCGCACCGCGGGAATTGAACTCGCATTCATTAAGAGAAACCTAGACCTGCTTTTCCCCCACAACCACCTTCTCTAATGGTTTCTTAATCAGGTCGAATTGAGGCATTTGAATTCAACATGATCAGCAGCTCAGAAGGGGCGGGGGATGTGTCCTGCCGGAGGGGGAAAAAACGATCATTGACTGGGCGGTGTGATGAAGCGGAGTCGCTGTTCGCGCCCCCGATGTTGGTTATTTTCCTAGAACTGCCCGACAGCGTTTTATTCCTCTTTCATACCTCAGCAGTTTGCCAACATTAACGGCGTACAAAACGTCGTACCGTTCACCCGTTTCGTCCATTGAGCAAGTTAGTTTCCGTGGTCGCTGACGTTATAGCAGCGGTTTAAACAGTCGTCCCCTCTCTTTTGTTCTCGGTCCTGAAGATAATGTGACTCGTCACGTTCGAAAGGAACCTCCAGCCTCGTGTGGACATTTTGCGGGTGAAAACAAACCCGTCTAAATATCTTACATGGGTAAAGTTAAGTAAAAGTTGCTTTACCGTTGAAGACGCCCAAGAAATAGATCGACGCAGAACACATGGGGCTGTGAGTCGTGTTTTATTTTAATAATATAATATTCCTTTGTATTTTAATCAGTTATCTCTGATAAATCGCTCTAAAACGTATTGTCTCTGTCCTGAAAACATGGCTTTTAAAAAGAGCTTTACTCCAGACTGGTATAAAGCACTGACACTGGAGACTCCTTCCAGAAATGTTAAACATGTCCTCACACCTTCTCTGCAATTAGACACGTTTTTTTTTTTTTAAAACGGCTTCTGACCAATCAGAATCAAGAATACAACAGCACTGTGGTATACTAACTGTAAAAATCTGTGTTTTTAGCACTCTAATGTCTCTGGTCGTGTGTGTGTGTGTGCGCAGTGATGCCACGTTTCACCGAGCAGGTGGAAGCAGCAGTGGAGGCTCTGAGCGCGAATTCTCAGCCAGTGGACGAGAACGAGTTCATCGACGCGTCCCGTCTGGTGTACGACGGCGTGAGGGACATCAGGAAGGCCGTGCTCATGATCCGGGTAAACACGAGCGTCATCCTGCTTCCCCCCCAGATCTCTAGAACTATACAGCGTTTAAAGGGGCAGAGGAATACCCCTGCAAGTGCAGACGTTTATAAGCTTTTATTCGGTGTTTATCCCCCCCACCCCACCCCGCCAAGTCAAATTCAGTTCACCACTTTGAATTAAAGTGAGGATTTCTGCCAGTTTAAAAATTCAGCAAGCCAGTCAGCCAGAGAGATCAAATATTCAAATGCGTCACCGAAAACCAATAAATACTGAAATATTGAAAAGTGTAAACAAGCGCCGAGATGAGAGCGTAACATTTCGCTACTTTAATTAGGAAAATTGATGTGACTTTTTAAAAAAAAATTTTTAAGTGCCTAACCACACTTTGAGGTGACTTCTACATTTATTCATTTAGCGGACACGTTTATCCAAAGCGGCTTGCAAATGAGGAAATACGAGTAAAGACTTCTAAATGAAAGCTAATGATGAATTCTGTGTACTTTTTTTTTTTTTTTTTTTTTTTTTTTTTTTTTTTTTTTTTTTTTTTTTTTTTTTTTTTTCCTCGTTACAAAAGTTAACGTGATTGACAAGCTCCGAGGCTAAAAGAGAAATTTCAGGGGAAACATCACCGTCTTCATTTCTGAAGAATCCTCAATCGCTCTGATTCATAGTAAATAAATTACAGCTCCACTTGTACTAATTTAAACTTTTTTTTTTTTTTTTTTTAAATTTATTTATTTATTTCTACTTTACAAATGATTTAATGTACATCCAGCGCGCATATCCACTTCTAATTTACGATATATAACGGCTTTTGACTTTCTACTTATGATTATGAACAAAATAGTATGTGTTCATCCTTTCAAGTATAAGCATAAATGTTTAGAAAATTACAAAATGATCGGGGGGGTGGGGGGTGGGGTGAACGTATTGATACTATATTTAAAACAATATATTTGTAAAGGTTGTGTTTTTTTAAAAAAAAAAAAAAGCTGCATCGTGTCATTGGCTGGGAAGGTTTCATGGGCGTAGCAATCATGATGAAGGTGAAGGAGCTTCCTAACGTCCTCACAGACGAGATTATTACGCAAAACTCGATTGGAAAGGCGTAGCAAAGTCCTTAAACGTTGCGTTCAGTGCAACCGTTTTGAACTCGAGCTAATTTACAGGTGCGCCGGAATAGCGATACCGAAAGTAAGAGAGGAGCCAGCAGTCGCTAGAACAGAGTCGCAGGACGACCTGAAAGCAGCAGGAACAAAGAGTTGCACAGTCATTTTCTCTTTCCTTCACCTCTCTCACACACACACACACACACACACACACACACACACACACCCCTCTTCTGCTTTAACAAGATGAACGGAGATGCGTGTGTAAAAGCGTTTACACAAATCGGAGCTCTTTTGGACCAAATATGGCGCAGTGTGAACCTATTTATATTAAGTACGGAGTCAGACGGCAGTATTGGAAGGATGTTCAGCAACAAAAACAAGTGTCTGAATACTTATTTCTCCTCACTGGAAGTATTTATTTCCTTTTTGAGAGGCGTGTGTGTGTGTGTGTGTGTGATGTAATTCGTTATCAGAGCATTTGATTTTAACGAGTACTCGAATATTAAATGCACCGAGTAAACACATCAAACACCATCCTGAACACATCAGTCATTCTATAAAAAGGCAAGAGACGAGAGCTGTACGTGTTAATCCTCATCCCTTTCCTTTTAGCTGCTTTGCTTAATTAGTCCAATTACGAGTGATCCGCTACGTTACGCGCAAAACATGGCATTCCCATTAACGCCGCGTCGTGTACCGTATATGCAGAAGTACATGAGAGTGGAGGCGGTGCACGTAGCTCTATTACTAACTAATGATCAACATTTCAGGAAAGTGTGACACGTTAATTGAGCAGGTGTTCTCTGCATACATTACGATTGTTAAAGTAGCTGTAGCGGGCCTCGCGTTAAACCTCTCGCACGCACGCACGCGCGCGCGGAGCTGTGTGCATGTTCAAGCGTTCTACGACTCCGGCATGAACTCGTGCTCCCGTAATGAGCACGCCGTGCTTCCAGACCGTCGTTAACGTAAAAACAACCCGCAACACCTTACAACACGAGGTTAACGCCTGATCACTGAGGCAGAGTAATGTAACTATAAAAGTATAAAGTGTACCATGTATGGTTCTTTTTAATGAAAAGGTTGCTGTGGTGGAGGAGGAATAAAACTATAGGAAAGTAATCAACTCTGAGGTGGTAATGGCCCTCTGCATTGCATCACACTATCCCATTGTTGATTATTTTCCTATAACCGCATGCCTCATCATGGTTTATCCCTCTTATACCACAGCATTTTGCCAACAGTTGCAGTTATTAATGGAGGTTTTTTTTTGCTGTAAGTTACTGCTGTGAGCTTGAAGCCTGTTTTAGCTTTTCTTTCTATACGAGTTCTCTGTAAATCATGGAGGAAATGCCGGCCTTTCAGGGCAGTTTAGCTCAGGAAAGAAGTTCCTTTCTAACCCCGAGTCGAGTTTAAACGCACGGCACATCCGCGTCTCGGATGACTGACCGTACGAGGAAGTGATGAAGAGGGATTTTCATAGACGAGCCACCGGTCACTTCATCATCCTCACCCTCTGCCCCGATCCCGGATCCTCTTTCAAAGTCCAAACACCAACCTGAATCCAAGTCCTGAGAGGAGGAACAAGCACAAGTCCCGGGATAAGATCAGGAGTGGACAGGAGACTCGGTACGAGGAAAGAGCATGACCAATTTGGAGTCGGGTTTTTAAGATCTCCGCGTCCATCAGGTGTGGGATTTGTGGGAGGACGTCCTAGGCATCTTAGCAAGTAGTAGAACTTTGTGCTATAGCGACAGGAAGACGAATTAGCGTGCACAGTATGTAAACATCTCAGGGTGGCTATTTATTTATTTATTTATTTCCTTTTCTTTTTTCTGGCCTCTGTAGCCGTCCCTGCTTCCATGGCTGATTGGAGTCGTTACAGTTAAAACCCGCCTGAGCGTCTTCCCCGTAACGTTACTTTATTTGTGAAATGGATGGAGCCTCACCTTATCCGCTGGCTCATTTCAGGATAAATCACCCACCTGAGCAGTACCAGCGCGCTCATTAATAATGTACTGGAGCCTCGAGTTTCATAAAGCACAGAGTTGGAGAGCGGGAGAGAGAGAGCGCAGGAACAATTATGCTGTATTTGCATTATAATAAGTAATTGATTTTCAGGAATGAGGTCTTAATTAGCAATTTGTTTTATTATGTAGCGTGAACAGGGAACCGTACTGTAGCTCTGTATTGGAGTTCTTCTCTAACCTGTTGCCCCGTGGTTGTCCACATCGATTAAATCGTGAAGCCGAGGCCTTGAGGCACCCTGCAGAGACCCACCACGGTTCAGCTCGTACTGGAGAACTGCCCAGAGGCTGCCTTTCCACTGGGTCTCACCACTACGGTAACCGGCTGGCCTCAAAATGGCTTCACGAATTGGCCTTTTCTTAGGATGTCCCATCAAATATGAGCTGCTTGGTGCATTTAAAGAGAATAGATTTCAGTCGAGCTTGATTCCGATTATCGGTCTTGTTTTTCTTCTGGTTCTTAAAGGACATGACCATGTTGAAGCAGATTAAATGTAATTCCAGGGAAAAGTTGGTGATCGTGCTGCACTGATGTCACAGGAGGACATTGCAAGTCTCATTAGTGAGACATCCTGCAGCGTACTAATTCAAACCTTGGACCAGAATGCCGTGCGGCAACACGGTGCAGTTGCTTGTTACGGGAAAGGCTCGGCTAGTTGCTGATCTATGAGACGGTGTCGTTGGCATAAAAGTGGAAGCTTCGGTAGCTGAGCAGACGGATGAGGAGGTGAGGGAGCCGGACAGAGTAAAGGACTAAAGCGCCGCCGCGTCGCTCTCTTTAGGTAGAGATGACGCGAGAGCGACGTGGTTGTTAAACTTGGTCAACTCGGATTTGCGTCACGGAATAGATCTTGGTTGCTGTTGAAGATGACGTTCATTATGAAAATGAATATATAAGTCAGTCATGGAGGGTTTTTCCTGAAGTTTACTCGGGATGTCCGTTCCCCTCAAGCTGACCTCCATCGCCAAGAGGCGATGCGACTTCCCCTGCTCAGATGCATCACGGGCCGTAACTGGAGGTCCATCATCAGGAATAACGGCCCCTTCAGTGGAGCAGCACCAGCGGTCACTTTTATCCCTGTAACTCCTCTGTCTGAATGTGTGTGTGTGTGTGTGTGTGTGTAGGAGATTTGTGCAGAGATGAGTCTGTCACCTGTGTAAAGTGGAACCCTGGCAGTCCCGCCTGTCTTTCTGCATTTGTCGCACAGATTTCTCAAACCCGAGGTCCAGTCGTGCTCCGGTTAGCCGAGATGATGCATTCGCACCGAACTGAGAAGAAATAATTCAGTCGCTCACAGGATCATTTATAACAGGCACGGAGTAGTGCTTGTTCTCGCTCTTCTATCTGTTTGACGGATAACTCCGCATCCTCCTCGAGCTCCTCCATACAAACGTTTATTCCGTCAGGGATCACGCGTTACCTTCCCGCTCCTCTCGGACTTCGGAAAGACGGCATGTTTACAGTATTTACAGTTCAGGGCCCTCGGTCATCCTTCTTCTGTAATCATCCTCGACAATCTGCTCATCAGCCGTTTATCTGTCCTCCCATTACTTGGCTTTGAGAGATTTTTCCTCGAAACCGAAAAGATGGCGGTCCGAAACGGATCAAACTTGCACGGCTTTAGTTTTCCTTTAAATAAACGAACGTCAGTTTATTTCAGTTTTCCAACCGACCTAACGAGGACATGAGTAGATGAGCACCTACATAAATACGTCAGTAATCAAAGTAAACGTATAGTCGAACATCGAAGCAAACATCGTCAATACCTAAAATAGGAAAATAAATAGAAAATGAACGAATGGAAAATAAATAAATAAATAGAAAACTAAATGAATAAGGGCATAAATAGGAAATTAATAAATAACTAATTGAACAAATTGACAAGCAAATAATTAAATAAGCAAATGATAAGCAGTTAAAATGAATGAATAAACAAATTACAGAAGCAAGTGAATAAAATGTACAAGTAAATAAATAAATAAATAAATAAATACATAAGCAAGCAATAAGCACATGAACTAAGTAATCAGATAACTTGAGCAAGTCAAATGAATACATGAACAAGTAACTTAATAAGCAAATAAAAATGAATAAGTAAACAAATAATGAAGTGAATAATAAATAATTACATGAGCAAATAGGAATGTGTAAAAGAATGGATAGGTGTGCAGAATGATTGATTCAAATAAGAGAAGTGTGATTGTGTACTGATTAAATACAGCGTGTTAAAGCATCAGTGTAATGTAAATCGGTTCTTATCTAACATGAGGAATGATGTAATGTTATAACTGCATGTTCACTTGTTACAGAGAAGTCTGATCTCGGATACAGCAGGCTGAATACACACACACACACACACACACACACACACACACACACACACACCATGCAGTGCTGGACTCTCTTGTGTCTCTGCGTGTTCAGTGCGGTCCGGTACATTCTCCTGCTGAACAGGATCGTACACGGTCGCTCTTTATCCGTGTCTCTCTCTCTCTCTCTCTCTCTCCTCTGACATTACAAGTCCACCTCTTTTGTCACGGAGGGATGTTTTCTTTTCTCTCTGTACCGTTTCCTCACGCACTCTGAATAAACTGTAGGGCTGCTCGTGATCGCATGATAATGGGGCAGTGGAGTTATGACGTGCTCACTTGGCATTCGGAGAGGGGAGGAGGGAGAGGGGGGGGGGATGAAGAAACGAGGTGGCCACATCACTTCAACCTATCCCTACAGGACTCTGATGCTTCCCATATGCCCTGCGTCAAACAGGCGGCGCGTTCTGCTGGATTTACTAAATGATTTACGGTTCACGCGGCCCCAGTCCCCTTCATCAGACTGTCAATCATAGGACCAGTTTTATTAATGCTTTATTAG
Source organism: Stegophilus panzeri (assembly GCA_024331685.1). NCBI lineage: Eukaryota > Metazoa > Chordata > Actinopteri > Siluriformes > Trichomycteridae > Stegophilus > Stegophilus panzeri. The sequence goes on along the minus strand of JANDJT010000041.1, from coordinate 4,095,401 downwards.
TGCTGCAAAAAAAAAATAAAACGGTAGATATTCTAAATAATACTTAGACTATTTGTTTGTTTATTATAAAATAAATGTAAATTGCAACTGAATAATAATAATAATAAGAATAGTAGTAGTAAAATGAATAATAAAAACAGTAGTAGTAGTAATAAAAGTATTAGTAATAAGTTAAGGGTAAAAAAAAAAAACTACAATAGGATTCGGATAGTTTCTTCCATAATTAAATAAGCCCCGCCTCTAACCAGAACAGAGCTGCACAGCTCCACCCATTTTCCCTGAAGGTTTCAGACACGTTGTAGTTGCAGTCAGCTGGAGGAAGGAAAACGCTCGTTACTGTTTTAATTACAGCCCCGATTCGCCTCACGGGCAGCACAGACGCTAAACATCGTCGCGTTCTTTTTATTGTCTCGTTTGTTTCGTTAGTGTCGCAAAGGTAAACGATTCCGATTTGGATCGGGACGGGACGCTAACACGTCTTCTGTTCTTGACGTTTTCAGACCCCTGAGGAGCTGGACGACTCTGACTTCGAGACCGAGGACTTCGACGCTCGCAGCAGGACCAGTGTGCAGACGGAGGACGATCAGCTCATCGCCGGACAGAGCGCCCGGGTAAGGTTCCGATAACCCGGATAGAACCGACAACCCAAAACGCGCCGTTTTAGTTTGCCTGACGCTGTACCGCTGCATGATCGACTCGAGGGACAGCGGTGTAAACGAGGTCATGACCTTAAATGTCCGATATCCCTGTAGGTCAGTGAAACACTACTGAAGGGCATTTCCCGTGTCGCGTGTTCAACCGGATCACTTCCGTCGTTCTGTCCGAGAGGAAATCGAGCCAAGCGGTAAAAACAGAAAACGTTCCTAAAGAAGGATGATCAAATCTGTGTGGCTTTTCCACAGATACTCTACAGGTTTGAGGCGCACGTTAAATATCCCGAGAGCCGTGATTTGATCGCATGTTCCCGCATTTCCTTTTGAAACAGGAAGTCAGAGTTGTCATTCTCTGCACAAAAACACAGCGATGAGCCATGTTTGCTGCTAACGAGCCGCTACCGTGGAGAAGACACGCCCCTCGGGGGCGGGACATCAACATTCTAGAGCGTTTTACTGGACAGTCGAGAGCAGTTCTGGGGGAAAACGTTTTCCCTGAATTGACAAATTCAAAATTAAAGCACTGAATTAAACTCTTTAATTTTTTATGTCTGTTAAAACCTCTATACAAACGAAATCTAATTGAATTCAGCTTCCCCGACTCCGTTTGTCCATCGTCGTTTCCTCGTTGCTAATTTAGTCCCAGTTAGCCGACACCAGCGCTAGTTTAATGCTTCGTTATTTCACACCATGGAAAGCAGACGTGAAAACTGATATTACAGTCTTAAATGTGTTTCTTTTTTGGATATTACTGTTTCTACATGAAGTAAGTGTCTGTAACACTAATAGATGGGTACAGAAATGCTCAAACACTCGTTTTGATTTCAGGAGCAGGGTTTTGTGATTCTGCAATAGTCTTGCTCTTTCTCTTTTTCTGTTTAATGTTGCCTCTACTTCCACAGACGTACCAAAAAACAGGAAAAGAGACCTCTTCTCTCAGATTTCTCTCTCTGGTCTCTGCATATTCCTCTCTGTTGCCTTGGTAATGAAAATGTAGCATGACGACAGTGTAACGAGATTTTCAGTTATTTTGAATGTATTCCGTCTTGTACGGTGTGTTAAGGTGTGCAGTAAGGTGATGGACACGGTTACATATCTCTCTCTGTGGGGGTGTGGCTGTGTGTGTCTCTCTCTCTCTCTCTGTGGGGGTGTGGCTGTGTGTGTCTCTCTCTCTCTCTGTGGGGGTGTGGCTGTGTGTCTCTCTCTCTCTCTCTCTCTCTCTCTCTCTCTCTCTCTCTCTCTGGGGGTGTGGCTGTGTCTCTCTCTCTCTGTGGGGGTGTGGCTGTGTCTCTCTCTCTCTCTCTCTCTGTGGGGGTGTGGCTGTCTCTCTCTCTCTCTCTCTCTCTGTGTGTGGGGGTGTGGCTGTCTCTCTCTCTGTGTGTGGGGGTGTGGCTGTCTCTCTCTCTGTGTGTGGGGGTGTGGCTGTCTCTCTCTCTCTCTGTGTG
>JANDJT010000041.1:4058100-4072152 GCA_024331685.1 Stegophilus panzeri | reverse complement strand
GGTGGGGGGGGTCTAGATAATAACAGACCGCCATCATTTTACCGGTTTCTAAAAACCGTTCTCTGCAACTTCATCCAACAAGTTAATGAGGCAGTAAACGCTGATTATTACGCCGAGATTCACCAGGATTTACTTTGCAGCTCGTTTGTAGCTGGTGCATTATGGGATTGGTGGCGGTGTGTTTTTATTTACACTACTACACAAGCACAGGTTTTCTCTTCCTTCTTTATTCTCACATTCATAATCGTCATGGTGTGTCTGGACTCGGCGTGTTGTGTTTTCAAAATCCGTTTCTTGGTTTATCTTCAGTAACTGCTTTATCCTTACCGGGGTCACGGTGGGATCAGATAAACGTGTCGCTTCTGTCAGATTAGACAGACTGCTGTCCTCTTCGGCATTTATCCAGTCCTTCATTACAACTAGAAACTGATCAGAAGCTAGATTGGAACCCCAACAACAAATACCCCCAAGATTTTATATCCCCAAGGATTTATAGATTAGATTTTTTTTCTTGTTTGTTTCTTTGCCTGATTTATTTTATTTTATTTTATTTTATTTTTTTTACCTGCCTATTTATTTACTCATTATAACTTTAAACTGATTAAAAGCTCGAGCAAGATTTTAGAAATTTTATTTGCTTGGTTTCATGTTCTAATAAGTAAGTAATGAAGTGGAAGTTTGTTTGTTTGTTTATTTATTTATTTATTTATTTATTTATTCATTCATTCATTCATTTAGGCTTAAAACTGATTAGATCCTACAGCAAGACGACAGACATCTTATTTATCTTTGTTTGTTTATTTATTTCGGCTTGAAATTTAACACAACCTAGAGCAAGATCCCAAACATTTCTTCTAAAATATTTTCGGTTCTGTTTTCGATTTCGCTCGGATAATGTGTGTGTGTGTGTGTGTGTGTAAAAATTATATAATTGTTTGCTTATGGTGGGGGGGTAACTTGAGGCTAGATTAGAATCTTTAATTTTGTTAATATTTTTTTGTTTGATTTACTTGTTTATTTATTTCATCGTTAGTTTTTGAAGCCGTTCATGCAGATGTCGTCCTAGCGTCCGGCGCCGTGACGCAGCTCCATTCTGAAATCGCGTTGGCATTAGCGTTCCCGTTCGTCAGTGCAGCGAGACAGCGACTTGCCCGTCATGTTTCTCGAACTATTATTCCTGTTCTTATGTAAGGCATTTATATGACTGTGGATTTTCTTGTGTTCGCTGTTGTGTACAGCATGAGGAGGCGTACGGTTCGAAGCCTTTCTCCAGGAGTGTTTCTAGATGCAGACCGTAGACTGTATAATACTGCTGCTGCGCGTGCACTAGTGAAAGGACCAGAAACGCAGGAGCAGCAGTAAGAAGAATGCAGAGATTGATCGGTCTCTCTGGTCCAGAGTGGTTTTATAATCCGACGACGCAGAGCTGTTTCATGAGCAGCACTGTTCTCTTGTATGTAACGTAACGTCTCGTCGTCATGGTGTGTGTGAGGTCATGGCAGTGCAGGGTTTCCTGTTGTGCACAAGCGACGCTTTCAGCACGAGCCCCGTCTCTCATTAGCATGCTGAGCAGTGTACAGTTTAGCACACCGCTGTTTTTCTGCTAACTCTTCTATCTTTATACCCTCTTCCTCTTTTCCCCTTCTCCCTGCCCTCCTCCTCCTCCTCCTCTAATCTCTCTGGATCTTTCTCCGACTCAGCAATGAGCTTTCTCTTGCTCCTGGACAGGAAGGCAGCAGGACGATTGATATAATTTGGGCTTTTCTGCTAATGCTGTTTGAACTGACGGCGAAACAAACGAAGCTCGTGAGAGGAGACGGAGTGCGCAGGCTGATCAAACGCGACGTAATGGCACTCTCGAGGCCCGGCTTCCTCCTGTGGAGGAAATCGGCCGTCCTCACAGGGACTGTTTAACACAAGCGCGTGCGTTTTTATATGAGCGGCCTTGCGTTTAGACCGGCAGTACTTCACTAATACCACGATGCATCACTTCAGTTGGTGACTCGGTGCGAAAGGAAACCTCATGAACTAATGACTTGGTTTTATTCACGTGATGGATGACCCGTATGACGTCTAGTCAGCAGCGTCTAAGCGCTAACGAGTTGCACATGTGATAAACACTACGTTGGCTACAAAAGTGTTGTGTAAACTCAATGCAGAGCGTACGGTAATTCTTCAGCACACGTCATGGCCAGAGCTTGCACCCTCACACTCACCTGATCCCCCCCGTGGGCTACGTTCCCTGTGTATGTCCGTGTCAGACTTGTCCAATCATGCTGAAAATACACACCACGCTAAGCACAAAGAAAAACTAAATATTGTGTAGGTGTATCGTGTTCGGTGCTGGTGCATTAAGCCTGCTGTAGGGGGCGTGTCCGTCCGTGTGATCACATGGTACGCCTGTCGCCGATAGTCCGCGTGAATGCACGGTCTGGGCTGAAAGGAAATCGGCCCCAGCCTCGCTACTCGCGTCTTCATAACCGTTCTGTTCTGTGTGTAGGTTTCATCCGTGTTTAAGAGGTCTGCATGCCGAAACCGAACCGTTCTGTTCATGTGCTTTTATTTTAGACCCACGGACTTGGCCCTGCTAGCTCATTTATACCAGCGCCAACTTTACATATATAAGTGTTATGTATTCCTGGTCTTTGAGAACAGTTTAGGTGAACGTGTGCGCACATCTCGGTGTTCTTAATGGAGTTTGCGTTGTAAAGCCGTAAGCGTCTTGGCAAGTTTTTATTAACAGCCAACAGAAATAAAATGGTCCCGTGCCAGTGCGCGCAGTGTAAGAGCTCGCTCGTTCTTTCTGTTCGTGTCTCTCTCACCCCTTGTCTTTCTCTCTGTATCGTTCTCTCTTTCTCTCCCTTTTGTTTATCTCTCATTCACAATTGTACATTTATATTGCCAAAGTATGTACAAGGGAAGGGTAGTGTAAAAACAAGAGAAATAAAATGTCTCTCTCTTTCTATACTCAGTCTCTCTTTGTCTCTCGTACTATTCATGTTCTGTCCATCTTTTTCTGCTCTCTTGCTTTCTCACTCTCTTTGTCTGTCTTTCTTTCTGTCCTTGTCTCTCTCCCTCTTTCTGTGTCCTTCTATTTCTGGTTTTTCTCCGAGAGGCTGTGTCTCTTTCTTGATCTTTCTTTCTCTCTCTCCACATTTCTGTCTTTCTGTATTTCTCACACTATTCATGTTCTCTCTCTCTCTCTCTCTCTCTCTCTCTCTCTCTCTCTCTATTTATTTATTTATTTATTTATTTATTTATATTATATTATATTATATAAGTTCGGTGTTTACATTTCTTTTCATCCAGAGAAATGTCTTTACACACTACTTATAGCTTAAAAATGCTGTATTTCTTTCTTTCTTTCTTTCTTTCTTTCTTTCTTTCTTTCTTCCCCCCCCAAACGTGTTATCTCGGCATGATCTCTAAAATGGAGTAAAGACCCAGCCGAACGCCTGGTTCGATTAAATAATGAACAGGTACCGCAGTCCTGTCCGTTCATGGTGTTGGCGTAAGTGCTGTAAATGTACAGGAGAGATGTTCTCCCTGTGTCTGTAACCCAGCACGACCGAGGAAACCAACAGTCTGTCTTTCCGGACTGTTATTTTTTCCCTCGGAGAAGTCAGACGGGTATTTCACACCAAGGCTTCAACATGGTTTTTATTCAGCGGTTTGTGGAAGGAGTCTTCAGTGTCACACGCCCTGATGTTCTGTAATTAATAAGACTTGTAGTGGATTGGCTGTAAACGCTGCGGTGCAAGGGGAATAAAACACGTTGGGGAAAATAATCTGACCATCCCGGCACGTTGTGACGGTTTATCAGGATATTAACGACGCAGCGTCATCTCTCAGCTTTCAATATTAAGTTATGTCTTTTGGTTTAATGTGAAAAGTGTGATTATTGAATTATTTAAAATGTGATTATTTTTCGAACCCGTCAGCGGTCCGGGGAATATTTTTGGTCTGTGTGTCTGTGAGAACAATTCACTTCTGGATTGAATATTATAAAATGTCTTGGTTCATTGTTTTCTGTTTATTAATTTCAGCTTCATCTGATATGTTGAGTAAAGTAAAGAGGCACTTCATCATGTATTCAGTCATACACACACACACACACAATCCATTTGGTACATTTTAATAACAATCAAGGAATTTATCCTTTCTATCTTGTAGCATACGCTCCCCTGCGAAAGTATTGGAACGGCAAAGTGCCATGTTTTAAGTCGTTTAACACATCTGGATGTAAACATCAGGACATGAAAGCTGAGATTCTGATCCATCGTCTTGTCTTGGTGTTTCTCAAACCCACATGTCTTCAGTGTTGTAGTAAAAACCACCGCATTGGCGTTGTTGTTGCAGTGCTGGTATTCAGAGGGGTCCGTGTATCAGAAGTGATGCGTATACTCCAGGAAGGACTTCATCTTTTTGCGCAAATAGACCCGTGGTGAAAATGTATTCCTCCATCCAAACCCAGAATAATCCCCGAGTACTGACGCCGTGTAGCAGTGTAAAGCTGTAATCTACAGACTCGAAACCCGGATGAAATGTGTGTGTGGAGCGGTGCACGCGGACACGCCGCTGCTCTCAGACTGATGACACGCTGTCACCGGTAAATTGGCACCTTTGCGTCGCGCTCTCGGCTTTGTGTTGTCCTTCACTGTCATGAAAATGGCTTTTCTAACTCTCTTCTGTCTGCCAGCAAGAAAGCTATTTGTTCACAGGATCCCGAGATCTGATGTAACAAAAGATGTGGCGTTTGACTTGGATTTGATTTTAGGCATTAGATGTTTATCTCACGGTGAAAAGAGCGTCGTTCTTCCCATCCTGTTTGGTAAACTCATTACTTTTTAGCTTTTGTTCTTGGTTTTATCAGATTGTTCCCGTCCCCCTCCCCCTCCGAGCCCAAAGAGTAAAGGGAATCGGGGATCATGACCGTGGAGCGAAGTGTGCTGATCACGGCTGAACTCACTGCTCATAAATCTGTACACAAAGCACTATCTGATCTCTCTCTCTCTCTCTCTCTCTCTCTCTCTATTCCTCTCTTTCTGTCTTTCTCTTACTTTTTCTCTTGCTCTGTCTCTCTTTTTCTCTCTCTATTCCTCTTTCTCTCTATTCCTTTCTTTCTCTTTCTGTCTTTCTCTTACTTTCTCTCTCACTCGCTCTTTCTCTCTCTTTTTCTTTCTCTATTCCCCTCTCTCTCTCTCTCTCTCTCTCTCTCTCTCTCTCTCTCTCTCTCACAGTGTCCTGACTCCACGTGTAAGCAGGACCTGTTGGCCTACCTGCAGCGTATCGCTCTCTACTGCCACCAGCTCAACATCTGCAGCAAGGTGAAGGCCGAAGTGCAGAACCTGGGCGGAGAGCTCGTCGTGTCCGGGGTGAGTCTAAATAAATAAATACAGACATTTACACTGGATTTACATCATAAAAGTTTTCATCTTCTGTACTGACCAAGCTTTCTCAAATCCTGCCACATCGTATACGTTCTTCTTTCCATGATGCTTTTAAAATGTCGCTGAAAAAAAAACCACACAAAAGTAAAAACATTATTATTTCACAAGGACCTGACAAGAACCCTCTTAATCAGTTTACATTTTTCAAAGCACATTGTAAATGCCATGTTATCTTCATTCGGTGAGATTAGCCGTTTTCTCTGATTGGATCTGATGCTCGGTGTTTGGGTTAAAATGGCTGAATGTTAGCGAACGCGATACACACTACGGCGCTGGATTAGCCTGACGTCACTAAACCTCCTGCACCTTCTCTCCATCTTGAATGTAGTTTGTCGACTCTTTATTTTCAGCGTAAATAACCTCGGCACACCGTGGCATCTACGCGACCGCCATTCATCACCGATTGTTTAGCAGCAGGTGAAGGTTTTGTGTCTGACGCTCCATGTTTTTTGTAGAGGACATCAAGCTGTATAATAATCAGCCCACCTTCTCGACTGTGCTAAATTAAACATCACACGGTCATTATTAGTCCGGTTATGCCGTTATTGCCTGCAGTCCTGCCTTTTCATGTTTAATGACCCCAATTAGATTCAGTGCCCTCGATCCTGTTACTGCGGTCACACACACACACACACACACACACACACACACACACACACCGCGTCCTGAAAGAGTCACAGCACAACACGGCGTTTATTCACGCCAGCTCACCTTCTCTGCTCTGAGCTTTTTACTATAGCTGTGAATCTAATGCTGGGAAATACCCCTCGTACAGTTCCGTCTTACCCGCAGCTGTCGGGTCGTTACCGTCGGTAACGTAACGGATTACAGGCATGACACGGTTCATTGTAGGGTTTTTTTTTTTTTTTTTTTTTTATATATATGAGTGCAAAATTGTAATAAATAAATAAGCAAAAATATATACAGCGCTACATCTAAGTAACTTTAAATTATTAATTTTTTACTATGTGAATAAATTACAAATAAATGAATACTACTATTAATAATAATAATAATAATAATAATAATTCTTTTCTTTTCTTTCTAGTCTGTTTTCTTTCATTTCTTTTTCCTTTTGTAATTTAATTTGAATCCTTTTTTTCCCTTTCCCTATCTTTTTTTTTTTTGGTCTTTCATTGTTTCATTCTTTTTAACTTTCATTTTTTTTTTTTTTTTTTTTCTTTTTCTTGATTTTCTTTTGTTTAAATTTCTCTCATTGGAGACCAAAAAAAAAAAGAAAATGCCTTCTAAGCAGGACTTAAAGCGATACAGACTACAGTTCAGCCGGTGTTGTCTGTCTGTCTGTCTGTCTGTCTGTCTGTCTGCGAGTGTGTGGCTGCGAGTGTGTGGCTGCGTCCGAAATGGCGTACTTCCCTACTACACGGCAGGCGAAAAGCGGTACACCAGAGGGGTAACATGTCCGAATTCTCAGTAGGTGGGAAATACCCGGAGGGCGTACCGCTTATGGACATTACGGGAGTCCACATTCCCATAATGCAACGGGACTGGTGCGGACGAGCGCAGAGAAAAAAAAAAAAAATGGCGGAAGACCACGCGTCGGCTCTTTTTAAGTATTAAACCTCGGTTAAACAGGACTTGTTTCACAATATCCGAATAGATTAACTTGTTAAATGTTTTCTTGTTTTAGCCTTCGTCACAGCGTTTGAAACCGTTTTTGTGATCTCCATCACGCCTTAACCGATCGAGCTAACGGCAACGAAATTACCTCAGCCTGTTAACCCCGCCCACATTACATCACTAATTCAGTTCACTTTCCTGATGTGCATTTTGCCGTTAGTGCGGTTGCTTTAATCTGGTGGTCCCTTTAAGATTTTAGTGTTTACGATGACGTTGTAGGTCACGTGACAGTGCCAACATGGCGGATGTAGTATGTCCGGGATTGTATTCATACTACACACACATACTGATTAGTACGTACTGTTTCAACAGCCGTGCAGTAGGTACTGCATGGAATTCAGTGTGTACTCTCAGTGCGTGACTTCAGATGCTGTGTGTGTGTGTGTGTGTGTGTGTGTGTGTGTGTGTGTGTGTGTGGTAGCACTGAAGGCCACATAGTGCAGTAATGCTGATAAATGTGTGACTAGAGTGAGATGATCGTGTTGAGGAAACGTGAAGTAATAATGTGGTGAGGTTTAGTGTGGATGATGATGAATCAGATTTCTACATGGTTTTGGACTATGAAATTAAATCTTTATAAATATTCCAGCGGTTACTGTAACTGAAGTGTGGTTTATTTATCGCCAGTGTAAAATATGGCGTAATTAAATAAAAATAAAAATAAATAAATAAATAAATAAATTCAATTCTGAACTTAAATTTTGAAGAAAAGTGTGATTGAAGCAGAGCTGTTTAAAAAGCTAAACTCCTCTTAACCTCCTGCTCGTTCCATCCTGCAGCTGGACAGCGCCATGTCTCTGATCCAAGCAGCCAAGAACCTGATGAATGCCGTGGTGTCCACCGTGAAGGCCTCGTACGTGGCCTCCACCAAGTACCAGAAGTCCCAGGGCATGCAGAACCTCAACATGCCGGCCATCTCCTGGAAGATGAAGGCTCCCGAGAAGAAGCCTCTGGTGAAGCGTGAGAAGCAGGACGACGGCCAGACCAACAGAGTGAAGAGATCGTCTCAGAAGAAGCACATCAACCCGGTGCAGGCTCTGAGCGAATTCAAGGCCATGGATAGCATCTAAGCAGCACCATAACCCCGTACTCGTGCAGTCCTGACCCGCACTGTGCTCAGATATGGAAAATTGATATAACACACACTCTCTCTCACACACACACACACACACACACACACACACACACACCTGATTCAGCTCATTCCCACACCACCACTCGGCGGATGAACCGAATGAGGCGTGTTAAAGCCGTGCAGGACGGCTAGCGTTAAACCACTGCTGTAGATTCATCCACGTGGGCTGCTTTTTTATTTCACAGATCATTCCTCTGCGTTAGAAAGCCACAGATCCATTTCCTCCTGCGTCTATTTATTCCACACATTCGTTCTTCAGAGGTCGTCTTCATACGCTTATACGCCAGTCTCTCCTTTCACGCAGGTATGAGGAAGAAGAGAGAAAAAAAAAAAAAAACGGATGAGGGAACTTTTTTAAACCTTCTATTGTGTACTGATTATTTTCCTAATTTGTTAATGTTTTATTCTTTTTTTTTTTTTTTCCTTCTGGTGTTTTGATATTTCGAGCCTTCAAACTCTTCCTAGTCTCAGACCTATGCAAGCTCATATTGCCTTACTTACTTAATCACATGCAATAATTCCAGAGCGTCTCAGCGCCCTAATCTCGACCGGACGGGTTTTTACTTTCGAGACCAAAGTGTCCTGTATTTCTAACTCGTGGGGTTTTTTTGTTGTTTTGTTTTTTTGTTTTTTTTTTGCGAATAGTTTTATATTAACCGTTGATTTAAAAACACTAAGGAGCTTATGAAACATTCGTGTATTTGCCGGATTTTTTTTTAAATCGACCCGAAATTGTTGCTTACGCTAGAACTTTAACCGTTTAACCGTGCGTGTTTTTACTCCGTTTCATCCCGACCTGTCGTTTTGACCATTTGTTTAAATTCAGGAGCGTCCTTCTTTTCCTCGCCGCCTCTGTTTAAAAACGAATCTGCGGCGTATTTATATTTTTTTTAAAAAAATACAAACTTCTTTTGGCTAGAAGTCGGAGCCACAAACGCTCGAGTAAGGTTGAAGTCGATCCCCGAGAGCCACCGAGCACCATTGATCTTAAATGACAGCATCCACTTAGAAATTGGCCTCCAAATCACTGCTCTACCCATCAGCATTCCACACACACACACACACACACACACACACACACACACACACAGAGGCATCGAGTTTCTCAGTGTATTAAACGCTAAATCTCTCCCTGTTTCTTCAACTCTAATGTTCAGTTGTTCTCGCTTTGTCGTTTTTGTTTTTAATGAGTAATATCCTCGTCTCGACTTCATTTCTTGTGAAGGTGGAAAATATTTTCTCGCTCGAAGCGTGTGACCGAGGTCAACACCGCAACACGGAGGGAAAGGAGTTCTCACATCAGTGAAAGCAGCGAAGGGGAAAATGTCTGCTGCACTCGAGTGCATCTGTAATGAAATAAAGAAATATTTGGGTGGTTTGAGTAAAAGTGACGAGAGAAGGTTAAAGAACGTGCGATTAGTTTGTGTTTAAATTCCATTTGCAACTTTATTGAAATAACATTCTGCGTATTTACGCTTTTGATCGGATTGGTTTTGAGTTGCTTCTTTTTTTTTTTTTTTTTTTTTAAATATATATATATATACACACACACACACTACACACCTGTACGCGTTAGTGTTTCTGCTTTGCCGTGAACAAATTTGATCATTTGATTTATTATTTTTTTTCATACAGGTTGTATCTTTAATTAAAACAAAATAATAATAAACTGTATTCAATGGCATTCTGTCCCTTTTTATTTAAAACGTTTTAATTTTTATGTATGGTTTATATATTTCGTCTGTTTTTAATAATATTACTGTTACATTGCAAAAGGGGGGGGGGAAAAAACCACGCAGAACGTGACGGTAACCGTGTCGACCGGGATGCACACAAGTCTTAGTCCTTTTCTTACTACTGAAAACCATTTCAGACTTTTCTGACCTTGCTGTGATTTTCTTTTTTTCTTTTCCTACATACACAAACGCCCTGATTGGCTCGACGCCAGAATCCCGTCACTTCATCTGTTGGTTACGATGATGTAAATCCTACAAACCTTCAGCCACTCGTTCTTGAGATATCGCTTCTTGAGACGCACGGACCGGCGTTTCACGAAGGAAAATAAATCAAGTTGAATGAATTAATGAAATGAAGTCAAACCGTTTACTTCATTTTCTTCTTACCTCACACTTAATTCATCCTCTGTGACGCGCTTATTTATTAAATACGGCTCTGCTCGTTAGTGAGGCAGTGTAGTTCTTCGCTGAAACCCATCGTCAAGGACACACGGAGCTGAAAACACTCCCCTTTTTTTTTTTTCTTTTTTTTGTATGTATTTTTTTGAGAGAGAGAGAGAGAGAGAGAGAGAGAGAGAGAGAGTAGTAGATTGATCGCTTTATTCATCCCAGAGGAAACCTCATCTATTACAGCTGCACCGAGAGTTTACTCGAAGTAATTCACCGTTAGGAATGAAACAAAAATAAGGATAAATTTATATATAATATAAAACGGAAGAATGCGGTGTCAGAGTGGGATGTGGTAGTGCAGTGGGTGGAAACGTTGCAGATATAAGAAGCAGACTTGAGTGGGATTAAAGTGGCAGTGCGAACACTGTAAACTGTGAGAAAATGAACAGGGATATTAGTGTTGTCCAGAGTGAAGATAAGAAAAGGAAAGAAAACTGAATAGAAGCACAGAGGCAGTGAGTATGGATATGAATAGCTGATGGTGGTAAAGTTGAACTTATTGTAAGACTGTGAAGTAGTCTCCCAGCACAGTGCCGAGCTGTCGGTACGAACGGCTTCCTGTACCGCTCTTTCTACAGCACATCTGAAGGAGGCTTCTACTAAAGGAGCTCCGCTGTTCAACCAGGGGATGCTGAGAGTTTGAGTATCCTCCTTACCAGCACTACCTCAACACCATCCAGAGAGCAGCCCAAGGTCGAGCCAGCCTTCTTGATCAGTTTGTGTTCTTTGGTGGTTGTTTTTTTTTTTTTTTTTTTTTTTGTGTGTGTGTGTGTGTATCTCCAGCTCCCCAGAATACTGCAGCAAAGAAGACCACACTGGCTACCCCAGACTGCTAGAAGATCTCGAACAGAAAGCTTCCTCAGAAAGTAGAGTCTGCTCATTCCATTCCTGTACACAGCCTCGGAGTGGATCTTCCAGTCCAGCTTGTCAAGATGGACACCGAGGTATATGTAGATGCCAACCAGCTCACCTTCCTGACCTATGGTGGTATTGTGGTCCACTTCCTCTTGTAGTCCACTAGCGCTTCCTTGGTCTTGGCCACGTTGAGGAGCCGATGGTTCTTCACGTACCACCCCAGGAAGTTGTTGACGATGCTGTACTCCTCTTGCTGTCCATCTCTGATGCCCCCGACCACCACAGAGTCATTTCTGAAAGTTGCAGAGATCCGACCTGGGTCCATAAGTATTTGGACAGACACAGTTTTGGTAGCTTTGCCTCTGTACACCACCACAATGGGTTTGAAATGAAGCAGATCGAAGTGTAGACTTTCAGCTTTAATTCGAGGTCTTTAACAAAAATATTCCTTTTAACCGTTTAGAAATTACAACCATTTATTTACAGGCTCAAAAGTAACTGGACAAACTAACATCATTATAAATATTAGGATTATTTTTAATACTTGGATGCAAATCCAGTCCGGACCTCATGGACATCACCAAATCATGACTTTCCTCCCTTGAGATGCTTTGCCAGATCTTTACAGCAGCTGCATTCAGTTGCTGCTTGTTTGTTGATCTTTCTGCCTTCGGTTGTGTCTTCAGTAAGTGAAAAGCAGCTCGACTGGGTTGAGGTCATCGGACATTTAAGAACATTTCATTTCTTTACCTTGAGAGGCTCTCAGGTTGCTCTCACAGTATGTTTTGGGTCATTATCCACCTGTACTGTATCAGTTTTGCAGCATTTGATTGAATCTGAGCAGAAAGTATATGGGGAATGGAGAATAACTCTGGAGTGAGATGTTTAGCGTGATGGTCAGGTGTCCACATACTTATGACCGTTTAGTGTACTAATCTACTTATGACTTAACATAGCAGCTCATTTATTTATTTATTTTTTGGTATGCAATAAAAAAAAATAATTAAAAAAGTCTCTTAGCGTACGAACTCCACCGTCCTCGACCGCAGAGCGCACTCACTCACTCACTCACAAAGTCATGTATTATTTATAAACACTTATTTTATAGGCTTTAACAGAGATCATCTGAGAAGAGTAAAATCAAACGGTTTAATTTCCTCTGAACGCCAAAAAAGTGGGTAATTAATTCTACTTGCACTATATTATGAAAGATATTTTTGTGAGTTAAACGTTGTGTTTTTTTTTTTGGATTGATTCGTCTAATATTTGTTGTTTTGCATTTCTTATCAAACTCTTTACCTTGAGGGAACTGCTTCACAAACGTCGACATTTCTAAATCTTATGTAATCTCACGAAGGCAAATTATTCTACTGTTTCAGTGCTTTCATTTCTTGAAAGAAGTAAGACTTATCTGGCAATGAAATGAGTGTTTTAACGTGATTAGAATACACAAAATGAGTTCATATAGAACAAAGAATTTGCATTACGTTTAACATGGTTTTGTTTTCCAAGAGATCAGTTTTTTGGGTTTTTTTTTGGCCATGTTTCTGGCTATAGAAGTCATTTCTGGCGTTTTCCGACATGCTTCGGTTACGTAGATTAACAGATCTCAAAGTGTTGCGTTTAGGGGCCCAAGCACCGAAGTCAACACGGACATTTATGAAATAAATATTAATATTATGATACTGCTATGTTATATAGTACTAGTTTAATATATAAGTCTAAAAGCCGGGAATCGGGAATTCCAGATGTGCAGAACCACGATGAAACGTACATTTACTATAAGAAAAGAAAAGCATCAGGATGTTGTCATCCAGTCCACTCGTCTGTCAGACTAGTATGAAAATGCAGTTAATCTTAAAGAAAAGGACGGAGGACGGAGAGTACTCGCCAGGCTTCCTCCTGGTCTGTAAGTAATAAGTGGTGGACTCGGTGTGTTTGAAGAGGAAGATGTCAGGGAGCTCTGAATGTTCAGCTGAGGAGGAAGAAGATTGACGGCGAGCTTCAGTACAGAATGGTGCTCTGGATTTCATCCCATTACTGTCATGAATAGACATTAATGGATACGAGAGAGAGCTGGGGACTGCTAGATTCACCGTGTGAACAGCTACGTCTAGGCGAGGGAGTGACTGTTTATGCCCTCCAATAATATTGGCACCCTTGTTGAGTTTTGATATCCAGCCATTAAGTTTAGTTCATTTTCTAAGCGAATAAATTGGTACAAAAGCTCTCGTAACATATTCAGTGTTCTGCACAGTATACAGTATGTAGTGTATTTATAACATGGACTCATTTTGCCGTATAACTTCTACACCATTTCTATGATAACAATGACTAAAGGATTTCGTTCATCGTATTTATTTAGAGTCCATTTTTTTTTCCCCTGTATATGTGTATTTTATTTGTAAAGTTGTCTTGTGCACTGAGATTTTGATTTGCTTCTCTCGCTGCACAAATTACTTCCAACCCAAATCTAAAGCACACCTGGTCCACGCTGTGTTATTCTCACTGCTTTGTCTCAGCCCTGAGCTCCACAGGTTCATGTTTCTCCGCTGTAACAAACCTGATGTAGCTACATGACCCGAGCCAGGTGTTTTTAGACGACTGGGTGTTAGAACCACTGCTGTGTTTCTGTAGCATGCGGTTAAATGTGAATTTTTTTTGGTTGTTTATCCATCCAAATGAATGTTTAGTTCAATTCAATTTGATTTGTATAGCGCTTTTAACAACGGACGTTGTCTCAAAGCAGCTTTACAGAAACATATAAACACAGGATAGAGATTTTAAG
>JANDJT010000041.1:4018401-4031125 GCA_024331685.1 Stegophilus panzeri | reverse complement strand
TTTGGAATAAGGCTGTAACATAACAAAATGTGGAAAAAGTGAAGCGCTGTGAATACTTTCCGGATGCACTGTATGTTTTATGGTTCAGTTCAGTTAACACCCTTCTCCATTCTGTTGTGTTCTAAAACGGTAATTTTATTTGCATTCAATTGTATTTTCTAGTTAATAATAATAGGCAGTACTGTGACAAGGTTTTATTGGAGGGGGTGATGGGGTGTGAGTCCACAAAAAACTGTGAAGTAGGGCTCATGGGGGGAAAAGTTTGACTACTTTTGGTTTTGAATAGTGTGTATTTCCAACTTTGTGGCATCAGTTTGGTGAAGAATCACGAATGGGTGTGACGGTCAGGTGTACACAAACGTTTGGCCTTATAGTGTATTATGAGTGGTTAAATTTAATGTTGAAGTCCTTTTTTTTTTTTTAAAAAAAAAAAAAAAGATCACAATCATGGAATCTCGTTTAAAAAAAAAACAAAAAACTACTCGATTACTAATGAGTGATGTTACTAATGACAGCCGTAAGTCGTTAGCGGGCAGTATACAGACATCATTTGGTGGTGTGTGATCAGCGAGAGGCAGCAGTAACAGCCACAAGTGTTCGTATATAGATTAAGTACATTGACTGAAGACTAGATTAAGAGAGACTAACACTCCGCCATTTTTCAAGCAGTGATTGACTGTGTGAGGGGTTATTTCACTTCTCAGGATGACAGAAGCTCCATGAGGACTTCATGGCCCGAGTGTGCCAACACAATATTTCATTTATTCATTTATAAGAAAAGATTAAAATAGATCACATCTCTACACTGAAATAATTAACCTTGGTGCAAAAAATAAATCTCTCTCTCTCTCTCTCTCTCTCTCTCTCTCTCTCTCTGTGTTGTTCTGCCAAAACAGCTCTGACCCGTCGAGGCATGGACTCCACAAGACCTCTGAAGGTGTGCTGTGGGATCTGGCACTAAGACGTTAGCAGCAGATCCTTTAAGTCCTGTAAGTGGTGAGGTGGGGCCTCCATGGATCGGACTTGTTTGTCCAGAACATCCCACAGACGCTCGATCGGCTTGAGATCTGGGGAATTTGGGATCCAATTCAACACCTTGAACTCTTTATCATGTTCCTCAAACCGTTCCTGAACAATTTCTGCAGTGAGGCAGAGCGCATTATCCTGCTGAAAGAGGCCACTGCCGTTAGGGAATACCGTTGCCATGTAGCGGTGTACTTGGTCTGCAGCAATGTTTAGGTGGGAGGTATGTGTCAAAGTAACATCCACATGAATGCCAGGAGCCAAGGTTTCCCAGCAGAACATTGCCCAGAGCATCACACTTCCTCCACCGGTTTGCCTTCTTGCTCCATGGTTCAGTTCTCATGCTCCCGTGCCCATTGTAGTGTACAGGAGTCAGCATGGTCACTCTGACCGGTCTGCAGCTACGCAGCCCCATACGCAGCAAGCTGTGATGCTCTGTGTTCTGACACCTTTCTACAGCCAGCATGAACTTTTTCAGCAATTAATGCCACAGTAGCTCTTCTTTCGGATCGGACTAGACGGGCTAGCCTTCACTCACCACACGCATCAACAAGCATTTTACGATCATGACGCTGTCGCTGGTTCACCGGTTGTCCTTCCTTGGACTACTTTTGGTACGTAATAACCACTGCATACCGGGAACACCCCACAAGACCTGCTGTTTTGGAGATGCTCTGATCCAGTGGTCTAGCCATCACAATTTCCCCCTTGTCAAAGTCGCTCAGATCCTTACGCTTGCCCATTTTCCCCACTTCCAACACATCAACTTCGAGAACTGACTGTTCACTTGCTGCCTAATAAATATACCCCACCCCTTCACAGGTGCCACTGTAATGGGATAATCAATGTTATTCACTTGTGAATTAGTGGTTTTAATGTTACGGCTGATCTATGAATTTATTTCGATTTGATTTATTTGATGGTTGGTTGTATCTGTTAACTCCATTAACCATCTAAAATATTTATTTATTTAATCATTTGTTTTATTTGTTAACTAATTAAAATATTATCAAATTTGTTGGTTTGACCATTTAACACCATTAACCAGCTAAAATTAATTAATTAATTAACACACACCCTTCTTTAATTATTTCCACATTTGTGGTATATGTTGATCATTACCCATCTAAACTATATTCTTATTTGTTTTTATTTATTTATTTATTTATTTATTCATGATGTTTTTTTTTTTTTTGTTTTTTTTTTTTACACAATTACACTGTATTTCCTCATTTTCATATTATACATTATGAAAAGAAAGAAAATCTTGTACCGATGTGTATCGTTAAGGAAAACAAGCCTACTAAAGGTGTGGTACCTGGCTTTAAGTATAATGTTAGCTGTCATGAACGCAGTTTTGATCAAAATTAAAGTAAGTGATCTACAACAGTAATTACATTGCACACACACACACACACACACACACACACACACAAGCAGTAAAGCAGAGCAGTAAGAGTCAGGCCTTTAGGTCAGGGATAATGGGGAGCTTTAACATCTGGATAAAGTTGGATAATGGCCACACAATCCACAGGATAAATGTCACTACACACAGCTCAGAGAAATAATGGAGTGTCTCCTAAACACACGGATTTTCCAGTTAATTAGAAACTTTTCTCTCACAGTGAACAACAGTTCACTCTCAACCACTTTCAAAACAAAATCAACACCTTTATGGTAATGGAACATTAATAAGCTTACAATAATTAACTCTAAATCTATGAGAATTATTACAAAACAAGAAAGATCATTTACAGACATATCTCTCTCTCTCTATCTTTCTCTCTCTCTCGCACTCTCTCTCTCCATATTAGCAGAGAGTGGCCATTTGTCGTTTTCCATGTGACTGATCTTTATAGCTGAAAGCGCTGCTGAACTAATAGATTAAAGTACTGACATCTGAAGGAGCTTTATGTCAGTAATTAACGGGTCATTTCTTCATGCTGAATGTGTTGGCGTGTGTGAATAATGGCTAGTGTAATGCTAATACGCTAATACACAACACACTGTGGCTATAACCTGTCCCATAAAGTGTGCCGTTTCGGTAACGTTTGTGTCCGTAATGCAGTGACGTGTTCGTAGTTAATTATTCACATTCAGTCTCCTTGTTCAGTGAACGAGTGCGTTAACAGGTAACAGGGTTGAATGAAAAACAGACGTTTTTCATAACCTGTAATGGACGAGTCGTGGAAAAACACTGTTTTAGGCAGGAGATGTTAAATGGATTTGCACATCAATGCAAAAATTTTTATAATGTAATGATTATATTTGAAAGGAAAGCGTTTAGTAGGTTTTTATTAAAAGGTTTATTTCTTGGGAAAAATGCACACATGTAGGTTGTTGTCATCATCACAATTTATCCATCCTAGGGGCACCCAGTAGGGCACTTTGTAGTGTTTTATCTACCACAGGGGCATCCTCGACCACACTTAATCACATTTTATCTACCGTAGGGGCACCCTAGAAGGCATTTCATCATGTGTTTCCACTGTCAGGCCACCCAAGGGCTCACTTTCACTGTATTATTCAACCATGTGGACACCACATGCAGCCACATACAATATATAGTATAAGGTTGCTCACTGTCTATGTCTATGTCTGTGCAATGCATTTACATTTTTATACTAAATGAATTACAAAAGACGTGGTGTTCAAGTTGAAGCATTTAGCAGAGCTGTCAAGGCCCCACGGGGATTCTGTGGGATTTGTACTCACACATTTTCATTAAAAATAAATAAAATAAACAAGGTACTAAATTGTGTCACTGCTTGTCAGTGTGGTGGTGCTAGCACATATGCATATTCACCACCTCAGCACACTATTAGGACATAAAGAACAAATATTAATCCACTCATCTGAGACAGTTGATGAATATGGCTCAAAGTTTGTGGTCAGAAACAATGCCACGTGTCTTTGCGTGTCAGTTTTAGTGCCCGGTTTGTTTCAAAAAGAAGTTCAGAAATCAATTTCTCACCATGTTTGTGACACTTGCTCCCTGTTGTTTTGCACCTATTAACATCCACCAGAAACTACTTTTTCCTCAGTCCCGAGGCTCTTTCCATGTTCTGACATGGTCCCCTTCACATATCACACAGCTTTTCTGTTTTTGTGACCTGAAAAACCTGAAATGTGGGGATATATATACCTCGCTTTTGTTTTAGAAATCAATGTATGGTAAAACTTTTACAATATGTTTTGCTTATTTTTCCTATTTTTTTTGTTGTTGTTGTTGTTGAAGGACAGCCATAGCCATGCATTAAAAACACAAGTTCCTTTAAAACAGGTGGTTTATTCGATTTTTGATGGAAATTAAATACTTCCCATGTATTTCATTATTTCTACTTTTATGACTGTTTAATTATAACTATAACTAATGATAAAAATGCCACTTGCTGAATAGCTAAAACCTTTAGATAAAAATAAACACGTTTTCCATCGGAGGCTCGTATTTGCATCAGTGAACTGAAAACGTTTTTTTATTATTTTTTTTATTTTTATACTTTAACAGTGTCTTTGAATTTTTAATTTTGTTTGCACAGAATTTAAGATAAGACACAGGAAGAGGTACAAAGCAGTTTTGTATTTTGTGTGGGTGTCTGAAAGACAGAAAGAGAGACCACAAAGAGGAATATGAATACATAATGAATATATAATACCCAGAGGATAAAAAGGGACTTAGCAGTGCAAAGTCCTTCCAAATTAATTGTGCAGCCGAATGTAACAACAATGAAGCGTTTGAAACAGCGCTCGGCTCCACTCCTCCAGGGGGCGAGAGAGAGAGAGAGAAATGGAAACATGTTCATACTTCATTTGTTTATGAATGCGGAAGCGTAAGTAATAGGGTTTCAAATTTTCCCAGTAAGAAAGTGAACAATGGCATCGCTTTTTATTTATTTATTTATTTTTTAAAACATTTTAATTTTATTTATTTTATTTTTTTTAAACAGTAGTTACCACAATCATATTGGATGTTTTTCAAAAATGGACAATTAGTGATGCAAATGAGGCTTTGTGTAATTAAATATGGAATACATTTGCATACTAAATAAAACCAAATATCGAACCTTTTCATGTGGTTAGAATTAAAACATTTCTTTCAATAAGAAGACACTCTCAAGAGAATGACTTTTTACTTCTTTAAGTTTGTTGGATTTTTTTTTTAATTATTTTTTTATTTTTTATTATTGTTTAACCAAGAAAATACCATGCAGTGTTATAAAATGACCCTTTCCAGGATAAACTCTAACATAAATCCAGCAACAACAATAAAAATAACATTTTTGGACATTCACCTGTGATATACTTGTCAGTAGAGATAGGGATGAACATCTAGATCATCAAGAAAGTGAGATTTTTGGTTCGGAATATAGAAAGGAGCTGATTCTGAGGTGGGAAAAATGTGGTTTAAACGGTTTCAGTCAATATATCAATCATAATGTCACATACATTGCCATATATCAGGAAACAAGCTGAGTGGGCGGAGCTTAAGCCTTCTTCCAAGCGGCTAAGTTTCAGATAACGTGGTTCTCACGAGTGGAGAACAAGAGCAAGCTGATATTTTTTATCACTACAGTTTGAGAGAAGACAATTTTATAGATGCAATTTATCCAAAGAACTGAACAGATTATTATCTAAACGCTCATTTCTATGTGTAGTATCTTGCTATAAAGTTGAGTACTAAAGCATGATGGAGAAGGCAGAGGAGGCTGTGTGGTCAAAGATGCTGGAGTGAATCAATATCTCTAATTTTCAGCTCTGCTTCCAGATCTTCTCATATTAAACATTGAGTTATTTTGGATAATAATTATGTATGAAACAACCCTGCTTAAGTGGCTGAGTGTTTTGACAGACAGTAAGATGGAAGGATAACATTTTTTTAAAGTAAATTAAGACATCGTATGTTTGATTATATTTAATATCCACACAGCATGTACCGAAAGCTTTTTCTCCCCAGGAGATGGGTGACCATGGAAACACGCAGGAACTCTCCAGCTATGCTGCATATTGAGAATGTGAAGCTAAAATAGACCAGTGTTGCTCTTAATATATGGAGAAACACCGGTCGAGAAAAACGCACGACTTAATAGTTTACAGAATCGAAATTGGCCACAGAAAGGGAATCTAATTTAATTAGATTGGAATCTAATTCCAAAAAGGTAATATGGTTTTCTGCCTCTGAAATTAACTGTATGTATGTGTGTGCATGTGTGCGTGTGTGCGTGTGTGCGTGTGTGTGTGTGTGTGTGTGTGTGTGTGGGTGGGTGTTTTATATTGATATAGTTTGGTACCCTATTTATTGAATCACATTGTGCCGTCAGCTGAAATTGTAAAAAAAAAAAAAAAACAACAAAATGATAAATTGGTTTGTAATAATTATCTAAAATTGGAAGAGGATCTTATTGAGAATTAGTGGAAAGGAAGACTGGGAGCAGAGAAGGAAAGATGTGTGTGTGTGAGATAGGGTTACACCTTTACATCCACAACCTTCATGAGTTTGTGTCTAATCTGTTTGTGTGTGTCTTCAGCCACGCCAGCGAGCATCGACTCAAAATCTCACCCAGAGATAGCACAACTGGCTCTGCGTGTGTGTTTCAGTAGAAATCCATAATCATTTCTGCTCTGATTCTCATTACTCGGGTCATACCGGTCGCATGTGTGTGTTGTATCGACGGCTGAGGCTGAGCCGGTCCAAATGATGTCCCCCTTCCAATAAAAAATAAAATGATAATAAATGAATCACTTATACCACTGAGCTCGTGTTGACCTCAGATGATTAGACAGAAACTGATGTGGATGATGCTGATAATTAAAGTGAGAACTTATTATACATCGTAAACGTATTCATCTTTATTAATATTACAGTTTAACAGTAATTATTATTTTCTGTAAGTAGATAAGGTTATAAATGTGATGTAAATGCGGCATCTTTCACTAGAATTGCAACGAAATCGTTAAAAGCTTTAAATTTGTTCACTTTTAGGGGAACCAAACGTTGCTTCAGGTTAAGATACATGCAAACGAGAAACATAATGTATGTCCGTTAGAAAAAAAATCTGAAAGCCTTACTATATATAATATAAAAAAAAAAAAAATACATTTTGACCACATATTTGTTCAAATTTGTATTAATAGTTTCAACCTGATTTGACAAAAAAAAAAAAAAAAATTGTATGGTTAAATTTTTAAAAAACATTTTATTTAACCTTTATTTTACCAGGAAGACTCTTGAAATGAGCAACATGTCTTTTTTGAGAGATTCCTGGCCAAACTGGTCTCACCGTTACATGCATAATAAAATATTTATAAAAGATTAGTAAGATTCTGAGTACCACACACACATAGGGTAAGATCAGAGGCGGATTAAGGTCTACACAGGCCACTAGGCTCAGGGATTTGAAGAGGTTAGATTAGTTTTCGAAAATTAGATTAGATTTCATCAAGATTAGTTAATCAAGAAGCGTGACTACGTCTATCAAAGCTCTATATCAAGAAGTGTGACCACCTCTATAAAAGGACATCATCCATGACCTCAGAGAAGCAATCTAGAAAGGGCTATAAGGCCATCTCCAAACAATTTGAAATTCACCGTTCTAAAGTGAGAAGGGTTGTTTACAAATAGGGAGCCTTCAAGACAGTTGTCAATCTTCCCAGGAGTGAGCGTCCCAGCAAATCCAGTCCAAGGTCAGACCGTTTCATGCTTAGAGCTATAAAGAAACATCCAAGAGCGACAGTGACCCTCTGTAAGCACATTAAATGTTCATGTTCATGACAACACAATTAGAAAAAGACTGAACAAGTAAGGCTTTCAGAGAAGGGTGACTAGGAATACCCATGGATAGCCCTTCTCTCCAAAAAGAATATGGCATGACTTGGTTTGCATCTAAACAGACCAGAAAAGTTCTGGAACAATATCCTTTGGACTTTGTGAGATAATTATAAACTCCTACAGAAAATGTTAACTTCAAGTTATTGTTGCTAAAGGTGGTTCTACAGTACATCATTGGTCACCAATACTGTTCTTGGAGACTTTAGCTCCAACCTTAATCGTGCCCACCTGACTATCTAATCATCGCCTTAAGAAGGTCAACTAAAACAGGTGTTAGATTTTGGTTGGAGATGAAACCTGCAGGAAGGTAGGAAGAGGATTGGTGACCACTGGTCTACATGTTACTGAATTATAGAGTGTACTTATTTTTCCCACCTGGATTTACATACGACTACATACAACTACTACATACAATTGTCATTTGGGTCCTGATAAATAAATATATAGAATTGAAGGAGGACGTTATATTGTCAGTCATGTTAAAGAAGGCTGATCAGTATGTAGGTGGCATGCCAATTATACCTTCGTAGATAAACATATACCAGAGGATTAACCAGTGCACGGTCAGAGAGCACAGTTTAGCATATAAATGACTGAATGAAAGGGATGTGATTGGATTTCATCCCCAGCCCTACTCTTTATATCCTTTCATACGAGTCGTGTGTATTGTTATTTCTAAACGTGAGCATAATGAATTATTGTGAGACCACAACCCAGACCACACTTTTATAAGCTGTATAGGTAACCATGTGGATCATTACAACCAGTGGAACACTATTTTGGCATAAACGGGATCACCACGGTCACCCCATCATCGCATACTCGATGCATTGCAAATGAATTTGTCTGGAAAGTTCAAGGTAAACAAATTCTGTACAATGGATCTGAGTGGACTGATCTAAATCTGTCTCGACGTGGGAGTCAAATGTCTGATTTTGACTTTGTTTATTATCAGCAGGGGTGATTACAGGCCTGACAACCATCTGATAACCATCAGGAAGGGGGACGTCTGTGCCGTCAAGCTCTCTGTCTGTTTTATGGGTCATAAAAAGAATGTTTTCAGAATAATTACATACACAAACTAGTTCATCTTCCTGCTGGACCGTAATTACATCCTGTTTCGCTGTGAGCATCCTCAGGTGTGATGGCAAATGCAATGCACCGCCATGCCAAGCCTCCTTCTGAGGCTCGACATATTTAATTAGCTCTGAAAGATTACATTTGAGTCTGAAAGCTTCCATAAGCAAGCAGGGGATCATGGCTCACTGGGATAGACCCATTTAAAGGTTATGAACTCATGAGACATTTGAGGCATAATGAGGATTTCTAGTCTTGTTTCTTCAGACAGATGTGTGGCTCCAAATTGACTGCTCGCCCTTTCTCTAGAGTGAACACCCTACATGGGGTTGTTTTCTGCAGATGGAGTGCATATCCAATGAATAGCTGACATGTGCTGGACAGCAGGAGGACGACAGGGAAGACATCCGCTCGCAGTAAACTCCTCCGGTCAAGTTCGGTCACTTCATCAATTCTTAACTAGCGTGTTGTCTTTCAGGTGAACACACTGCATGGTAATAAGGAGAAGCTGTTGTGGATCTGTGTGCGTTGGTTCAGCTTGGGCTAATTGGCCCTTGTAAGGGACGGAAGTACCACGGGACTAAGGTGGGCCTGGGCTCTGACTCTACTGTGTGGCTAATTAGTTACTTCGAACTCTGTTAGCATGGATAACAGCACTATCCAACAGTTTAATTACTCCATTTAAACACTCTAGCTCATTTCCTTTCAGAAGTCAACAATGAAAGACAAATAAATTTACTTCATGGTTACAGTTTACTTCTCTGCTCGGTCATACCTAAAGCATTACTGCTTCAAGTGAAACCTTTTCCTTATCAAATTATTAAATGAGTGATAATCATGGTTTTCCCAATTTTGTTTTAATTTATTCAATCCCAATTATTAATTAAAAAGATTGAGTGTAAACCCATCTATTATTTAGGGGTATTTTTCTTTTTTAACTGACAGAACTGTGTAAAAGTAAATAAATGTCTTTTGCAACAAAAGCACATTAGTACAGGTGTCCCGCAAGGTCGTGTCAGTTCACCAATTCTTTTTTTTTACACTTTTTTTTTTTTTACAAATGAATGCTCAAGTAAGCATTCACACAACTATGTTTTTAAAAATCCAGATGACACAGCCATTTTAAGTTTACTCTATGTGCAAGACAATATTAGCACCGGCTACCAGTCAGAAATAAGACTGGTGTGATAACAATAAGTTAATAATAAATACAAAGAAAATGGAGGAGATTGTATTTGACCCAAAATGCATAGGTGACCATCGTCAAGTGGTTATACATGACCAACTCATTACTCAAACGCAGACTTGCAAGTATTTGGGCGTTTACATGGACTGTTCACTTACATGGAAAACACACACCGAATGGGTTTGCACTCGTCTACATCAGAGATTGTACTTCTTGCGCAGATTACGTCGTTATGGGGTTAACAAGAAGATTATACTGTGGTTTTACAAAGCTGTTTTAGAAAGTATTGTTACGTATGGTATTACGGTATGGTTTGGGAACCTAACTGTACAGCTTAAATCTAAATTGGTGCACCCAATTTATACACCTGGGATAGGATACACCTGACAGCTTTGAAAATTGTTGGGCAAGAAGAACATTTTAATCTTCAAGATTTATATGAGAACTGCATTGTTAATCAGGTGTAGAACTGCTTCCCTCTGGTAGAAGCCCTGGACTGTAGCCCTATTTATTCATTTCTAAAAGAGCAGCACCTACCAGTCCACTTAGACAAAACAATGCCTGGATAAAAAAGTGGAGCCCAAAAACCCACGATTGAGGAAAGAGAATTAATTGGAGGCTCTCCCACAATTAAATACAATTTTTGGCCCTTCTGGTACCTTCCTTATCTCCTTCCTTGACAACATACTCTGGCTTTTAAGTGGTAAAATATCATATTTTTTTTCTTTTCTTTTCTTTTAATCCACCTACACTATATAGTTATTTAACAATGGTAAGTGGTAATATATTGATTTGTATTTATATTTGTATTTATTGATTTGTGTTTATATTTCTTTTTAGTAACACTCACTTCTCCAACCTTTTGTTGTCCCCGTCCCAACTTTTTTTTTTATTTATTTTTTTTTTTTTTTGAGACGTGTTGCGGCCATTAAATTCAAAATGACCTCATTTAAAAAAAAAAAAAAAAAGTTACATTTACTCAGTTTAAACATATGGGTTTATGAGATTTGCAAATCATTGCATTCTGCTTTTATTTACATTTATTTACATTTATTTACATTTTACACGGTGTTCCAAGTTTTTTGGGATTGGGGGTTGTATAAAGTAAGAATGAGCAACCTGGAAGTAGCTCATCAGAGAGCTTAGTGATGTTTGGACATCTGTTCATTACAAGTTCAGTCCTCACACCAGTATTAATGCATCTATCCAGATGATTCACTCCGAGCCACTGGGAGTGGGAGTAGCTTGTATTTCAGCTGTTAATCCACTGCTAGGAAGCTCATTACACTGAAATGAAAGTCAGTCTGAGTCAGTCTCCTAAACATAATCAAGCAACATTCAGAGTAAAATGAGGCCGATTTGAAAGTGAAATCGTTACGTCTTTTTTAGTGTTGTTACAGACATTAATCCATGCTTCAGTTCCTTTGATGCTGCAGATTTGATCACCTCGGGCATTGCAATCTAAAACGTCTTTTTCTCAGGAGTTTGTTTTCATTAGCAAACTGTGCAAATGAATGAAATGTTTTGGAAAATACATAAGCGATTGTCGGTCAGGTTGAATTTAATCTAATTGTTTTGACTTGTTTGGAATTGACTGCTGATTGATTAAGTCGTTTTTTTTTGTTTTTTTTTTTAATTTCAAAAGCCGCTGCTGAAGAATAACGAAGTAAACAACACACACATTACAGTTTAAGCAGTGAGGCAGAAACAACAGTGTGAAGCTCCACAGCAGTACCTTTCCCTTTCCCCATCACTCCCATCAGCACACGCTGAACATGCTCAATGCACACTGTGTGTGTGTGTGTGTGTGTGTGTGTGTGTGTGTGTGTGAGAGGCTTCAGGAAGTGTCGAAAATAAATCCACTGACTGAAGGCAGCAAAAACAAACTATTTACATTCTAATGAAGTGAAGGACACTGGATTTCTCAGTCCTGTCACTTCCTGACATTTCATTCAGACATTTCATTCTTTCTTTCTACCTTCTTTCTTTCTCTGCTCTTTCTTTCTTCTTCTTTCTTTCTCTGCTCTTTCTTTCTTCTTCTTTCTTTCTCTGCTCTTTCTTTCTTCTTCTTTCTTTCTCTCTTTCTCAGCTATTTCTTTCTTTCTTTCTTTCTTTTGGTATCTTTGTCATCTTTCTCTCCACCTTCTTTCTTTCTCTCCTCTTTCTTTCTTTCATTCTTTCTTTCTCTTAGTATCTTTCTCCCCACCTTCCTTCTTTTTTTTCCTTTTTGGCATCTTTCTCTCCACCTTCTTTCTTTCTTTCTTTCTTTCTTTCTTTCTTTCTTTCATTTGGTATCTTTGTCATCTTTGTCATCAACTTCTTTCTTTCTCTCCTCTTTCTTTCTTTCATTCTTTCTTTCTTTTAGTATCTTTCTCCCTGCCTTCCTTCTTTTTTTCTTTTTTGGAATCTTTCTCTCCTCCCTCTTTCTTTCTTTCTTTCTTTCTTTCTTTCTTTCTTTCTTTCTTTCTTTCATTCTTTCTTTCTTTTAGTATCTTTCTCCCCACCTCCCTTCTTTTTTTCTTTTTTGGCATCTTTCTCTCCACCCTCTTTCTTTCTCTCCTCTTTCTTTCTTTCTTTCTTTCTTTCTTTCTTTCTTACTTTCTATCTTTCTT
>JANDJT010000041.1:3977087-3988246 GCA_024331685.1 Stegophilus panzeri | reverse complement strand
TGGGAGAGTGTAGTCTGGTCAGACGAGAGCAAAATTGAACTTTTTGGCTGTCATACTACACACCATGTTTGGAGAAGTAATGGCACTGCACATGACCCTTAAAACACTACACCAACAGTGAAGTTTGGAGGTGGAAGCATCATGGTGTGGGGCTAAATAATTAACAAGCCAGGTCAACTCAGAATTTCCTTACAAAATAAATCTTGGTTGCCATTGGAAATCACAAGTTCATGGTAAATATTAATATGCAAATCATTCATGGCAGGCAGAGAGGGTAAGGGGCCTAGTGAAATTCCAGACATTGATGATTGAGGTCACATCATTTCACACTTGCAGAGTCGTACCAATTTGCATGACTCTGTTCAAATGGAAAGTTATGAAGTTTAACTTTAACGTTAGGGTCAAGTATAGCAGTCAGACCTTTTTGTACAACTTCCTTTATCTGAAATCAAAGGAAATCCAATCAATACTTTTGCTCCTTTGAATTTCCAAGACATCAGGTTTGATCTAATTGTTCCTAGAACGTAAATTGGAATATTATTTTTCATTATATTACATATAACTAATGTAAAAATGCTTTGGGCAAAATGAGTTTGCAATCTTGACACTCTTGGGGAATATAAACGCTGACCTACTTCTTCAGTGAAGAGATTGCAGTGTGTGTCCCAGGACAGGAGACCCGGCAGAACTGCAATAAAGCTTCTGAAATTTTCCAAATACAAAGACAGAAATGTCCACATACTGATGAAAGTTTTGAAGTACTATAAAATAGATGAACGACCTTTTGAAACTCACCCGTCAGCTTCCCCAATGAGGAGAAAATAAACTTTTTTTTTTCTTTGTTTATTGCAGTCAATATGTCTTGAAGTGTTTGTGAACAAAACCAGTGAATAAAATGCGGGCTTGGTTATTCTTGCATTATGAAGTGTCCTTGTGGAACGTGGTTAAACCTGACACGTAGCTGCTTCTGCATTCAAGACGTAGAGAAAGTGAAAGACTGATAAAATAAGAGAGAGTGCATCCCTGTCATCAGCATTGTCATGATCTGGCTGCGTATAGTGAAACTAACTAAAGAAACTAAAAATATTTCCAGAACAGTGAAGGCTAGCTCTGTGTTGGAAAGTGGCGTCTCTTTTTTGGCACGTCTTTTATTCTTATATAGCAATAAAAACTTTGGAAAGAAAGTAAACATTACAGATGTCTGATTCACTCCCAGTCCTGGAGGAGCACATCTCTGCCTTGTTTGCTTGTGTGACCCATCAAACTTTTACAGCAGCCTGAAAGTCACTTCGAGAATGTGATTGCATGTGCAAATTCATACATCTGAAGGGAAGGTAATAAGTAAGGAGTAACACCAGACGGGATGTCCCGTTAAAGGAAAATAATCAATAACAGGTTGGCGTGATGTGGCCTGACACAAAGTGTTCCTGTTACCACCTCATAGTTGATTATTTTCCTATAAAATGTATATCCCAAAGTGTTTTTTTTCCCTCTTACACCACAGCAATTTGCCAAAGATTTGTTATTGCCACTATTACAGCCTCTTTTTTCTTTCTCTCTCTGTCTTGAAGTTGAAAAGACAAAAAAATCTGTATATAGAAACTATAGAGACAATAATGTATTAGAACGAGCCCATTAATATAAACCTGTGACCTGTGTGTCAGAGCTGTTGTTATACAAAACTAGTCAACACCACCTGACCAATGTGAATCATCGATTTAGGAATTTGAGAATTTAAATAACATTTCCATCATTTGACAATTAAAAAAACCCAAACACTTATTTATTATTTAAATTTCTCAAAACTTTCTCATTCATTGAAAATCGTAAAAACATTTCTGGAAATTACATTATTACCACAGTAAATATTTTATATTAGATATACATCACACATTTTTAAGCAACTTAAATAAGCATGAGCATTTTTTTTATCCCAGAGCCAAACCTGTTTCCATTTACATATGGCCGCTGTAGCCAAATAGTTCAAGGTTCAATACTCCTAGTGGTTCACATGAGAAATCAGGATAGAAATTATGTATGCAAGGCAGATCCCTAATATAAACCAGAAACATAAAATTTTACACATGTAAATGTTCAGAAATATCTTAGATGTTCTTAGAGCATTGTTAGCCTATAAGCATAAACATGCACTTAAAGTCCGTTTATATTTCCTGCCGTACTCTTGTAGTCAGCCCTCCTTTTCCCAAATGCACTCGAACATTTGATTATAAGTTGAAGTCATTTACCACTCCCTCTCTGCGATTTACAGCATGATGGATCTTAAATTCCTTTTTCTTTTGACCATGAAGATCCTCCTGGGTGGGTTTCATGAGCCAGCTCTTAAATTTAATTAAAGAGAGAATGGGAGGAAAGGTTTATTTAATTAAAGCAGGAAATTAAACAAAATATTGAATCTGTCATTTAGAGTGTGGGCTGCTCATTTCCCATAAAACACCAGCTCAATAATGCGCGAGAGGTTCTGACTCATTCTACATGATGTTTCCTGCAGCATTATGTGCTGATTAGTTTAATCAAGAACCCGGGTTGTTTTCATTTTACTCTTACCCTGCTGTGCTCTTCGCTTTTCAAAGTCATCCTGGAAACGCTAACCATGCGTTACTGTTTATGTTCGGGACTCAGTGAGTCTGCGGAGGTGCCCTGATTTATGCCACAGATGTTTGCCACAGAGCTCAGCATCTACACTGGAGAGACATGATTAATTTATTTAGGCTCGGATAAGAACATGTACTCCAGGCCTATTTATATTGCTCTTTTGCCGTCTAATATCGCTTCTTGGCAAATTGAACGTACCAACATTAATAAGTCACACTGTCCTGTCCTCAAAGTGAAAAGTTGCACTTTATTAAGCCATTAATGAGGCCAACAGGTTGCAAATCATACTAGCAATTGACTCAACTTTTTGTTTCTCCTCAGCACAAGCATACAACTTGGAAAAAAAGCAGAGTACGCATAAAGATGGTTTCTATTTTTTTTTAATATATATATTTTTTAGATATATACAGGTCTCAGTGGCCTCCAGCTCCCATGATGTAACAGAATGCAATCTAATCGAACCTAATCTAATCTAAAGATTACCTTTTCCCATAACACAAGAAGTAATTCCAGAGTTGTGCACTGATTTTTAAATTCTCTTGATATCTGATATCTATACACTACTAGAAGGTCTTACAGTGACCTACTAAATCGAGATATGGACTTGCATAAATCCATCCAACCAAATGCAAAACATTTACTGCAGGTGTTTACTTGGCACTAACGGAGGTGTTACACAACTCTCATAACCCTGAAATAAACACATCCAGCACATAAAGATTGTACTTTGAGAGTTGTTGGTTTATAAAACATTTGATTTTGCTCTGACTCCGACTGCGGAGTCCTTCAATATTTCCTGCAGTGTTATAAATATAGCTTCTGCATCGTAAGGGTCAATCAAGCAAAATCAGCTTGATCCATCAAAAGAGGTGCTTTAGAGCCTGCAAAGAATGAATGCACTAAATGTTTGTGGGAAAAGGGTGTTTGGGAAAAACAAAATTTGAAAAATGTATGACTGCTTACACTGTATGACTTGCTCAAAGCATAATAAGACAGAGTAAAGGTGGAGCTTGAGAATCGACTGGGAATAAGGATGAAGATTGAAATTTTTTTCTGGAATTAGATGGAATCGGGAATCAAATGGAGTCCTGCGTCAACCTTGGGCAGGATCAGAGAGTTTTGATATGAATCAGAGGGAATTTAGGCTGGGATTTATAGGGAGCTCTGTCAGAATTCAGAGGGAATTCTTTCAGGAATTTAAAAAAGCTGTGAAAGGAATCAGAGGGAGTTCTATCAGGAATCAGATAATGTGTTGTCAGGAATCAGGGGAGTTCTGTCAAGAATGAGAGGGAGTATTGGATACAATATAGTGCAGTTTTGTCCAGAATGAGAAGGAATTCTGCCATGCATCAGAGGCATTTTCACCAGAAATACAAGTTATATTTGCAGTCAGGGGGCTCCCGTCAGCAAAAAGTGGATATTTCATAACTTTGTCAGGAATTGGAAAGATTATACTCAAGATTCATTTCTGCCAGGAATCAGAGGGATTTTTAAAAAATCAGAAATAGAACAATTCTGTCTGCAATCAGAGAGAATTCTGTCAGGAATCAGAGGAAGTTCTGTCAGGAATCAAAGGGAATTCTGGCAGGAATCAGGGGAAGTTCGGTCAGGAATCAGAGAGAATTCTGTCAGGAATCAGGGGAAGTTTGGTGTGGAATCAGAGAATTCTGGCAGGAATCAGAGAGAATTCTGGCAGGAATCAGGAGAAGTTCTGTCAGGAATCAGGGGAAGTTCTCTCAGGAATCAGAGAGAATTCTGGCAGGAATGAAGGGAATTTCTGTCAGGAATCAGGGGAAGTTCTGTCAGAAATCAGAGAGAATTCTGTCAGAAATCAGGGGAAGTTCTGTCAGGAATCAGAGAGAATTCTGGCAGGAATCAGAGAGAATTCTGTCAGGAATCGGGGAGTTCTGGCAGGAATCAGAGAGAATTCTGTCAGGAATCTTTGAGAATTCTGTCAGGAATCAGAGGGAATTCTGTCAGGAATCAGAGGGGATTCTGGCAGGAATCAGGGAAAGTTCTATCAGGAATCAGACAGAATTCTGCCAGGAATCAGAGGGAATTCTGTCAGGAATCAGAGGAAGTTCTGTCATGAATCAGAGGGAATTCTGGCAGGAATCAGGGGAAGTTCGGTCAGGAATCAGAGAGAATTCTGTCAGGAATCAGGGGAAGTTTGGTGTGGAATCAGAGAATTCTGGCAGGAATCAGAGAGAATTCTGGCAGGAATCAGGAGAAGTTCTGTCAGAAATCAGGGGAAGTTCTGTCAGGAATCAGAGAGAATTCTGGCAGGAATCAGAGAGAATTCTGTCAGGAATCGGGGAGTTCTGGCAGGAATCAGAGAGAATTCTGTCAGGAATCTTTGAGAATTCTGTCAGGAATCAGAGGGAATTCTGTCAGGAATCAGAGGGGATTCTGGCAGGAATCAGGGAAAGTTCTATCAGGAATCAGACAGAATTCTGCCAGGAATCAGAGGGAATTCTGGCAGGAATGAGGGGGAATTCTGGCAGGAATCAGTTGAAGTTCTGGCAGGAATCAGAGAGTATTCTATCAGGAATCAGGGGAAGTTCTGTCATGAATCAGAGGGAATTGTGTCAGGAATGAAAGGGACCTATATCAGGAATCGTGAGAACGTGTCGTCAGAAATCAGAAGGAGTTTGGTCAGGAATGAGAGAGAGTTCTGTCAAGATTGAGAGTGCGATTTGTCAGGAATAAGAGGCAGCTCTGACAGGAACCAGGGAAGTTCTGTCAAGAATGAGAAGGCTTAATGATGGATATACTGCAATTTTGTCAGAAATGAGAGGGAATTCTGTCAGGAATCGGAGGCATTTTCATCAGAAATACAAGTTTCATTAGCAATCAGAGGGAATGTGATAAAGGGTGTTTCATAACTTTGTCAGGAAACAGAACGATTTTCCTCAGGAATCAGAGGTACGTTTTGATATCAATAATTTCTATCAGCATTCAGATGGAATTTTATTCAGATATCAGAGGGAGTTTCATCGGGAATAATTTCTACCAGGAATCAGAGGGGTTTATTTTTAATCAGAAATATAACAGTTCTGTTAGGAATAAGAGGGAGTTCTATCAGCAATAATGTCTGTCGGGAATTAGAGACAAATCCCTATGAGTATAGTTTGATATGGTACAGGCAACTCCTGTGACCCTGAAGGTGATTCAGCATCAGTAGTTAAATCAGACTGTAGTGATTTGTCTGCGCTGATGGATAATAAAATGTACTTTGACCTCATAGTCTTTAGACCTCTCTGGTTTATGTTCTTGCCTAATTCACTTTCATATTTCACCATTTTATTTTCAGCCTCTATATTATCCTGTCAAGCCATATATGCACAGCACCACAGTTGGCCTTAATGCTTTATTCTATTTCAGCTCCTCTCCAACACCTCTGGCCCAGCTAATGAAAGTCAAGTTATAGCCATAGAATGCTGATTTGGCTCAGGCGTACTAAGAAGTAAAATATTAAAACCTGCGCTCTCTAAAGGTCCTGGAGGAGTGAATTAAGAATCTGAGGTTTAATACAGTCTGTGGAGTGATTTAGCATTAAAAAAGGAAATAAATAAATAGGTTGGTTGAATAAAAATGTGTAAAGATTAAAAAATCTGCAAACAAAATAGATCAACATGCCTTAGCTATTCTTAAAACGGCATTTCCTTTCACCTGAAAGTTTCTCCCAAATGTGTCAGTTGGAAAGTTAATGAAATTACTTGGTTTTATTCCTTACAGGAAAGATTCATGTGAAATGACACGTGAAATTAACATGCAATTTTTTGACACTTAACATTAAATTTCACATCAGATTTTTTACAAGATTCATTTATTTTCACGTGACTTTTAACTTGATTATTATTAAATACACATTTTTACATGATTCATTAATTTTCACACGATTTTGCATTATTCGTTTATTTTCATATGTGATTCTTTACGCTTGATTCATTTTTCACATGATTCCTAACTCACGATTCATTTATTTTCATCTGATTCTTTATACATGACTCATTTATTTTCATGTGACTCTTTACAACTGATTCATTTATTTTCATATGTGCTTCTCTATGATTCCTTATGCATGATTTGTTTTTCATGTGATTCTTAATGGATGACTAATTTATTTTCATATATGGTTCCTTACTCATGATTCATTTATTTTCACCTGATTCTTTATGCATAATTCATTTATTTTCTTGGATGATGTTTTTAACACAAGATTCTTTTCTTTTTTTTTTTTTCTTTTTTCTTTTTTTTTTTTAACATTTTGATTCTTTGTGCATGACTGGATTATTTTCATGTGATTTTTGTTTTCCACATTTATTTTCCTCCATGTGATCTTTACATGATTCATTGATTTTCTTATGTTATTTTACATGATTTGTTAAGTTTTACATTTTCACATTTTCACATTATCTTTGCAATATGGATGAAGATAGCACTAGATGACATGATCAAGACATGAGCTGATAATAGCTTATCATACATTCAGAGATGTATTTATGCGTGCTCAGCATGTGCTCATTACTAACACCTAAAGCCTTAGGGAGAAAAAAAAGAAATGTTTTGCCTTCGTTCTGTCCATGAAAGCACATTTCAGTGCTACTGAATTCTAATGCTTTCAACATGGCATCATGAGAAAATGGTTTTAGTCAGTTGCATGTCGAGCTTAGTAATGAAGGAGAAAATTTGAGTGGATTTGTGTCTATAATAAGCAGTGGTATGGCTTTTATCATGAAACTCGTTAATACTTTATCAATAAATTCTCAATAAGAAAGAATTTTGTTTTTTAACTAAGAGGAAGCGTAACATCTGTAACTGTAAGTGACATTGAGCTTGTTTAAAAGTTTTAGATGTGATAAATTAAGGACATACTGTATAATAGATAGCTAGATCAATCGATATAAACAGTAAATTTCTGTAATATCTTACAAAGTATAAAATAACACATAATCCAGTACATTTGCTAATTTGAATGATGCAGGATACAAAGGAGCTAGCTGAAGGTGAAAGGCTGTGCTCAAGGGTCCAACCATGGCACCATGGCAGCTGGGTTATTAAGTTTAGTAAATGAATGCTTGGTCAGCTTATCCTTCAAACTGTGACCATGTTTTCTTTACAAGAAAGTGCATCTAATGAACAAAAACTTTTGTGTTTTTATTGTTTTGACAGCTCAAAATAGTGAATTAAAAGTGTAATAAAATAGCCTACATGATTTCATGACCTTAATTTAGCATATCATGGCTTCATAAAACATTATTGGAGCACAATATAACACGAAATAAATATATCTTCCGTGAATCATCCTGTCACCTGCTGCAACTCTCAACAGTAGATACTGCACTTTTTTTGTTTGTTTGTTGTTATTGTTGTTGTTATTGTTGTTGTTTTATAAAGAACCCCTACCTAAGATTTACGTTTTCTGTCACAGTGCAAAAATAATAATACACCCTGGATCAAGTGCTATTTTTTTTAGCTGTTTAATAATGAGGGTTTAAGCCGTTTTGTCAAATTAAGCAACATTTAAAATGACTAATGGACTAGGACTAATTAACTCAGACTCTTAATGCAGCATTACAGTATATTGACATATGTATGTAATTTTACTATGACATATAGATGTACTATTACATGTTTATTTCAACTTTTGCCATCTTCTCACTTACACCGATCAGAAAGTTCTCAAACTTGATGTGTTGGAAGCAGGAAAAATGGGAAAGCATAAGGATCTGTGCAACTTTGCCAAGGACCAAATTGTCTAATTGTTGCCTCTCCAAAATGGCAGGTCTTGTGGGGTGTTCCCGGTATGCCTACCAAAAGTGGTCCAAGGAGGTAACTGCTAGACAAACGCATCTGATCCATGAAGGCCCCTCCTCACAACTTACAGGACTTAAAGGATCTGTTACAACAGCACACCTTCAGAGGTCGTGTGGAGTCCATGCCTCGATGGGTCAGAGATGTTTTGGTGACACAAAGGGGACCTACACAATATTAGGCAGGTGGTTTTAATGTTTTGGCTGATCGGTGTATAGAGTATGTACAGTAGGCTATCATTGTATCAGTCTTTCTTTTGATTTATTTTCTTCCAGGGAATTACAGTTGACAGCCAAAAAAAAACAAAACAAAAACCTTTAACAACTAGCTAACTTCTGCCAAAAGTGCAAATCGCTAATTAACCCTGATATAGCTGGTCTTCTGTTTGGTTCTTTGTCTAAATATAAAGTTATGTACATACATTGCTTGTACTTACAAGGTTTTGCAATAAAACTTCGTAACAACAAAGTTTCTCTCTCTCTCTCTCTTTTACACGATAAATAAATACCATCTTCACAATGAATATTTTTTCAACATTACACCATTGTAGTGTGTACTGAACGTGCTCTATGCGGTTTTGTTTCGGGTTTTTTTGTTATGTTTCCATGGCAACGCAGGGCTTATGGGTCATGGATGTGTGGTATGTGAGGTGCAGGAATCGGAGGAGGAGATTTCATTAAGGAGACTGTGAGGCAGGTTAATAAGAGGAGCACTGACATGCTCGAGCTCCTCTGTGTCTCCGTAACCTGAGTGTACAATCACACTAAATATATATAAATAAATAAATATCAATCACATATTATTCACATGCTGAAATGTTTTTCACATATAATTCATAATCGCATGAATGTGTGTAATTTTTCTGTAAGCAAATCTGATTTATGTCACGTATTGTGCACCAAATCTCTCCTGTGTGTGTGTGTATGTGTGTTGGCTGCATATACTTTTCCCCTTCGGTCCACCATATAGATGTAATTGAGTGACAGGTTCAGCACTTATTTAGTTCCAAACACACATCCTTAAACAGTGTTCGTGAAATAATTTGTGACACACAACACGCTGTCCATCAAGCCGAGTTTGAATGTCACAGGGTAGCCATTAGCCGCAGCAGAGAATCCACAGAGACGGCTCCTGTAATGCATTTGATCAAGCAGAAATGTCAGTGGACTTCATAGAGCCGGCGCTCAGTTGTCCCAAACTGCACTGCTTTAGTACATGCTGAAGGATATTAATTGATCCATGGAAACAAAAGTTTTCTAAAAGTGGATGGATCTGAAAGAGCTACGTATCATTAGGATTGATGGCTCCAATTTATTATTAATGATTCGTAAAATGACTTCCAGGAGAGGACTATTTTAAAAGTGCTTTCCATTATGGCACGACACTGACAGGCCTTTAAGGCAGCAACCAAAAATGCTAACGAGCCCAAAAGGAAACCAAAGCCAGTGCAGGTCAGAGAGCTGTCTTTTTCCTTTAGAACCGACTATATAACGTTATTACAGAGTGCTGTTGAATTCTCGATTCTGATTGGTTATTTTTTCTATATCAGCCGCTCTGACAGTAGTGCAGCTGTAAATGACAGGTTTATATTAATCCAGTTATTCTAATACATTATGGTTTCTTTATACCACAGTGTGATTTGTATTCTCAAATCTGATTGGTCAGAGATTGTGAATTCATTTTATATAACAGCATGACTCAGACAGTAGTTCCAACTGTAACATGAACAATAAGTTCACATTAATGCACTTGGTCTAATACACTATTGTTTCTATAGTAACAGCTCACACACAGGGACTTGTACAGTGAATGTTCCACATAATATTAACTTTGTTTAATAAAGAAAAATATAACATTATTTTTATTATAGTGAAGTGTATTGTTAGGACATTTATGTAGCATAGTTTCCTGATGCAGGAAAGTAGGGTTGTCTTGGATTTAATTGAATTTGACCAGAAGTAATTCATTTTTATATAAAATAGCTTAATAATTGGTGCAATGCATGAATGAAGCCAACTAGCTGAAGTAAAGTTTTGGCCTTAAAAATAATTTGAGGGTTTCCTCAACCCCCTTAAGACTCAGTCTTGGCTCGATCTCGGCTAATCCTGGTCTTGGACTTGACAACGGTGGTCTTGACTACAGCCCTATGGGAAAGTATTCAGGATGGAGGGTTTGTGGTTTCTTGGTAACATGACAAACTGTTTTTTTTTTTTTTTGTCTGATTAACATATATAACAAAATAAAGAGTCATGCAATTACTAAATGTGCAAAAGCACAGAAAAAAAAAATAGCTTGGATCAAATGCTTCAGTTTGTAGATTCAAATATTTAGTTTTTACCGGCGTTATAAAAAGTCTACACACCCCTGTTAAAATGGCAGGTTTTTGTGATGTAAAAATAAGTGAATCTACGTTAAATCGTCTCAGAACCTTTTCTACGTTTATTGTGAAATTTTAACATATAAATATCAAGTGACAAACACCCAGAAATGTTTTTGTGGGGCAAAAGAAAAAGAAAAAAACTTCCAATACCCAGCTTGCATAAGTGTGCACACCCTTTTATAATTGGGAATGTGGCAGTGTTCAAAATCAACCAGTCACATTCAAACTTATGTTAAGTACTAATTAGTACGGTGCCCTCCACTAATATTGGCACCGTCCTCTTCACAGTGCGTTGAGACGATATAGACACACGTCCTCTTCCAGGTTGATTCATAACATTTCCAGTCGA
>JANDJT010000041.1:3925116-3971222 GCA_024331685.1 Stegophilus panzeri | reverse complement strand
TCCTCCAAGCCGATGTGCAGGACCGATCAACAGTTACCCCAAACGTTTAGTTGCAGTTATTGCTGCACAAGGGGGTCACACCAGATACTGAAAACAAAGATTCACATACTTTTGCCACTCACAGATATGTAATATTGGATCATTTTCCTCAAGGAACAAATGACTAAGTATAATATTTTTCTCTCATTTGATTAATTGGGTTCTCTTTATCTACTTTTAGGACTCGTATACAAATCTGATGATGTTTTAGGTCATATTTATACAGAAATGTAGAAAATTCACAAACTTTCAAGCACCACTCTATTTTACAAATAAAGTGTTCATATGGTGAAGTTTTCTATAAACAAATGTTTATTTAACATTTTCCAGTGTCAGCACTTCGTAACAGTCAGACTTAAAGCTCTAACTTTAACTTTATACTTTCAAGAGAGAGAGAGGAAAAGAGGCTGGTGAGGAAGCAACTGTTTATAGCTTTATTAACATACAGGATAATAATAATAATAAAAAAAACAACACATAACCATGATAAACTGCTGTGGTGTAAGAGGAATAAAAAATAATCAACTTCACTGTGGTAAAAGTAACCCCATTTCATCACACCACACCATCGTTGATTATTTTCCTATTACAGCACATCATGAAGTGTTTTATATGTGAAGTGATTTACAGAAGCAGAGGTTGACCCAAAAGTGCTGAGAAGTAAAACAACAACAACAACAATAACAACAACAACAAAAAATATCCTCCAATTCAGTGAGCTTATTTTCAGTCCACATTTCAGACACCTTATTGGAAGGGAAGCTGTCCCTTCTTTACAGATATGTTACAGACGTCTGGCTGATGAAAGTGAGGGATGAAGAAACTACTGATATTGTAGTGTTGGAATGAAAGAGGGAAAGAGAGAGAGGGTGAGAGAGAGAGAGAGAGAGAGAGAGAGAGAGAGAGAGAGATGTCTGTTGCCATGGGGACTGTGAGGGGGCTGAATTCGAAATGGAAATATGCCTATAAAAAGAATTTTATAGGAAAACACAAGCGCTACCAACAATCATTGTTAATAATAATTATAATTATTTTACTAAAGCTTCATCATGTGTGAGTTTATAAAGCGATATTCTTACTCTCTAACTGTGAAGCTAAATAGACATTGATGGATATTAGCAATATAGTATAGACTATAATACTGATCATACTGCACAATCACTGTAATGAAGATATTTTCAAAACTTTTACATTTCTATATGACTATAAAATTAAAGTATAAAAGTTTTTTTGTTTTGTTTGGTGACTAACGTCATTCTTGGAGAGCCATCCTTTCTGCAGTGCAGTGAGTTTATACGTAGATCAGATTAGGATTGGACCTGAGCTCAGCTCTCAGCTCAGGAAAACACTGCTGACTTTATTAAGCACTTCTCCTTCCACTCTTCCTCCAGCAGTTCCTACCACAGTGATGTTGAATTATCGGATTTAACTGGTCAGAAAGTGTGTGAAGTTTTCTGTAAGGAGATGTTTATTTAACATGTATGAAATGAGTCTCCAGAGTTTTAGAGAAGCCAGTACGTTTTCCACCATGGGAGTTTATGCTTCATGGTTTCTCTGAAACATGACAAAGTGCATCTTATTTACTTCAAGGCCGAGGCTGGAGAGAGAATGTATTATTGCTTACATAAGAAATGTCAGAGTTATAAAATTATAAATGAAGGAGAGCGTAGCTGAATATTAATTATGCGTGATAAGGAAAATACATTGTACTTTAAAATCAAAATCCTTATAGATAATTCACCAAGAGCTATTTTGTCACCTGGCACCAGAGATTCCTTCCATAAACATTAAAAAAGAAAACTTCACCATATCAACAAGTAAACACATTTCCTTAATCTGTTTATGTGGAGTGTTTGCTGTACAGGTCTCTGTGAATGAGCTGTTTCTATAGAAATGATAACGTATTAGAACAAGCGCATTAATATAAACCTGACAGAGCTGCTGTTATAGAAATTTAATCAACACCTTCTGAGGTTTTAGGAGTCAACATTGCTGTATATAAAGTATATACTATGTATAATATAATATGTGTAGTATATCCAAAAACACTAAGATTTGAGAATACATGATTTAATTGAATGAAATGTTCACCCTGAAGAAAACTCTTTTGTTCAGCGTGTTGGCTCTTGGCACTGAAAAAGGCCCGTCTACATGTTTGGAAAGAGGACGAGATTATTACCATGACATCCTTCTCTCTTACAATCTGCAGGAACATCTGCTCTGTCCTGGCAAGGTAAAGGATTATCATGTGTGGAGTGTGCAGAGATGCAGGGGCGGATTTAGTGCTTTGGGGGCCCTGGGCAAAATATAGGAATGGGGCCCTCATTTCAGTGTTTTAACATTGATATTTAAATTTTCAGCATACATTATTTAGCATTAATATAAATGACCTGGTGAATGGTCTGCACTTATATGTATTTTTTACATATACATTTATTCATTTATCAGATGCTTTTATCCAAGGCAACTTATAAAAAAAAAAAAGCGATATATAAAGCGGAGAACAATACAAGTAGTGCTACCATCGTTTTTTAGTTCTAAAAAAGCAGAGTATGCAGAGTAGAGATGTAAGAGACAGAGTAAGGTTTTTTCTTCTTCTTTTTTTTCCTCTAAAGGATAATGTGGGATTGGCGTTTTAGGGGTTAATTACGTGTTCACAGAAGAGGTGAGTCTTTAGTTGTTTTTTGAAAATAGTGACAGATTCTGCGGTCTGGATTGAGGATGGAAGTTCATTCCACCACTGAGGGACAGTTAGTGTGAAGGTTCTGGAAAGGGTCCTTTTGGGCTGGTTGAAGATGAGGTGTGCTGCTGCATTCTGAATCATCTGGAGGGGTTTGATGGAGCTGCTGGGAGACCTGAGAGTAGTGTGTTGCAGTAGTCCAGTTTTTATATGACAAGAGCTTGGACTAGTAGATGTGTAGCCTGTTCGGTGAGATAGGATCTGATTCTCTTGATGTTATACACAATGAACCTACAGGACCGTGTAGTTGTTGAAATTGTTTTTAACCTTAATGGTTCTACAAAGCACTTTACACTGGTTCTCATTCACCCATTCACACACACTCACACACACTCACACACCAATGGTAGCAGAGCTGCCATGCAAGGCGTTAACTTGCCATCGAGAGCAACTTGGGGTTCAGTGTCTTCCCCAAGGACACTTCGGCATGCGGGATCATGTGGGCCGGGAATCGAACCACCATCCCTACGATTAGTGGACAACCCGCTCTACCACCTAAGCCACAGCCGCCCAAATAATTAATAGCAATAATCAAGGACTGGGACCAAAAAGTGGCCCTGGACTTTCTGGCCCAGAGCGGCCCACCACACCCGGCCCACAACACGCCCCACCATAACACACCGGCTCATTGATGGTTAGACCAATTTTTAACATCAGTTACTAGCATAAAAATATAACACAATACAGAAACATAAATGCTATTAAAACATATTTATTTGAAATATGATATATTTCAATATAAGAATGTAAAACAATCAAGACAGCATTTCAGCTAGTCAGGGGGTATCATCTGGGTGCAGTGTAGGAGAGCTGCACCACTCAGCTGTACAACTCCTGAATCAGGACTGAAACTTTATATTTTAGCACTAGCATTTAAGCGTGTGGATTTTTAGAAAAACATAATTTGCAAAAAGTAAAAAGAAAACTTTCTTAACAGTACGTTTATGAAGTGTTTTTGGGGCCCTTGGTAGCTCAGGGCCCAAGGCAATTGCCAACCTTTGCCTAATGGTAAAGTCTGCCCCAAGCAAAGATGTTCCCTTTGTCACATATCACTATATTGTGATGATAGGACAGCTGAAAGGAAATGAAGGAGCAAATGAAACGTTTTTTGGAAGCTCTCCACTTTCATTAAAATCCGTTACAAAGGTCTAATGGAGAGATCAGGAGTCACCAAAAGATTCTTTGTGAAGCCTGTGCCCACTTTAAGTCTCTCTGTTTCTATTCCTCAACATGTCACGTACATATATTAAAGCTCCTAACCTCTCTTCCTTCCTCCTCCTGCCCCACGTTG
Source organism: Stegophilus panzeri (assembly GCA_024331685.1). Classification (NCBI taxonomy): domain Eukaryota; kingdom Metazoa; phylum Chordata; class Actinopteri; order Siluriformes; family Trichomycteridae; genus Stegophilus; species Stegophilus panzeri. The sequence goes on along the minus strand of JANDJT010000041.1, from coordinate 3,967,152 downwards.
CCAGCATGAATCTCTCTAACTGATGCTGGGAGGTAATTGACTTGTCACCTGAGACCATGAGCGGGTGGTCTTTATATCACGAGAATGCCACTCCATCTGTCACTGGTGTACGCAGGAGCAGCAACAGGCGGCTGAACGAGTGGCTCTCATATTAATAAGACCCAGCGTGACATAAAGGCTCGTCTAATCCCTTCCAAATCCCTGCGAATCATCTGAATGTTACAATCGAATGTCATATTGTTCACAAAGACAAAGCCCAAGCATACCATACTAATCACATACTGTGTGTTTATATAATGTGTGTGTGTATCTGAGTGTGTATCTGCACATGGTGTGCTAATGAACAGGTGTGTCCTCTTCTTCTCAGCTAGCGTTCTCTGACAAGAGAGGAAAAACAATCCGAATATGCACAGAAGGTCCTCGAATTGGCGATGACACGTACTTGTGAAGTGTAATTTTCCATCTGCGCAAGAACAAGACGGAAACTGCTTGTACTCCGTTCACACCAGAGATTGGATGATTGGTTGATGAAGTCATTGATCTGTCTTTATTTTTCCCTAGTTACTCATTTCCTCAGTTTAACAGTTCCTCCCGTTCCACAATCTTCTCTGACAGACACTCAGTGGACACAGTACTGTATAATAACTCATTCATTCATTCATTCATCTTCAGTAAGTGTTTTTTCCTAGTCAGGGCCATGGAGCAAATTCCAGAAACACTGAGCATGAGGCAGCAGTAGGCAGATAAACACAGTAACCATAAACATAGAACAGTACATTTTCTATAGTAATTTTACTGATCATTTGTGACCAGGAGACCAAGGTGAACAATTATTGTTCTAATTATTGTTATTATCACTGTAATTGTATCATAGTAAAGTGGCGTCTGGAAAAAAAGGTATTCCTAATATGTAATATTGTGTTCACTTATTTATCGTACTGTGTATATACATATACTGTGTAATTATTTCTTAAAATAATAATCTCTGAAATTGTTGTGATCTCATTTCATTCTAATGGAAGATCTACAGACACTCATTCACCTCAATTAGTATTGCATTATATATATTTTGATATTGTCTCTTCTATTTTCAATCAATGAATAAAGGTTTTTTTTTTTTTTTTTATTTAATTTACTGTAAGGATGGATGAAATATTGTTTGAGAGATATCACGTGGCAGCATTGTGTTTGTTTCTCCTAACTGCCTGAAATGTTGCCATATAAAGACATTAATTGCCTTTTCCTGGATCAATACCTTCTAACTGAAACAGTGAGGTCTGGCTGTGTAGCATAACTAATTCAATTTACTCTGGTGATACTGGACTCTGGCCCAATCACACAGACTTTATTGACATGTGTGTATCATATTTTATTCAGCACAACCAGGCAATGGTGAAAAAAAAACAGCTCTTGGACCCTATAGTTCAGAAAAATCACATTTAACCACAAGCTGCAATAATAAGTAGTTTAATGGAAAAATGCAATGGCCCTTTTCTTGGAGGATAAAACATGACTTATAGTAGAGGTTAAATGGAAGGCCAGTCCAGTGAAAAGCCCTGCAGTCATGTTTTATACATGCATTGTTTGTCAAATCATGTCAGACAAGCATGATGCACTTAGTGCTATGTGAGTGTATTCAACTAAGAATGAAATCTAGATCAATTCAGCACTATATTAGGTACTAAATAATATAATATAAACATATGAATGGGTGTGTGAGTGTGTATGTAATTGTGCCCTGCTATGGATTGGCACCCTGTCCAGGGTGTACCCCACCTTGTGCCCAATGCTCCCTGGGATAGGCTTCAGGTTCCCCACGACCCTGTAGGATAAGCGGTATAGAAAATAGATGGATGGATGGATGGATAATACATAAACACTAAAACCCAAAGACCATTCTGAATATTATATAAAGCAGAAACAAGACAAGGTATGCTATTATAGAAAAAACTAAACATTGAAAAACAATGGGTTAGTGTGAAGAAGCAGAGTTACTGTTACCACCCTGAAGCTGATCACTATAACAGCATGTCTTGTTGTTACAAGTGTTTTATTCCTCTTAAAAAAAAAGCAATTTTTCAGTTACATTTTCATCCATCCATCCATTTTCTTTACCGCTTATCCTTACTGGGTCTCAGGGAGCCTGGAGCCTATCCCAGAGACCATGGGGCATAAGGCGGGGGACACCCTGGACAGGGTGCCAATCCATCGCAGGGCACAATCACACACACATTCATACACTATGGACACTTTTGGACATGCCAATCGGTCAATGCATGACTCTGGACTAAGGGGGGAAAACCAGAGCACCCAGAGGAAACCCCCGAAGCACGGGGAGAACATGCAAACTCCGCACACACAGGTCCACAGCCGGAATCGACCCTCAGCCCTGGAGGTATGAGGCAAACACGCTAACCACTAAGCCACCACACCCCAGTTACATTTTAGATTTAATAATAAATGACAGCTTGTACTTTTCAACTATTTATAGCTACATTTATTGTTGTGTAACATTTGGAAAGCAGTTGAATTCCTGTTATTACTTACATTATAGCAACTTTAAACAGCCGTTCTTTCAGCAGTCTCTCCATTTTCTTGCTCTTGAAGTTAATAACGTATAAAAGCACAGCTTCAGATGTTACTATGAAATATCAGTCTAGAACACTTTATTCATGGCAGAGAACATGAAGAAACTATGGTATGTATTTAACATTGACATTTATTGTTTTGACTTAAGTATTTATCCACTTACAAGCAAGGCAGAGGCTGTTTAACAAGCAAACAAGATGTTTCCACCAACTCAGGAGAAACAAGATAGTTGTAGGAAGGCACAACTAAACAATAGTCACAAAGCAGACAACGCATGACAACCTGTATCAGCACATTTACACATACTTAGTGTCTTTTGTAGATTTACCACAAGCGAATGTAGTACCATGTGGTGGTGGCGGTGCTGGTGGTTGTGGCGGTGCTGGTGGTATGAGCAGGTGCCATTCAGTCACAGCCAGCAGTGATAAAGATTGAACGTAGGCCTGGATGAGTAACTCCATGTAGGTGGATTAGATTTCACTGACTGCTGTGAAGGCAATCATCCACAACTTGAAATTGAAGCTACTATGTGAATCTAATAAAGTAAGATGAAGAGAGGAACAAACTGTTTTGCATTATTGTAGACCACCTACCACCGCAATTTGAATTATTTCAATTGATTTAACAGTGCAAGCTGGGGATTTCACCCAGAAGCATTGTCATTGTCCAGTGAGACTACAAGTCTCTACCTAATGTTAGAGTCTATTTGTTGCATTATCATGGACTACTGTTATGTAAAAGCTCACATTGGACCTTGGCAATGAAAACAACAATGAGGAGAGGTTGGCGGTTGAGGTGATGCTGTGTTGGATCAAAACAAAGTTAAGTTATGGTAAGAAAAGACTGTAAACTTTGAAAACATAATGATTAAAAAAAAACAAATTTGATCTAAAGTGATTGGATTTCATTTGTTTTTATATGGAAGGACATACCCTGACTTCCATCCAGAGCTCATTGAGAGTATGATATATACACTTACCTGGCCACGTGCTTCTGAATATTGATTGTACAAGTTGATTGGCTATCTTCACTTGACACACTTTCTATACATACGTTTCCAGCAGGAAAGCAAACCTTTGAACATGAACTTTTCCAGAGATTGATTGAAAATAGTGCAAGTCATCACACTGTAACAAATAGGAGATGGAAGTTGGTTGAGGATCCGTGTGCTGGTGGTTTATTAAAAAGCCAAAACAGAGTCCAAATCTCAACGTTATGGCAATAGTAATGGTGAAACATACAACAGCAATTAAAAAAAAGTTGGGACAGTATGGAAAATGCTTCTAAAAACAAAGAGGAGTGATTTGTAAATTTAGGTTGACTCGTATTTAAACAAAAATCGTATAAATACAAGCTGTTTGATGTTTTATCTAATTATCTGCATAGTTTTTGAAGATAAATGTTTATTTGGAAATTGGTGCATACAACATGTTCCAAAAAAGTTGGGACAGGGGTAATAGCGATGTGACAAGTTGAAATAAGAAGGTGATGTGAAACAGGTGAGGCAATCGTCTAATCATAGTATATAAGTAGCCTCCAAAAAAGGCCTAGTCCTTCAAGAGCGAGGATGGGTCGAGGCTCGCCAATCTGCCAACAGTGAATAATCCAACACTTTGAGAACAACATTCCCCAAAGACAAATCGGTAGGATTTTGGGCATTTCACCTTCTACAGTGCACAATATCATTAAAAGATTCAAGGAATCTGGTCAAATCTCGGTGCGTAAAGGGCAAGGCCGAAAACCATTTCTGAATGCGCATGATTTCCAATCCATCAGAAGTCACTGTCTTGAAAACATGAGTCTGTTATGGATATCCTGCCATGGGCTCTTGAACACTTTGGTAAACCTTTGTCAGTCGACACCATTCGCCGCTGCATCCACAGATACAAGTTAAGCCTTTACTATGCAAAGCTGAAGCCGTAAATCAACACTTTCCAGAAGCTCCGCCCACTTCTCTGAGCTTGGTCTCATCTGAGATGGACAGTAGCACAGATTATTTATTTTGTTAATTTAAGTATTTTTTCATGTTGCATTTAAACTTCTGCCAAATAACATTTTCGTTTTAATAGCCTGGTGTTGGAGTGAATGGCCAGTAGAAGGCACTGTGAGAGTGGACTGTGCTTATGGTAACCTACTGTAGCTAGTGGTACTGTCTCTGTACAGCACTTGTCATGTCTGTTTATCTCTCACCTTTTCACCCTGTTTACAGGCAAATATTCTGGTCACACAGGCGCTAAGTTTGGGAAGATTGGCAAGACTTCATAATTAGGCAATGCATGTGTTGACCTTATATACTCCATTTGGTAGGAAGTTACCTGGAACTCAGGGGTGGGAAACCTCTGTTGACAGTGAGGTGTAATGCCCTGGGCTAATGTTACACACATCTTTAAATGTTAATAGAGAGTGTTGTTTAATGCTGTAACTTAGTGCTTTTTATTTCTTCTTCCTGTGAAGAATTATTTCTTGGCCACTTTTGGTGAAGACAAGCACCAGGCATTGTAGTAAGAGGTAAGAGTCTGGCTTACCAAATTAACTGGACCTGTAAACGTAACCAACTTTAACCTGGTGGCTTTGAGACAGATATGTTGTCATATAATGAGGGTTAAGATAGATGCAATTGCAGTTAAGAGCTTTAATGAAGATTATAATATCCAGATGGCAAGTCGAAAGACATAAACAAAGACAGGCAGTGGTCACCCGAGCAGGCAAACAATACAAAACAGGCAAGGCAGAGAATCAAGGTCAAAGGAGTAAACAAAGTCAAAATCCTGGCTCGCAAACACTAGATCAAAGCTTGGTACACGACAGAGAAGAGATCAACTGAGCGTAATTCTTCGCAATAGACTAATGCCTGAACAGTCTCTATTATAGTGTGGTATGATGTTGATTGTGATCAGGAACAGGTGTGTGTGTGATTAGTCCTTATGATAAGGTGACGTGTCTGTGTGTTACATTGGGAGTTTGTGGTGCATTCTGGGAAATTGAGTCACTAGTTTGCCTTTACATGACAGATGTTCTCTGGAGATAGAGTCAGATAGTGTTTCATGTCATCAATATGAAAATGATAAGAAATCCTGTGAGACTCAATGGTTGTTCTCATGAAGGTGGTACAAACTAATAAGACAAAAGGGCCAAGTACATGACCTTGAGGTACACCAGTTGTTTCCTGGTGTAACACCCAAGCAAAACACTCTGTAAGAGTACAATATATTATAAAGCTGTATTAGAAAACTAGCCAGCTTAATACTTTATCTTGGCAGTTTTATTGTTTATACACCTTCTAAACTCTTTTTATTGGGGTTTTGTGGCATGGATCTCTGAAAATGTCATTTCTCTCTTAGAAAATGTAATTTCCCTTTATATCATTGGGCCGGAATTTGTTGCCCCAAAGGTCTAGCCAGGTGTTGACAATTAGGTGTAATTGCCTGAAGAACAACATTCGAGGCAGTAGCAGAAGGTGTATGTATTAATCTTGAATTAACATCTCAGTTAGTGTGTCTTCTATAAAAGCTAAGAAGCTTTGCATTCGCTCTTCAGGCCCACACAATGAAATGGATGATATTTGGGTTCAGTGGGTTCAGATGTCAGGTTGTCTGGTCAGGTACACCAACCTTTATACATCCACTCTACCTGAAATAACATCAAACACAAAACACACATACCTCAGAAAATAGAAGAAAGTGAAGTGCTATAAGAACCATGAGTGTGTCTGCAATTCTGCCACCTTATAAATCATATACCTTCACTCCAGAAGTGAACCCGAAGTGAGTGGCTTTAACAGAAAATGCATGGCTTTCCCCAGATCAGACTCGAAAAGGCAATACGTTTCAAATGCAATAAGTACTGGGGCAAAGAGCACTCAAGATAAATGACTCATTTGCAAAGGTTAAGCAGACGTTTTCCTCTCTGAAAAGGCAATGAATACTCAATATATGGTACCTAATATAAATAAAGTTCAAGAAACTCATATTTCCTTAAACTCATATAATCTACTTGGCACTACCATTCTCTGTACTGTTTTCCCACCCACCTTGACCTTTGCATGTCCTTGTTGTGCGTGACTCGTACGCTCCATTATTTGACCTTTAGGAAGCATGTTCAGCCTACTATTACAAAACAGAAACTGCCCACGACTCCAGGATTGTTCCTATAACCTCGTCCTCCTCCTAAGGATTGGAGGTATATCTGTATTTTTATCACAATTGATCAATTATGTATATCAGTATTCAGATATAAGCACTATTCAGATGGATTTATGTGTCTGGAGTGGGTGGAGTTTGTCTAAGAGAGGTGTGTCTTACTTACGCATGATTCTGACATTTAACTAAAACCCTATATTCCTTAGTAGTGTGATTTCAGCTCGAGTAAGGAGAAATATTAAGTCTGGTCTCACTGGCCACCACACTACTCATGTTTTGGGCTGTAAATACACTCATAATATTAAAGAATGTCTTTCAAGGCCAATATGAAATACACAAATATGACACAATTAAATAAGTTGGTAGTAATATGCATACATAAAATGTAAAGTAATAATGTTTAAAAATGTTCTGGATCAAAAGCTATTTTATAATAATATGCAGAACAGTGAGTACAAATTAAACCAAATTTGCAGTGATTTATGTAATAATTACAACTAGGAGTATTCATGCAGCAATATATTAGGAATAAACTAGACTCCTATTAGATTTACAGTGTTTCAATGCTTGCCATCATCGTGTTAATATAATCATCACATTCGTCTTTTATTATTTTCCATTTTTTTTTTTTAAATTTCTCTTGCTTTTAATGTTTATACATTTGACAGTAAAGAAAAAAAAAAAAAAAGAAAACATTGTTTGCTTCTTCAGTCAGCATTTTCTATCCCTGATTTTTTCAGGCAATTTTCGAGGCGTGAACTATACAAAAGTGATTTTAATGAAGAGGCCTGAAAATTGAGCATCTGTATACACACACAAATTTCTGTGCATAAAATTGACGTACGGTTTAGATAATTTTTAAGTTATTAGATATTGGCACTTATATATACTGGCACATATTATATATATATATATATATCAACTCTAATCATATCTGCAGTATATTTATACAGACATGAGAAAATTACTAGGAAATTCTCTATCCAGGGACCTGTGAGGGAATTTTAATGGAAATATATCTATTTATAATTCTATCTAGCATGGACTCTCATCACTCTGGAAACCCAATTTCCCATAATACCCTGGGGCTTCATTGTCTCCTAAGAGACAGCTGAACTATGCTGCCACTGAGGTTGCAGTAGACAGGTGTTGGCAGTTATGTGAACTTGTTTTAAGAACCAGAAATGTGTCATGAGGTGTCAGGAGCTGTAGCACCACAGGCATGAAAGCTATTTCTTTAACATTTAATCAAGTCCATATTTCCATATTTATATATTTATTATTTTTATGCTTTCAGCATTCCTTCTGTTCCATGTAGAGCTGCTTATTTACATTATCGTCATTGATTACTCATTCTAATAATAGGGCAAATATAGCTGAAATGCTGAATTTGCCATATTTTTTGAAGTCTTTTATGGGTTGAACATATTCCTTTTTTCTTTTCTTTTCTTTTCTTTCTTTCTTTTTTGATTTGATTAAACTCGGTGAATATGCACTAGGCCCTTAGTGAGCTGTGCTTTGTAAGTTAGAGCAAAGGAAATACAGGCAATTTGCAGCACAGTAAGTGCCCACTGATTTCAGTCAACAGGTTGAGAACAGCAATGTGTCGGTACACAACTAGGAGCGATGATGAAGCAAAGGATTTTCATTCCAAAGGAACATCAAGTGAAAGCACATTTAACCATGTCTATGGTGTAGTCATATTTATCTAAAGTTCCACATTTCAAATTTATGCCAAATCACTAAATCTATTTCTACACACTGGTACTAATTTAAAGCTTGGAAAAAAAAAAAAAAAAAAAAAAAAAGTATTCTATTCATTTTGTGTACATTCTCTGCTTTTCTTTTTTTATATATCTAGATATGATTAATATCAGTTTTAATTTGAGAGGAAGAGTAAAAACATTCCAGCATAAGCGAGAACATATTCTGAAGTTATTATGTCTAATATATGACGCCCTATATTGTTGCCAAAAACCACTCTATGTTCCCATTTTTATACACATTATATCTTTTCCATTTGTCTATATTACGTTTAAGCCAAAACAATGTAGAGAGGGTGTGTTAAAATGAGGTTTTTTTTAAAAAATCAAACAAAAAGGTGATTTTTAGGTGTTTCATTTCCTCTACCTCTTTACACAATCACTTGGTACAGTGGGTAGCATTGTTGCTTTATAAAATTAGTGTTCCAAGTTTGATCCTGAGGTCGCTGTGGAGTTTCTCCTTTAAAAAATGCTAGAAGTTCTTAGGTGAATGAGTACGTGTGCATCGTGTCCTGTAATGAACTTGCGTCGCGTCCAGAGCAAATTCCCATCTCACGCTCGATGTTTCCGAGACGATATTCCTACACTTCGTCCATTCCTAAACATGAGTATGAAAAGGTGCGTAAGCCTTCCAGGACTGAAACAATTATTAAAATGATGCATATCTGGTAAAACATTACACACAACTTACACATCTGTTTTGATAACACACTATTTGGTGTGAATCCCTTCAGTGTGACAGGATGAGTAGACTGCACACAGGGATACAATAGAGTTCAATGCATGTGTATACGTAATAAGACTATGATGCCATTTTGACTCATGCGCTTCAGTTCTACCAGACTAGACCTTTAAAATGACTTCTACAGTGTCTAAGAACTGTCTACTAATGTTCAACCAATGTTGTCCGGAAAAAAAAAAATAAAAATCAGGCTCTATTCATCTCCACTCCAGAAAACCAGAGGATGGGTACATCAAAAAGGACATGTTTTTTTTGTTGTGTTTATTATGATATTTTAAAGGATTGCTCGAGCGAAGTTCAGAAAGCTGCATTAAGTCAATGGGACAGTTAAAAGGATTCTTCTTTAGTCTTCTTCCCTTACCTGTTCAGACCTGTACACTGAGGCTCTGTGCTTCAGAAATAAATTCCTCACCCCTCCGTTAACCTCCTCCTCCTCCTCCTCTTAAATCTATACATTACACACATATAAGTAGATTTAAATGCCGTAAAATTGCATAAGGACATGCCACAGTGAGTGATGTGTTGTGTGACCTTGCCAGGTTACTCAGCTAATGGAAATTCAGCCTGATGGAGCAGCTAAGCGTTATGTATCCGTGCTAATCTCTGAAATGTTATATGATGGTGATTTGCTCAGTTCCTGCCCATAGAAAAAAAACACACACATGCAACCTTCACACGTGAAAAATCACACGACTGACATGAAATTTACACGACATTTTGTGCATGCATTTTTCTGGATTCTTTTATTTATACAGTTCATTTTTATATGTATATTTATTATTTTTATTATCATCATTATTATTATTATTTATTTTTTATTATTACAATTTTTAATTTTTTAATTAATTAATTTATTTATTTTTTACAAATGATTCATTTATTTTCACATATGATTTTTTAAGTGATTAATGTTACGAAAAAATATATATATATACATTTTTTTTTTTTTTTTACAAACGGTTAAATTTTTTTTTTATGTAATTTTTTCGTGTTACATGAAAAAATAATTTAACCATTTGTAAAATAAAAAATGCATATATATTTCATAACATTAATCACTTAAAAAATACACATTATTTTAATTTATTTTCACACTATTTTATTTATTTTACAAATTATTCATTTAATTTTGTGATTTTTTTTACATGATTCATTACATTTAAATGTGATTTTTTCCCAAATTTATTTTTACACGATTTTTTTTTTTTCAAATGATTGTTTTAAACATGATTAAGTCATTTTCTCATGTGTTTTGTAAAACCCTGATTTATTTATTTTTTTATTTACAAAAATATGCCTCATAATATTTGTTCTATTAAAACATATTTTATATTATATTTTATATGTGATTTTTTTTATGCTTGATATATTATTTTCACATGTTTAATCTGAAATGTTAATCTAAATTTCTTTTAAGGTGTTTGAGCTTTGTGACACAGCTTTGTGCGATTTGTGCCTTACCTGGAGCTCATGTGGGATTGATGGAGTAAGCACACAGAGATTCAGTGTGTAATCTTTCTAACAGATTTCTCCTGCAGATACATTCTGTTACTGCTGTGCAGGAGAGACTGCCGCAGGGATCTCCTGCTGTTCTCCATACCCTTCCTTTGCTCGCTTTAAATATATTTTCAGAACCCACACTGTTCCTCTGAAGAGTTCTAAATGATACAGGTTATAAAGGTTAAAGGTCTTCCCTGATGTCTGCGCCATTCCAGCACAGCCGCTATGAGCAGTGTGAGCAACGTTCTGTCTCGGTTTTTCTCTATAAACCCTCGCTTGCTGTCCTTAATCATCCCATCAGTGCACTCAAAGTTCCTCTACTAAGTGTCATTGAATAGTTAAAGTTCTTTTTCTTTTGCCTGAAGAGATTCTCTCGCTGAGAAACACTCTTGTAGAATTGCACATAGATCTGTCCAGGTCCGACGGGTTTTTGAATGAGAGAGAGGTCTGATCACAGCCAAATTACTCTGTTCATTAAGAAGACAGAAACTAAACCACACCGCACACACAGACCAGTAAGCTGTACAACATCCACAAATCCTACAGATGGGCTGAAAACAGCAGCGACGAGTTCCAGAAAGTAATCAGCAGTCAAGAATTTCAAACACTAATTAGACACCATTCTGGACACGGCATACATCCACAGTAAAGAAGGATTCAATCAGGCAGTTCAAAATATTCATATGATCTTCAAAAGAACAGCAGAGAAGGCTAAATTAAAAATCAGAACTACATCAAAACCTACTTCCAAAAATCCACGACAGATGGTTTGACAAAGACTGTCAAAATTTAAGAAAAGGACTCAGGAAATTATCAAACCAAAAACACAGAGATCCAAACAACACCAACACAAGACTCATATACTGTGAAACACTCAAACAATATAAACGTACACACAGAACCAAAAAAGCACAATACACACAGAAACAACTGACATTAATCAAGGAGTCGATCAACACACATCAATTATGGGAACAAACTAAAAAAAAAAAAAAAATAGAGCATGAACAATTGGCAGTTAAAGATGGGGATATCTGGACAACCCATTTCTAAACATTCTTTAAACATATAGAATCCAAAACAAATCCAGTGCACTATTATATAAACAGAACTGGAATTGGCCATTAAAGATAACCAAAAACCCTTTAGAGTCCTTGATTACTGAGCGGGAACTTAAAAATAACAATAACAAACTGAAACCAAAGAAAGCTTCAGGACCTGAATGAAACGATTAAACACATTGTTGAATGAATGTATATTTGTTTCTACTTATTTATTTCTGTAGTTATTTTCTAACTTGTCTGTACCCAAGCTTTAACGATACAAATGTTAATATTTGTCATGCCTATAAAATAACCTTTTGACTTTTGAGATGCAGAATGTTTCTTATGAAACCTAAGATGTTGGGGTTAAACTAATGTTCCATCCATCCATTCATTTTCCATTCTGTTTATCCGACACAGGGTTGTGGGAGAACCTGGAGCCCATCACACAGAGTACATCTAAAGTAAAACTTAATCTAAAGTAAATCTCCTTTAAGGGTTTCCACAATAAAAAAAAGCTCCACAAAAGGGCCCTTATGTATTCTAAATGCAACTTTCTAATGTTTTTCTAAGGGTGTTTTCACACTTGGTCCTTTTCAAGGGTCTGAGCACGGTTTGCTGGATTTTTGGCCCATATCACACGATAACAGACCCTTTTTAAAGTGAACCAAACCGAGACCATCTTGGGAGGTGGTCTGAGTACGGTTCACTTTCATCTAACGGTACGGTTTGCTAAAAACGTGCATCGTGAAGACAAATAGCTCTGAGCTCACTTGAATTTTCCATTCACGAATTCTCATACAGACGTCTGTACAAATTGTGCTATTCAACATGGCTGCTTCTGCTGGAAGAGGGATGTTGTAGACAGATGAGGAAACAGCTGCACTTCTCCAAATATGGAAGGAGGACTATATTAAGAAACAACCATCGATCACCCACAGAAATTCTAAAATGTTTCTTCAATTTTCAGCAAAACTGAAAGACAGGATTTAAGCAGACTACCTTGCAGTGCCGGGATAAAGTGAAAGAAATGACACCAGAAATAAATGTCCAGATGAAATAAACTGCGATCTAGTGGACAGTCAGCCGATGTCAAGTGGCCTCTCTACGATATATTATATGAAAATCTTGGTACAAGCCCCTGCACGAACCCAATGGATTCGTCATAGAGGGAGGAAGTGTTAACATCATTCAGGATGATAATGGTATGTTTATTGCAAACTTGCTTTATCTATTTAGCTGCACAATACTGTTGTACCCACAATGCACAGCATTGCAAGAAGACCAGGACCCAAAAAGCAACAGTATGAACACAAAGAGGTCTGAGACCCCATTACTGCTTAAGTGGACTAAAAAAAAGGATGAGTCCTCTTTTAGGGACAGGGACAGTGTGCATGTAAAGAGGACTAGGTCCCTTTTCACTTGGTTCTCCTCTTGGTCCACATCAAGGGGTCTGAGTTCGGTTCTTTTAAAGAGGCTTCACGTGTGAAAACACCCTAAGAGTGTGGTGGGCTTGATTATCAAACTAAAGGTAACATTTCTCATGAAACGTTCTCTGTAGAACCCTTCATATATGGCTTATTTTTCCAAGCCAGAGCTGTTAATTAACCAAAGGAAACTATGCACTATGTAATTTTGTAGAAATTAAAATAGATATGTTGTGCTGCATAATGAATTGCTGTGATGAGCAGTGGGATGATTTTAAATACATTTTTGGATCTGTTTGCTCGGATAGGTCACACCTGCCTGAGTTTCTTATTCAGAAAATCAGTATCATTTTATCAGTGCAATTCTGTGTGTCTTCTAATAGACAGGAAGAACTCCATCTGCAACATTAAACCGGGGTTACACAGTGGGTAAATTTAATGCTGCTGCCGCCGCTCTTTGAAGAACCTTGTCTGCTATATTTCAGATTCTAAGCACCATGACTATTGTGTTAATAATGTTTTATGTAAACTAAAAACACTCTGCACTCTGTTCTCTTCTACTAGACATTACATTTCCTCATGACTCACCATTTCATTTGTCTCATGTATGAGCTCAAAAAGTTAATTCACTATCCAAAAAAAAATAAAAAATCTTCCACAATATTATGCACAGTGAGGCTTTTAAGTCCTCATGTTCACCCCTCCAGGTTGTTCAGATTCATTTGTCTGGAAATAAGCACACAACCCTGGTCAAATGGCAGACATAAGCATATTTGTAAGTGCTCCAATATGTGGTACATGATGATCCATAAGCACAGCCTGCAGGTTCAGAGAACTACATTTACAGGATTTATTGAAATCATTTTAGAGGAGAGATTGACATGACACATTACACCATTAGGTGTGTACTAGACTCTGTAGAGACCATTCTACAGACTGATCCTTGTAGCACATTACAAAGTCAAGTACTAGGTTTTAAGATTTGAGACACCTAATCTTGGGTAGGAACCTTGAGTTCCGCACAACTACCTATGGTCACCCCACAACGATCTGGTCATGCAGCTCTTTGCTGAGGTGAATGCCACAAAATGGCTGTCGACAATAATGCCCCATCTTTCCAACATCCCATGTGGAATTAAATGGATTGTATCACATGATTTATTAACTTTTTATTTTTCCTACAAATATTCACCACACAGACTAATTCGGAGCATCTGAATATACATCTCCCCATTATCTCCCTCTGCCAGACATGAAAGCTGTTGTCACTTTGAGACTGGGTACTACTGCCAGTCTAGAACCGTTATACTTACCTTGCTAAGCATGAGCCTATTCGTGTCCTGGACATTGCTGGAGATGCCAAGGGTGCTTGTGATTTGGCTGATGGCTCCCTGTTGGACTCAACAGCCTCAAAGCATACACAGATATATCTGCCTCATCCTCTCCAGATGAGGATCATGAAAGGGGATTAGATTCGGGCTGCTTTTGGATGCTTTGCCGATGGCCACAAGTTTTTTTTCCTGAATGTGTATCTTCTATTTCAACCACAGCTGATCCATATCTGATGCTAGGCCATTCATTTGCTATGTTAGAGACCACATGCTCTCTCCTTGACATTGGGCTGTGGTGCTCAGCTAATCTTTGACTCCTGATTATCAGGTTTATTTCTCTTGTCATTTCTGGAGCCAAACTGTGAATATTGGGATCACAATTCCTCGTTTCACCACTAGGAGTGCTGTTCTGAACACAGTCTTCTTGGAAATGTGGCTCAGAAAAAGAGTAACAGGACATGCTGCTGTGCAGTGGAGTCAGTACCAAGAATGCTAGTCCAAGCATGATTCACTTAGTCAGGCAACGCTTTATAAACATGAGTATAAACTCTAGAACATTCCAGCTCTGATTCAGAATTTCCTAAAGGTGATGGAGTTGGTCATCTACAAGTCAACAGGGTCACAGCTGGCAACTCAACTCGTTGGCACCCAATAAGGCTCCAAGAGGGGAGACCACCCTCAGGGCTTTTTTTTTACAGGACTTTTTTATTTATTTATTTTTTTTTACATTGCACACCCACTCTGACCATAATACATAAATTTGTGGAGACAATTAAAACCACAACTCTGCATTAGAAGTTTCCAGAGGAAACCCCCGCAGCATGAGGAGAACATGAAAACTCCGTACACACAGGGCTGTTTCAGGAATCGAACCGCCAACCCCCAAAAAGGTGTGAGGCGACCGTGCTAACCGCTAAGCCACCGTGCACCCCTACTACTGTATCGTTGATTAATTTTGTATAACAGCATGCACCCAAGTGTTTTATTAACATGGTAAACTAAATGCCTCTATAATGGATTCATAAATACACTTGTCACTTGATATTCTCTGTTATTTTCTAAAAACTAAAATATCCATTTGATATTATTTAAGATGATCCAAGCATCATTCTTATAGTAATGAGATTCATCATGGCCAGTAGGTATTGATTCATTTTATTTTTTACTAAAAATGCTATAGTCTCTTTAATTTTGCTCTCTACTGTGAGAACCTGTCTACCGAATGTTACAGAAACCTGACGTGGGGGATGTAGAGTGAAAATGTGAACCCTCAGTCCCAGAGGCAGATCTCACCTCCCTTCTTAGTGCAGAGCTGCTGACTTAATACTTTGGCATCTGACTTATGGAGAAGATTCTGTGCCGAAGCAAAAGGTAAAAAACAAATAAACCCCTTTTTTTATTATACACAACAGTACAAAACCAACAGTAATTCATTAGTGAGATGAGGAAAACCTTGAGGAAAAAAATTAAGCAAAGTCATCATTGCATTGCTCTTACATTGCTTGATTGATCTCACAAGAAAACAGTTTGGTAGGATCAGATAAAAATACACTGAACATTACTTTGCAACTGACTGGATGTCCATGGTCTGTTTATATAGCTGCAAGTGTGATCGTGAACCAAGGGCGTAACCTGGCTTGGGCATCCGGGGCTGTAGCCCTGAAGATTTTGTCTTTATCCCTGAATAATTTTCCACTTTGTCACTATGTAACTGAATGTAAAAAGAAGTAAAAGAAGATTGCAGTGTTGTAATTTCGTATCTTCAGTGAACAGAGTGTTGTATTTTATCTTCAGTGAACGGAGGCGAGACCAATCAGACAGGGTTTACAGGAAAATACGTGGAAATATTCATGACTTATTGGCTGACACGTCTCAATTCTGCCAAACGCTACCTCTCACAGTCAGTTAGTGTGATGGGATATGGATTTATGGATGGATATATGGATATATAGTTGAAACTGAAACACTAGCATCCTCTGATGCTGAGCAGGAAAAGAAGGTGTGTAAATATCTATATGAGTTCCAAGTTACATGAACATGAGATGAGCAGAGCATAAAGACAGCTAACCTACTCTGCATGGCACTGTAGCAGCTAAACCCACACAGTGATAGATTAGTTGTGCCTTCCCTATGCTACCGACACCAAACTAGCCTAGTCTCATGTTAGATAGCCAAAATGTTATATATTTTATCGGTCTGGTAGACATGCAAACAGTGATAATGCCTGAGGCGAGTTTCATGATAAATCCAACTTTTTGTCAAATTTTCACATTTAATTAGCCTTCACATGCAAGAAAAAAATGCATGGATTCAGTTTATTTAGAAGTATGTTTTAAAAAAGTTTTTTGATGAAGAATCTGGGCTCAGCCCCAGATGATTAACAGCACAGCTAACTCCCCTGTCGTGAACAGGTGTGCGTGATTAAAAATCAGGTGATGGTAAACGTGACAGAGGTCGTGCATTTTGGGAAGTGTAGTCTGGGGCAGCCATGCTTGTAGGCCACAGTATGTTCTGGGAAACATAGATCTCAGTGGATGCGGGAGTTGACCTGACAGTATGTAGATTTGTTGGACGGTATGCACTGATAATTTATAGATACATAAATACAGTTGGGTCCAAAAGTCTGAGAGCACTAGTGAAAATGTTTTTATTTTGTTTTATTTTGCATCTAATTTAATATAGAGTTTCTTAGTATTTGGTACATCCCCATTTTTGCTTTAATGACAGTGTGCACTAAAGCTGGCATGAATCTATATTTGTGCAAAACCTTATGATCTATTTTAGATCAAATCGATCGGAGTGTCGTCTGAACACATGCTTCAATATAAGAGATTAGACATGAGGAAAAATCTGAGTTTTTGTAAACAGCAGTTAACATGGTCAATATCAGACATCTGTTAACATTTATATAGGGACCTAGAAATAAAATCTTGATGCATAATGGAGAATCTTACATATTAAGTATTCAAGATATTGAACATTTACTTTCTTTGTTTTAAATCTTTCAAAATTCTATATGGGTGTGATGGACAGGTATCCACAATTTTTTGCCATGTAGTGTATGACCACTGTTTACATTCCTCAAAATACAATAGCTGTTAATAAAACTGAAATGCATTACTGTATAACAGCAACAACAGGCCAAAACCAAATGAATGATTTTTCATATAATAAAGCAGATATGCAGTTTAGTAAATAGTACACAGATTTAATATATTGTTTTTGTTCCAAAAAAAAAAGAGAGAGATGTAGCAGGTTATTCTAGGACAGAGGAGGAAAAAATCTGACAAAAATAATGTGTCAGCCTTGAGCTCTGTTTAAAATCAATAACGCTGACAACAATAAATCAGTAAACAGATAGATGGTTACAGCTTGGTAGGTATGACAGATCACATCCAAATAATTCAGTTTGATGCTTCATGCTAAAAATGTAGTCGTGTTTGTGTACAATGGCAGGTGAATATATCCTACAAGTCCCAGAAACTGCTGATGAGACATCTGCCATTACACTGAACTAAAGATTTCAACAGCTTATTTATATGGAATATGAAAAAGAGATGAAAATCAGCAACAAGCCATATCACCCTGCAGCTCACACCTGATTTCCCACTGAAACTAAGCAGGGTTGAGCCTGGCCAGTACATGGATTGGAGACCTCCTGGGGAAAACTAAGGTTGCTGCTGGAAGTGGTATTAGTGAGCCCAGCAGGGGGTGCTCACCCTGTGATCTGTGTGGGTCCTAATGCCCAGTATAGTGAGGGGGTAACTATACTGTAAAAACAGTATACAGTAAAACAGTAAAAACACCGTCTATCGGATGAGGCATTATCGGATGAGACATCCTGACTCTCTGTGGTCATTAAAAATCCAAGGACAATTCTCGTGAAGAGTAGGGGTATAACCCCAGTGTCCTGGCAAAATTTCCCCATTGGCCCTTATCTATCATTGCCCCCTGATAATCTCCATCCCTGAATTGACTATATCACACTCCTCCCCTCTCCACCAATAGCTGGTGTGTGGTGGGCATTCTGGTGCACTACGGCTGCCATCTCATCATCCAGGTGGATGCTACACACTGGTTGTGGTTGAGGAGATTCCCCCCCCATACAATATAAATGCTTTGAGTGCCTAGAAAAGCGCTATATAAATCTAAGGAATTATTATTTTAACTTTTCAGTTGAATACATCAGATTTGTTTAAAAATCATTTTCATATATATGAAATAAATTATAAAACACTGTGTCATGGTGTTATAAGAAAATAATCAATGATTGGGTAGTGTGATGAACCTGAGTTACTGTTACTACCTGAAGTTGATTAATTTATTATAACAGCATGTTATATATATGATAAGTTTTATATTCCTCTTACACCAATGGCATGCCACGATTAAAGTCATAGAGATCACACGTTTTCCTTCATTCTGATGTTTGATGTGAACATTGACTGAAACTCTTGGCCTGTATCTGCTGCCACATGATTGGCTGATTGGATAACTGCATAAATGAGCAGGTGTTCATATTAGAGTGGAGCGTGAGTGTATAAACAGTCGTTCCCTCACCAGCCTCTATTTTTCTCTCTCTTTTGAAGTTAATAAGACAGAAAAAAGGCAGCTTTTCAAGTGTACTTAGAAACTGTAAAGGATCAACTCCTCTGTTCTGCAGACTTTCTTATGTCGCAAAACAAAATTGACTGGAAACCTTAAAATAACCGCATTAGAAAGCTTTCCAGGACAACTGAACTTATATATCCTCCATAAATATAATCATCTGTCTGGTCGAGTTGTGCTTGAACAGTTTAGATGTCAGGCAGCTGCTCTAACTTTCCTCTACTGAGCTGTCATGATGCTTAGATTTGGAAAGTCCTATTTTCCACCAATTTTTGAGTTCTCAAGCATGACAGGTGAGTTTAGCAGACACTTACTGCTAGAATACTCATTCGTCACAGTCGAACAGAGGAGTCTGATTATTTATTCCTGACATGGTTGTATTTGATCCGCTCCCTGGTTCTGAAGACTGATAGGCTAATTATTGAGGTACTCAGTGAAGTGCAAAATAGCAGAGATGTTTCAGTAAACCATAGGCTGAACTTTGGTGTCAATTTCTCATAAAACAATTACCATAAGTTTACATTTTAAGATGAGTGTGTCAAATTTCCTTATTTATCCCTGTGAGAACTTAGGAAGGAAGAGAGAGAGAGTGTTGGAATGAAGTGATGGGCTAATCACAATGCTATTGTGGTTACGTCAATATGAGGGTTGATGATTCAGTAACTAGTCAATCAGTGGAAAAGCAGTGAATTTCAAGTGATCCAATTAAAAAAATCACTTGAAAGCAAGATCCAATGCTAAAATGATAGGGAAAGAATGTTTTGGAGTGTTTTAAAGAACAACACAAAACAAAACAAAGCAACAAAATGTCTCGGTTTTGCATTTAACCCCAGGGAACGAGATGTTGTTTGAGCTACACGCTGTGGGAAGCGCCCTCGTGTGTGACCGGTATCTGAAGCTTGTGTAACATCATGCCTATTGATCAGGTGACATGGCAATTGTCACGTGATACAAAACGGCACCCGTGAACCCCGCCGTCAGCCTCTATTATCTGAAGCGAAGACGCAATTCACAGGCATGCCCCAGTATGACAAAGGTACAAAACGTCTCGTTCCCTTCTCATGGAACAGGGTTAACCCAGACGTTCCCTTTCAAAGGGAACTCAACGTTGCATGAGCTTCATGCTGTGGGAACAAGAATACCCACTCTGTCATACTGAGGGCATGGTCTGTTAAAAAGATCTGAGCCTGAGGGTCACTGCAAGACACTTGAGCCCGGGATGGAATGTATATCCAGGCTGTAATATCGAATGAATGTGTGCGGTGTAGACCACCCCGCCGCAACACACACACATCCTGACCCCCCCTAGTGGAATGAGCCCTTATCACCAGTTGCGCTGCGAGACCATGTGCATCATAAGCGATAGAGGTGGCTTCCACTATCCAATTAGAGATACACTGCTTCAACACAGCATCACCTCTACTGTCACCTCCAAAGCAGACCAGCAGCTGCTCGGACTTACACCACTGGCTGGAGCAGTTGATGTAAGTACAGAGAGCCCTTACTGGACACAGGTAAAATTTCTCTTGTTCCAGTGTGAGGAAGGGAGGAGGGCAGAAAGCCTGCAACACTACTGGCTGGGCAACAGACATAGGCACATTAGGAATATAATTCAGCCTAGGATATAGGAAGGCCTTGGTTAATCCAGGGGCAAAGTCCAGGCAGGAAGGGGCAACAGAGAGTGCTTGTAGATCTCCTACTCACTTGAGAGATGTCACGGCCAACTAGAAGAGCTAACTTTAGAGTCAGAAGTTTCTCTGAGGCTGACTCTAAGGGCTCAAATGGGGCACCTCATGGACCTTCCAAGACCACAGAGAGGTCCCAGGAAGGTATCCATGGTCTGCAGAGGGGCCTGACATCACGCATAAACCTCGATGTTATTGGATGTTGCCCCACAGAGGCTCCATCAATAGGGGCATGGCTGGCTGAAATGGCGGCTATGTAGACCCTGATTGTAGCCCCTCAGGGGCCAGACCCACAGTTTCCATAGTTCCAGCCGAGGGTGATAAATCAGCCCTCTGGCGTGAGACAGTAGATCCCTGTGCACGGGAATCTCCCAATGAGTGCTGTCTAGCAGGGATATTATCTCTGAGAACCATATTCAAACTGGCCAATAAGGTGCTACTAGCAGCAGATGTAGACAGTCTTGGTAAACTCTTGCTAGAACTTGTGGGAGCAGAGCAATCAGGGGAAAAGTGTACAGATGTGTCCTCAGCCATGTGTGCACCATGGCGTCCAGCCCCAATAGTGTGGGAAGAGTGAGGGCGAACCACAGCGGGCAGCGTGTTGTCCCCTCAGAGAGGAACACATCCACTTCCACTTGGGCGAACCTCCGCCATATGGACTCCACCACTTGTGGATGGAGCCACCAATCCCCAGGCCCTGCCGTGACAGGATGTCTGCCCCCACATTCTGGTGACAATGACTGACAATGACTCTCCCTCTACCCAGAGAAGAATTAGTATGAAATACAGGGGGCATGAACATAACCCTCCCTGGTTGTTGATATATAAGACCACTGTTGTTTGTCACAACTAACACATGGTGACCTCTCATTTGAGGAAGAAAGCATTTCAGTGCTAGAACTATGGCCCACATTTCTAGGTGATTTATATGCCACTTCAGATGAGGGCCACTCTAGAGACTCGGAGCTGGACAGCAATCTAAGACCATGCCCCAGCCTGTGAGGGAGGCATCGGTTAATACTGTCTTGCTATAAGGAGATGCCCCTAGAGTGTGACCCAAGGCTAAAAACTGGGGACACCTCCAAATTCTCAGAGCATGTAGGCATCACCACATGACACTGATTATTCTCAGAGGTGTTGTCCTCGGATGAAACCCCTGACTTTTCAGCCACCACTGAAATGGTTGCATGTGAAACAGGCCAAATATTATGATGTTGGCTGCTGCTGCCATAAGCCCAAACAGTCTCTTGTTAGGGGATGCCCAGGTCCAGATTTATCTTGCTCAATGTTGATAGGATTGACCCTACCCATGTTGGGGATAGGAATGCCTTCATCATAGTAGAATCCTTATAACCCTTAAAAAAGTTGTCGTCTGCACTGGAAAAGCATACTTTTCTTGAAGTTCAACCTGAGCCCCAAGCCCCTAATGTGGGTGAGAACAACATCATGATGTTGAATCGCCGGTTCCCTGGATCATGCTAGAATTAACCAGTCATCCAGGTAGTTTAGAACACATATGCCCTGGAGTCGCAAGGGAGCCAGAACAGCATCCATGCACTTTGAGAAGGTTCGAGGGGATAAAGCTAGCCCGAAGGGAATAACCTGATATTGTTATGCGTTGCCTTCAAACTCAAACCTCAGGAACTTCCTGGAATGGGGCGATATTTCTATGTGGAAATATGTGTCTTTTAGATCTTTTGTCACAAGCCAGTACTCAAACTGAATCTGCGGCATGATAAGTTTGAATGTCAGCATCTTGAACCTGTATGTCTGAAGAGTACAGTTCAGATGACTCAGATCTAAAATTGGCCACATACTCCCATCTTTTTTATGGGCCAGGAAATAACAGCTGTAAAAACCTCGCTCCCTCAGGGAATGGGAAACATGTTTTATGGCCCCTTTGTCCAAGAGGGATTACTTCCGGCACTAATCTCAGGCTCTGCTCTGTGCTGACTACTGTGGTGAGCACACCTTTGAACCAGGGGGGTCGAGCTCTGAACTGGACCTGGTAACCCTTATCCACGGTGGACAGAACCCATGGAGACACATTCGGCAGTAGTTTCCATGCTGCCAGATGGTCTTTTAGTGACGTTAACTCTTCCACATTCTGTTGGAGGGAAAGCATCAGATTTTCGTTGCCCTGTGACAGCTACCTGACCAGAGAAGAGTGAAAACTTGGGACAGCCTTGGCTAGGGGAGGCCCTACAGTAGTACTAGGGGCTAACTGTCCAAACAACCTCACGTCCCCTGATACGTCCCTCGGTGGCCCCTCAGGACCACTCCTTTTTTTTATCTGCTTGGTTTTTATGTGGCTCAGGTGGTAGAGCGTGTTTTCCACTAATCATAGGGTTGGCCGTTCGATTCCCGGCCCACATGACTCCACATGCTGAAGTGTGCTTGGGCAAGACACTGAACCCCAAGTTGCTCCCGATGGCAAGTTAGCACCTTTCATGGCAGCTCTGCTACTATTGGTGTGTGAGTGTGTGTGTGAATGGGTGAATGAGACACAGTGTAAAGCGCTTTGGATAAAAGCGCTATATAAGTGCGCCATTTAACATTTATGATCATTTTCAGATCAGACCTATTAGCAGGATGGTACTGTGGCTGCCCGGTCCCCCGGGCTCTCTGTGATGGGAGGTGGGCTGCCACACTCGCCTTCTGTGCCTCCCTCGCACTAGCGCTGGCCCGGGCTCCACTCATGGTTGCCCAGGCGAACTCGACATGACGGAGAAGGTACTGGCTGAATGTTGCCATATGTTGAGCTCACTCAGGATGTCTGCGTAGTAGGTCTGCAACACTGCCATTGGGTGCAGTGACCCACAAGTGAGACCCGCTGCCACATGGCCTTGTCCACCAATGCCGAGATGGCCTTACATGGCTTGATGGCTAAGCTGGCCCCACTAAATTACCTGCCATCAATGGGAGAGGTAGCTCGCAAGCACCTCCTCCACCTTTGGCATAGCTAAATAGTCATGCCATTCATTCCCCACGATGGCTGAATAATCTAACATCGCAGGGTTATAAATATGGTTAGTGTATGGTTTTCCCTAGAAGTGTGATATCTCATCATGCACTCCTTGAAAAAAGGGGAGTTTTCTCTGGTGTGAGGGAGATTTATTTTCACTGGGGAGAAAGTGCTCGTCCAGTCTGCTACGAGCCATTTCCTCTACCCTGGGCCAGTCTAGATTTAGTTTTTCAACTGCCTTAGTAATAACTTTATATGCTTGAGGGCTGCTCACTGTTTTTGGTGCAATGGCATCCCCTTCTGGCTCCTCTGAGTCAGAGAGGGTAATTTTTATTGGCTTTCCATAGGAGGAGTCGCAACGCGAGCTCCAAAATCTGGCAGAGAGCCGGACCTGGAAGACAGAGCAAGAGATAGAGCAGCACTCGTCTCTGGCTTCTCTTCCAGATCCATATGAGATCCCCAGGACTAGAGACAGCTGGTTGCCTTGGCAGCTCTTAAACCCAACTCCCTTTGGCCGAGAAAAGAGCAAGCAGCGAGCAGAGCTGCCCAATTGTACAATGCGCACAGTCAGACCTTTCAAGGGCTGCCCTGGCGTGCTCCACCACTAGACACTTCACACAGAAACTGTTTCCCCCCATGATGAAATGGGAGCAAGGTATGACACACTTCCTGAATTCTCTCTCACTCATACTTTTCTCTCTTTTTTTAAAGAGACATAAAAGTAAAGAGATTTTTCATTCTTTTTCTTTTTTTAAAGATAGAGAGGAAATGAAGAGTCTTTTTGCGAGCGTTACACAAATGACCGACTTGCAGTCTCGCTGAAGATAATAAGGCTGAAGGCACACTTCACAGGTGCTGTTTTTATATCACGAAACGCGCTTAATTGCCACGTCACCTGATCATGTCAGGCTTATAATTAGGCATGATGTTAGACAAGCTTCAGATACAGATACCGGTCAAAAGGTGCTTCCCACAGCGTGAAGCTCATACAACGTTGAGTTCCCATTGAAAGGGAACTGTGATTCTTCTACAAAGTAAGAGAATGGTAATGTGGAATCACGTAAGAGGAATCCAAGGTTAGCTTAAACCCAATATAATTAAATGAATGAAATCATTAAAATATGTTTAAATAATGTTTTAAACAAAGAAACAAACAAACAAATAAATATACAGTCTATATGTACATGCAGTGTATAATGAAAACAAATGAAAAATCGTGAAAAATCAAGTGAAAATAAATTAATCCAGTGCAAAAGAATCACATGCGAAAAGAAATTAATCATGTGTGAAAATAAACTGTAAAAAATGTGAAAATAAATTAATAATTTCTGAAATACTCACATGTGAAAACAAATGTTTCAAAAGTAAAAAAAAGTCACAAATAAAAATAAATTCTGTAGAAAGGTTGCATGCAAAAAGAAACTGCTCATGTAAAAATCACATTTGAAAGTAAATGAATCATGTTGCAGAAAAATCGTGAAACATGAATCATTTGTATAAAAAAAAATTGTGAAAAAAAACCAAGCAAACTTAACATAATTATTCCCATGTGAAGTTCATGTGTCTTTTCTGTCAGAGTAACACCTCTACAATGACTTGTAGTATGCCCAGAGCACCAGGTGAAGCTTTCTTGACCTGGCTGTGTGAAACACTCCAGCAGGCATGATCTACATCATGTGGGGCACACACTTATAGCCACTACAGCCCCTACACTGCATGTTCCATCTCAGGCCTGGGACTTGAAGAGTCCACACAAGTAGTTGTTTTTGTTTTGCGATGCTGAGCAGAGACGAGATCAAATCTTCCATGTGAAAAGGCTCAGCACGTCACTTGATAAGTGTTATTATGGTGAAACAGAGGCTGGGTTCGTCAGGGAGAACAGCATGCACCCATAATGAGGATACATTTAGAGGGATAATGCCCTGAGCCTGAGTGTACCTCGCGTCTCAGACGCCTCCCTGCCAAGTGTGAAGGAACAGATGGAGCACATGCAGTGATCGTCTCCATAGTGGCTAAATAAAGAGAAAACGCTCGACCTGAAGGCAAACCTGAGCAGTAAGACCTGGCATTAACACAGCATCAATCCTCAGCCTAAACATTGCACCTCTGAGAAGCTTTATTCAGATTCATGCGTACACAAAGATGGAGTTTGTTTATCATTCGGCACCTTCTCAGTTCTAAGTTTATGGCTTTAATTACATTGAAAGTTGAAGTCTAACAGAATTGCCCTCATTTGTTACAATTGATATGAACTTGAAAAGAACTCAGCTTGGCCACACTTTACAATAACTACGAATTTCTTAAAATAAATCTAAATGAATGTTGAAGTGTAAGTGGTGTTGGAATATCTGGAAATTGTGTAAATAGTCTGTCACCTAAACCGAGTTCATCGTAACAGGTGATGACATGACACAATCAAACAAACAACTGAATAAATGAATTGATTAACATTTACAAATAAAATAAATAAATCAATTTTATAAGAAACCGAACAGTAAAAAATACATTTTGCAGTATAAAGCTGCAGTAAAAAAATAGCATGATGCAATATAGAGTGCTGCAGGAATAAGTCCTAACACCCGGGAATGAATTAGCATTTTAGCACTTCTGATTCCATCGTCCCAACGTCATTGTTTTTTTTTTTTTTAGTTGTTTGTGTTTATGCCTGAAATAAGGTCTGTGGTTAAAACAAGCTCAATATATTTTCACGTTTTATTCTACGATATAATATACATCAGTTATAACCCACATGTGGTTCTTTTTAAGCTTTTATGTGTCTTGAAATAGACGGTTGCTAACAAGTGGCTAAATGGGACTACAGAGGTTGTCCGGGAGATTAAACGTCATCACGCCGAACAGCAAATCTCATCTACTACAGTCTCAGTGTGTTTATACTCGTGCTCTTGCAAACTATTCCAACTCAAACTTTCCAAATGATAGATTTATCAGTTTATAGTATTTTCCAATTGTAGAGGTTTTTTTAAAATAAAGAGTGAAAGAGTTGTCGCAAGCGTAGTGTTGGGGATGTTGAAGTCATGCGACTGTGGAGTAGTTCATTTATAGCCTAACTTTACAGTGGCCCCTTTTTCATTTATAGCTTAATTTTACATTTGCCCCATCCTGATTTCTTCGGTTTTTACGTATATCTCATATTAATTGTTTCAGAAATGAAAACAAAATCAAAGATAAAACAAAAGCAACCTAAGTAAACACAAAATACAGTTTTTTGGTTTTCTTTTCACATTTTTGAATAATAATGTTATTTACTGAAGCAAAAAAAGTTATCCAACTGGGCCTGTGTGAAAATGTATTTGCCCCCCAGTTACTAATTCCCCAAATCTATGAAACTGTGTTCATAATGGGGTTCAGCTTTGACCTTAGCTTGTTCCTGTTTGTAATCTGAATTTTGATTTGGATTGTTTGCTTATTACTTAACTTATTAAAACTGCCTTACCTGTACTTGCACTTGCAACTGTCTGAGTTTCCCTAACGTGACAAACGTATGAGGTAAAAATATTCTGTGCTATTTGGGAACATTACGTAAAAAATCTTTAAAAAGAAGAAGAAATATAGAGAGATGTTAGCTCACAAGCTAATACAGAGCTATTACTAAAGTAAATTGACTATATGCTACTACAGTACATATTTTTAAAAATATTTTTACATGATATAGTCCTTGGTTTTACATGTTATGTGCATATGCAGTACCAGTGTGTGTATACTGTATGATGTCCCACAGACACAGAGCAACAATGCTAACAGAGAGATGTGGCTGTAGTGCTGGACGTGACTCGGATGGATTGGAGGCACCAGCGATGGATATATTCTACCTGAGAAAACAAACTGAAGGTTTTTTTTTTTCCTTTGGCAGTTTGAGTGATGGCAGCACTGCTCTTCCCTTCACATCTGTGTGCTTATCACAGAAATCGCTCCAGACTGCAGCCAGAAGAAAAAGAAATCAGAATAACAGCACGAGTCTTTCGGCCCTCTGTGTGCTGACGGATGAAAACAACACGTTCAGATTCAACTGAATATTATCAGGGATTTTTTGCTCATTAAAGTATATTTGTGAAAAGGAACAAAATTAAATAAGAAAAGAGTTGATTCTGAGTCACATTTACAAGCATGGTACTGTATTATATAATATATCACATTTTTTGTTTGTCAAATTTGTATCCATTAATTATTACAGTTGGCTGTTTAATAAGGAAGCACAAATACTCACACACACCTACACACACACACACACACACACACACACACACACACACACACAAAGCTTTTCATGCTTATAATTAAATTATTTGATTAAGCCTTTGGCTGCAAAATAGAAACTAAGCAGGCAAACAAAAATGAATGGATGAGTGAATGAATTAATTGATGGTTGGATAGATGAAGGGCCATGCAAGAAATTAATGAATGAAGATAGGAAATGAATGAATGAATGAATGAATGAATGAATGAAGGCATGAAATGAATGAATGAATGAATGAATGAATGAATGAATGAATGAAGACAGGAAATGAATGAATGAATGAATGAATGAATAAATGAATGAATGAAGAAGGCAGGAAATGAATGAATGAATGAAGAAGACAGGAAATGAATGAATGAATGAATGAATGAAGAAGACAGGGAATGAATGAATGAATGAAGACAGGAAATGAATGCATGAGCAAGCAGGTAGGAAATGTATTAACTATAATGACAATTACATGAAAGTACAGACAGAATAAATGAATGAGCAGACAGGAAAGTGATGAATGAATGGATGGATGAATGAACAGGTAGGAAAGCAACAAATTAATAAGTGAATGGATGAATGCATGACATGAATTCTGACTTGACAATGTCTAGGACAAAACTTGACATAACATAGCAAGTTTATGACCTATCATAAGTTCAGCTAAATTATTACACAGAGCTTTGAGAACCTTTAAACTAAAAAAAATCTCATCTTTCTTCAGGTTAAGTTCACGAAGCAAGTCATGTCATTTCATGACCATCATGCCAGGTGTCAATGCAGTTGTCATAACACAACGTTAAGTATAAACATCTGTGTCAGCTGACTCAGGAAGTACAGTATATCAACAACAACAAAAAAAAGTCAAAAGTCTATTTATTACAGCTTGACGGCTCGTGCAGTACAACTTTACAATTTTTTGTCATGTGACTTTTTGAATGCTTCCTGTAAGTAAAGTAAGAATGCTTCCAGTAAGTTTAATATTGTGTACTGGAAGACTACATATTTAATATTTTCATGTTTATTATGTATATTTACATTGTTTTTCCACAACCAGATGTTATAAGGGTCATATTTTGGATATCTATGCGAAACCTTGACGAGCTGTGTCAGGCGTATTAGAGGAGGAAAACCATAATAAACATATCTGCCACTGAGAAGCACAGTTATATATTTCCGTAATTCTATTATTCCTGCCGTGTCAACTGAGCTGTTAAGGAGAATTATGCTATAAGAAAAGACAGCAATAGCAGATTTTACATCCACTGAAACACTTAAGTGAACCCTGCTGTCTGGATTTGACATAAGAAAGAGAAAGACAAGTGCTTATGAAACACAGAAATCTAGTTCAGGAACTTGAATTAATATTCATGTTTTAGCTCTGATATTTAAGACTCATCGAGCAAATTTAATTGGGTGGTAATGAGGTTTTTGCTTCATGTATTCAGAATTGGTGACTTATGCCTAAAAGTTAATATTCCTGTGGGGAATATTTCTGTGGAGTCGGGTTACGTAGGTTCTTCAAATGATTTTCAGTTTTTCCTATTCAGTTAACTTATAAATGCTTACTTATTAGGAATTTTATAAAAATGGCACTTGATCCAGCACATCCTATAGGAATAAGCTGTCCGAGCTTATAATTTAAATTCATTCATAATTTTATCTTTATAAATCTCAGTCCTCAAGATAAGCAATGTCCCTGTGTTTTAGACGAATGTAACACTGTAGGTGCTGGTGTGAGTATTCTTAGCTTGCTTTGATTTTTTTCTGTAATTTAAGTTTGTGTTGCACGTTTACACTTGGTTCTAAAACACATGATTCAAATGCATCACTCACAAGGTCTCACGTTTTATATCTACAACGCACTAAAGAAGTAATTTATTTGCCCTAGATCCGTATCTGCAGAAGAATTCTGCTTATAAGGTTGTTTTAGTTAAAAGCTTTCCTGACATTTCACCCGTCAGTCTCATGAACCGACACACGTCAACGTTGATGGATTGATAGACACGACTGACGGCTAACGTACAGCGTGCTATTCAGGCCAAATGCCTCATGAGTTATTTTTGGATATTCATACTGATTCACATGTATGTACTGTATATTATTATTATTATTATTATTATTATTATTATTATTATTATTATTATATAGCAAAGAGAACATTTCACACCTTTTAACAGTCACAAGTAATTCCTGCATGATGTATTGAGTCTGCTTGGAACTCTTATACAAAGGATGTTTAAAAAGCATCTTTCAGGTAAGGAACAAATTATGTATGTGTTTAATAATTTCAAAGAATATTAATGTTGATGTTATGGGTCACATCACAACATCTCCAATAGTGTCTACACTGCATAATGTCAGTCAGGGAAGCGTGATCCTGCAGGCTGATTAAACAGCCTAATGGCAACTACAGGTAGCCTATAATGCCACCTTATATAAACACATTCATAATTAATAAAGTGTCATAATCATGTGTCAGGCAAATATGAGGGTGAAAGTGTCCTGCCTTGATTCATAGCTGGCTGAATGCAGAGAGCAGACATGCATACGGTATACTTTATTATAGATGGCTTCAGAAAATAAAAGCCCATTCATCCAGAAATATGAAATATGGATAATGAAATAATGAAAATAAAGAAATATCATTATTTTGATGTAACATCTTTCAAGATGTTATGCCATTATTTTGACTGATCATTGTATGTGTTGACAAGTTGGATGCTATCAAGAAAATGACCAGTATTTACATAACACTACTATACAACTAGACATAAACTAATAGACCAGTACAATACTATATATTTTTTCCATGACATTTATGACATGATCATATAACATATAACTTATGTAACTGGCCTTTGTTACTGTGATTTACAGTAATGAACTATTAGTTGAATACTTTCCAAAAGAAAAACATAATTTTGCTTGTATTTCCTCATTAGTAAGTCACTTTGGATAAAAGCGTCTGCTAAATGAATTAACGCAAATGTAAATTTTGACCTTCAAAGTACTTACAAATCTCGAACACCGTGAAGTTTTTCTGTTTTTTTTTTTTTTTCCTTATCTTTTTTTCTTATTAAGAACTTGTCTCTCAGCCAGGTAAGCCAACTCAGACGTAAAAATTAAATACTGACCTTTAAAATCTGCCATCAAAGCTAAAGAATTATTTGAAGTTAATTTTAACTTTGGTAAATTAGCTACATTTTGTAATTTAGCTAATTAAACAAGCTAGCTAGTTAAATATGTGCATTATCTTGTTAAATTAGTCAGTTAGTTACATTTTGTAGAATAGCTTGTTTAATTAGCTAGCTGGTTAGGTGTTGTAGATTAGCTTGTTAATTTAGCTAGTTAGTTACTAAGGGTAGTTAATGTGCCTTAGTATTTACAAAATGGTTATTACATATACCATTAACTAAGCAGCAAATCAAATTGTAAATTAGTCTGAGTTAGCAGAATGATTTCATTATGACTGTTTGCTTAGCGAGCTAGCTAGTTTTGCAGGGTCTACCATGGTGAACTTGTGGTCAATTATTTTTCAGTTAAAAATATTTACATTTTGAGTATGGTTAAATGTAGATACTTCTGCTTTTGACACAGTACATACTTACTTTAACTTAAGTCCAGTTTCTCTATACTTTTTCCACCCCTAATGCCTTATGATGCAAGATTCTAGTAAAAGCTAGCTAGCCACTTTTATTCTTCTAAGATACTAGCTTAAGGACTGTGGATTTTTGTTTTTGAGTTTTGACTATGACTTTGACTATTTGTCAATATTTTATAAAGCTTTGGTACATTATTTTATGTGGCACATTGGTTTTATGTTATTTGCGCTTTTTTGGAGTCACCCCACTGGATACGAGCATAGGCATGAGGTGAGCATTAGAAATTGACTTGACAATTTACTCGCTAATTAGTTGACCAGACACACAGAGAAAGAGAAAGCATGTGAGTCATCAGCAGGGAACTATTAAAGATATGTCCTCACCTCACCGACTAACCCAGCGATGATTGTCTCAATCGCAGTTCCATGTGGGTGGCCATGTTTGACATCTCGACACGCTGCCTGCAGGCCAAGCAGCGGCTACCATGGCAACCCACAAGCTCAGTGCTAATTCCTCTCAAAAAATGGAGAGCATTTTAGCTGGAAGGAAAAAAAAAAACTGTGAGTCTGGAACATGACAGTTAGGTTTAAAAAAAAATACAAATATGGAGCACTTTATTTGGACGAGTTTGTGTAGTGTGAGACAAGATGGAAAATAATACTTGCTTTTTTTGGAAAACATAGGTGTGAGTATGTCAGAAATTCTGTTCTATTGTCACTTTTTATGTTACACTTGGTTCATTTTATTGTCATAAGGCTGACATCATGTAAAACATTGAATTTTTAATATTTGTAATGGTTATAATGGGAATTGTATTGGTTTTAAAGGAAACTGTAACGGTCCCTGTGGGTCTCTATTGGTAATCTGTTGCTGGGATATTATGTCTAGAGGATACCATTAAGGACAAATAATCTTAATGGTTTTAATGGTCAATAGCTAATGGTTTGTAATGGTATTTGCAGTGGAACCATTAGAATTTCTGTGACGGTTTCTATTGTTTTTATTTTATTTTTTTTCATCAGGTATGATATTTTCAATATATATTTATGACATGATTATGGCTTATGACATAGGATTACGTCTTTGGAAGCAAGCTACTTTTGGTGTGTTGCACTTGATGAATTTTTATGTAGCCTTCCTGTTTTCTGACCACACTCCCAGAAGAAAAAAAAAGTTAAACCCCATATTAGTTACCATTAATAGCACTACCACACTACTGTGCAATACTGGGCATAAACTATCATGACTGTTTCCACGGCTCATTTATGACGTGATTATGTCAGTCTTATGATTCAGGGTTCCTGCGCTACCTTCACTGTGGACATGTTATGGCGATTCTGTGCCCACTCTAGCCTCAGATTCCTGTTCTTCGCTGACAGGAGTAGAACCTGATGTGGTCTTCTCCTGTTTGTAGCCCATCTACCTCAAGGTTTGATGTGTTGTGCATTCTGAGATGCTTTTCTGCTCACGACGGTTGTAAAGAGTGCTTATTTGAGTTGCAGTAGCTTTCCTGTGAGCTCGAAACACATCGTATGTATTTTTAAACAGTATTGTTCTACCTTTGTTTGACTTTGTTTGTGGACAGTTGAATAACTTTTTTAATAAAAACTGATTTTGAGGTAAAATTCCGATGAATTTTCATGCAGAACTGAGTAATAAAATTAATTTTAAAAATCATTAAAAAAAAACTATTTATGAAGGACAGGGTTAAGAGGAGTTGTTGTGTTATTGGTCGACTAAACAGATTTTTGTGGTCTGGTCCTCTTGTCATTGAACTAACTATAATGTGTCCCATTATGTAAAGTGAGTCTGACACCCCTGATCTATAAAATAGGCATTTATCTAGAATATTATAATGCATAACTCTACCTGTAGGCTGTTTATTACTCCTTATATCAACTAATGCCTTTCTTAAAGATCAGTTTCCCAGCAGAAATGATTATAATCCTGGTTTCCTGCCAAATCAAACAGGCTGCAGATTAAAGGAGTGTAAATAACATTAAAGGGACAGTGCTAGATGTCACCTGTGCACTATCCTGCACTCTTTCACTTATGATAAACAAGTGCACATTACAACACAATTTAGTTTTAATGAGCTCGCTGTGTTTGGACTGACCAGGCCTTAGGACTCGCTTCATCCATTTTAGATGAGCTGCCCAGAGAGATATGACATTAATATTCATATAATGGTTATTACTTCATCCAGGAAATGGTATTGCCAAGCTGTTAGCCGAGATAGATGTCTAAGGTAAACATGTGAAGCGTGATTTATGGGATGGGAATGGCAGCTTTTAATGGCTTGAACTTGTCTTTATGACCTCTATTAAAAGTACTGTTAATAATTGCCCTTCACAGCCGCTGTAGGACTGAGGCAGTGGAAAGTTCTTCATTTTCATGGAAACTGAAAACCTGGCTATAGGCCCATTATGTTTTCCTGCTGAATCAATACCACATCAATAGTGCATCAGTACTGCAGAAAGAGCTCCTACAAGTGAAACACCGATCCACGTCATGTTAGACATTTCAAATACCACATTGCTAGTTTACTCAGAGATCTTGCACATCGAGGGTTCAGCTGTAGTGCATTAAGGTCCATCAGGACCTATTCTGAAGTATTGTTGTAATTAAAGTGGATGAAAACACGAGGAAAACCAGGAAAATCATCTCCAGGATGTACTTTCATGGATAATTTAATTCTATTTTATTTCTATAGTGCTTTAAACAACTTACATTGTGGAAAAGTAACTTCATAGAAATCCATATGTAGAATTAGATATCTAAATAAAAAAAACAGAGCTCATCACCGCAATTGAGGAAATCTAGGGGACATTGACTGTCACAGCCATGCTTCTTCTTCTTCTTACCATTCTGTGAGTTTTTCTTATGACCACTGGTGGTGCTGTTGTTCTCGATTTAACAAAAATCCCAAACGATCCACAGAGGCATTTATTAACAGCAGGAAATCTGATTTGGATGTTAAAAATGAAAACCTGATGTCATAATTTCTTTAAAAGACATTTTAGACCAACTGCCTCTGTCTGAAACTAGTTACATTACAAAGCATGTAAATACTATATTATTATCTGAAAATGCATTTTGCCCAGCTATGTGTTGTTTGTTCCCTTTTTAATGAAAGTAGTTGTTCATTGTTCTTTAATTGGACAGTGGAAAAGTGCTGATGTACAGTTGCATATGTCCATTTCTGAAGCAATGCTAGTTCAATTGTTCAAATTGTGTGTTTTGGAAGTTGTAATAGAGCGTGAATGAAAATCTGGTTCTTCAAACGTGTAGGTGTTATGGGAATCATTCAGAATGCGCAACAGTATTGAATCACGTGTCAAAAGTTGCCAGACAATAATTGTCATAAAATATAAAGACGTGCGGATCTACAATTAAACAAGAACAACTGGCATTAGTTATATTAAATTGAAAACGCAATCTGAAAACTGAAGACAGGTCTTACAGGTCACTCCGGGTGCTCAAACTTTTTACAGGCACTATTTTCAAGAAATAAATCCACTGACAGTCAAATTACAGATTAATTCATGAACATAATCCAGATATTCAAATAGTAGGCTCATTATTTAAATGTGCACAATAATATTTGGGCCAGAGAGGTTTTAATCCTGAACCTTCCCTCACAGCAATGCATTTATATTAAAATTGTCATTAGAGTAAAGTTTTCTTTAGAGTAAAGTTTTTTTAAAAAGTTTTTTTATAGACTAATAACTATGAGAACTGAATAGTAAATATAACTCTATTAATGATGCGATGTGAGTTTTCCACAACTTTAACACACAAAGAAAAAAACAAATTAAAAAAGCTTACGCTTCACAGAGTCCATATTAAGAACCATGGCCCTTGAGACTGTATATGAAAGCTAAACCTTGCCATCAGCATGCTAGCTGAGGGCTAATTAGCAAGACAATACTATCATCTTAGAAACACAAGGTACAATATCAGCTGGATCTTATTAGTAACCTATCAGGAGTTACAATATAGTTTACACAATAATGACATTTAATGCTTAATCAATAACAAACATGCGCGTAACAACTTAACACCTAACTCGACAACCGAGCAGTTATGAATTTAGGAAACAGAACAGAGTAGCTAGCGATCGCAATTAATTCTGTAAAATATGAAGTCTCAGCTTACAGTTTGAAGCACAAACACTTCCTCCTCTGGAACAGTTATTGTCCACTTAAATTATTATTGTAACCTAGCACATTATGGTAAACCAAAGGGGTCAGACATATCCAGAATCTGTGTGATGCTAATGGTTTGTAATTCCTTCACAACACATCAATCACACTGACTGAATATCAATCAGTCAGGGGGCGTAGTGTCTGGGGGGGTGGGGTGGGGGTGGGGGGGGTGGAGGTAACCTCCTCCAATAACTAGAACTAGCAATTACAACCCTCCCCCGCTCCCTTCCCCCAATATTTATACCATGATCAACTGATATATATATATAGAAGTAATTTGTTTTGTAACATTATTGGTGTTCTAAATCGACTTTGAGTTTGTAATAATGAATCAACTAAAAATACTAAAAGCCCCCCTCCATTGCACAAGTTGGTATCGCCCAACAGTTGCCTCACACCACAATGCTTGACTTCTTCCGTTTGACTGGGACAGCACAGGTAGCTTTGAATGTGAAGAGAAGCACTTTTACATTGCTGGTCAAAGAGGGAGAGTACAAAAAAAAAAAAAAAAAAAAAAACATACTCAGAAGGAGGTAGAAAAATATGGTGTAATCCAGCTAATGACACGCCACATATATTGTAGCTAGCTAGATAATTCATTATGATTTAGCCATAACTATCAATATAACAAATGAGCAAAAACTGCCTTGTGTTATGTTAGCTACATTTTATTATAATAGTTCCCATTATTATCAACAACAAGGTTGTTCATACTAAATCATGTGTATAAGTTTTAATCAGTTACAGTGTGCATCAATTTGGACTGCTATTATGTGCTGTGTAACTTGTTGTAATGAAACAATCATTTGATCATAAAGGCTTGTGAATGATAGATAGATAGAAAGATAGATAAGCAGAGAATATGTACGGACACTGCAGATATAACAAAGGTGATTTTTTTCAATTTATTACTATTTATTTTAACTTAATTAAAAATATAGGGAAGCATACCCATTTGCACTTCAATATCCGCCCCCGTTCAAACTAAATCTACACCCATGCAATCAGTGCATTAACTTGTTTTCACACAGTGTGCCTTCTTTAGAATAATGTGAAGCAAACCACTAACCACAGCACTTTTACAGACTGACACATGAAATGTGACAGGAGCAGGACTCCAGCTGTGTTTGTTCAATTCTCTAGTGCAGGTATTGTGAAGAGAGAGAGAGAGAGAGAGAGAGAGAGAGAGAGGGAAATTAAGAAGTCTCAGCCATGATAGCAAATGACATTGCAGCAAATCACACTTGGTTCTCGATCAGATACAGCAGATACAGCTTTGATTTTATTTCTTGATGTTATTCCAGTTAAATTTGCCTACCGTATGATCATTTCAGTCCTGTCCAGATACGTGTTGCCTGCTGCCTTGTACAAAAAGGTTTTTGTTCGCCGCTATTCATCTATCATTTTTTCTTTCTTTCTCAGGTTCAAGAAAAAATATTTGCAGCAATCATACAATAATAGAATAGAAATAGTGTGACTGATTATATGAGTCAGATATGAAATCTGAAAGTGCCATTCAACACGTTATGCTCTGAATTTGCAAAAACTGAGATTAAAAAAGTCACGTAAAAATAAATGAATCAGGTGAAAATTAATGAATCACAAAAAATCACAATGAATCGTGTAAAAGGCACGTATGCAAATGAATTAATCAACTAATCAATCTAAAAAGAAGTCACATTTAAATAAATTATGTCACAAATTATGTCACATTTAAATAAATCATGTGTAAAATCATGTGACAATAAATGAAATGTTATAATCAAATGTAAAAAAAAAACAACCAAAAACTAAAATTAATAGATTGTGTAAAAAACGTAAAAATAAATGAATGATGTGAAAAAAAAAACTGATGTAAAATAAAAAAAAAACAACAAGAAGTGAACATAAAGGAATCATAAATCAAATCATGTGAAAAATAAAAACACACTTGAAAAAATGTGTGAAACAGGTCTTTTCACTTTCTCTACATTCGCTTTTTTACTGGAAACCCATTAAATGCTACCACGTAAGTGCACGTGTAATTAAAGTGTAAATGTTATGTATAAACAAGTGTAATGTCTGCTGTTGGGCTCAAGCCACAGAGTGATGTATTGATGCTGACATCAGTCATTAACCCAGTGATCTCACTAAATAAGGTGTATTATGATCCCAGAAAGGTCAAATCTGCTCATTAACAAATAAATAACGCTCAGGCTTACAGGACGCATGATGGTGGTGATGATGGTGTTAAAGCAACATGATCACAGTTGTGGTTGAGTATACTGTATGAGTGGTGGTCGTGGAAAACCCTTTGGACGTAACTTCGCTAAATTCTGCAAAAAGAATGATGATAAACTCCAGATTTTTGACCAGCAGATTTCACCAGATTTTTTAAAGCATTAGCTTTATTAAGGTGAAGTCAAAAGACTTACAAGCAACAAAAGAAACAAGGATAATCCATGAACAAAAGTCAAGAAACCAGAACAAATATACAATTCAGGGAAACAGGAAACCATGTCTCAGGCTTAATGTTACAAGAATGCATAACGAGACAAAGACACAGCAGGGTATAAATGGGAAATTAATCTAGGACTGAACACAGAACAGGTGAACACAATCAGGTAACACACAAATGACAATATCTCATGCTGAATTTAAGTGCATTGTATAGTTAGCTTTGCTTCTTTGCATTTTGTTTCATTTATATTTTGCCTTTGTATACTGTATATTTGTTGAAGTTTATCATCTATTTGGTTTAGTTTACTTCTCTCTACCATCTTGTATCGTGTTGGTTTTATATAATCGTCTTTGTTTTTTTTTGATCTATCAAAAAAAACAACAACAACTCCCACACAGCGTCCTGCTGATTCCACCAAACCCCAGCTTTACCATCTTTCACACTTTTTTTTCCTAGTATTTAATGACTCCTCTTGTCTTTATATTCATGTATTAAACTTAATAAGCTTGGAATAATTGTTCCTACATTTTTGGACTGTGTTTCCCATCAGCCACTGCACCTCACTGGAATATGTCACGTGATTGTTTTGCACCTGTGTCACGTTTTTCATTAACGAGCATGTGCATTTAAGTCTCACCTTGCACCTCAGTCACGGTCTAGCGTTTGTCTTTTGTGGTCACTGTTGTCCGTTGCTCTCTGCTACTCAGGTTATGTACTGTATATCTTGTTCTCTTGCCTCGTTATTTCTTGCTTTGCATCAAAGCTACTGAGAAATTCTTTCACAAAATCATTCATCGGCAGAATTCACCTTCTAAAAGTGACGACTTGACGGTTTTGCCGAGATCAAACAGCGTTCAGCGATTAAATCAGCTGAGTTCAATGAAAGAGCAGCGCTTGATCAGCACTCATGATGCATGTTTCACAGCGCATCTGCAGTTTCTCAGTTGATTAGTAAAGCACAGGAGCCTGGTGAACTAATTTCTGCATCATGTAGTGACATTATATTTCTTATTTAGAAATATAATAGGGAGTTTTTCCTCGCCACAGTCACCAACGGCTCGCTCAATAGGCATAAATTCACACACTTAAAATCTGTGTCCTGTGTTTATATGTTTCTGTAAAGCTGCTTTGAGACAATGTACATTGCTAAAAGCGCTACACAAATCAAATTGAATTGAATTGGCGAGAAATTACAGGCAAGCATCACACTGCTCAAGACAAGAGTTAGAAAGAAGCAAGATTTACACTTTAATCACATATTTCACTTTCCACACATTTTTCACGCATGCAGTTTTTAAAAATTTTTTTAAATTTTTTTTTACACGATTCATTTATTATCACGTTAATTTTAAAGTGATTCATTTACATATTTTCACGTGATTTTTACACAATTCACTTTTCATGTTTTTTTTTTTTTTTAACGTTTCTTTTCAGATGATTTGTTTACACGATTTGTTTGTACTACTTGTGATTTTTACACGACTATTTTATACTCACGTGATTTTTCCCATGGTTCATTTAATCAGATGTTATTTTGACACATTATTTATTATTTTCACATTTGATTTTTACACATGAATAATTTGTGTTCACGTGATTTATTATTATTATTATTATTTTTTTTTACAAATTATTTATTTTACATGTTAATTCGAATACATCATTCATCCATTTTCACGTGATTTTTTTTTATCCACATAATGAATTTCTTTTCACAACTGATTTTTTAACAATTTTTACATGCTAATTTTAGCACACGATTCATGTAGTTTTTTTATTCTTTTTTTTTTTTTTTTTTTTTTTTTACATATAACTCCTTTTCACATAATATTTACATGATTTGTTTATTTTTTGTGTTTTTACACATGATTCATATATGTTTTTTTAAAAATTGGTTTCATTTATCACATTATTTACATGACGTCACATGTTTGTGTGTAATTTCAAGGCGTAACGTCAAACTATCACATTTTACACGTAACGTCATTATCACACATTATCACACGTAACGTCAAACCTTTTCACATTTTTTTCACGTTTTACTCATGCAATTCTATGTGCGAAAAAAACAACATATGATCACATTTAAAATATGTGATTTTTTTTTTCCATAAAGGCATTGCATTACACATCACAGTCACAACACAGTCTTAAAACTGTACGAAATCAGTGGCACATAAAATTTGACATGATTTAACATGTATTTAACACATTTATTAATTTATTAAACATAAATTTAACACAAATGTCCATCCATCCATCTTCTATACTGCTTTATCCTTTTCAGGGTCACGGGGAACCTGGAGCCTATCCCAGGAAGCATCGGGCACAAGGTGGGGTACAGCCTGGACAGGGTGCCAACCCATCGCAGGGCACACATTCACACACACACATTCACACACCCTACCGTGCATGTCTTTGGACTGGGGGAGGAAACCAGAGTACCCGGAGGAAACCCCCACAGCACGAGGAGAACATGCAAACTCTGCACACACAGGGCCACGGTGGGAATTGAACCCCCAACCTTGGAGGCGTGAGTCGAACGTGCTAACTACTAAGCCACCATGCACCCCTGTTCAAATGTGCTTAAAGTTATTAAGAACTCTATAATCCCCTCAGTGATCCTGGGAATGGGGGTGAAATAACCAAACCAACGACACCCTTTCCTCTGTCACACATCTTTCCTCTAACAGTCTGACATTTTGTTCTCTCCAGATTGAAGGAACAGTGATGGATTGCTTTTGTGTGCGGAATTAATAAAGCAGCACCGTCTGGGAAACATCAGTGCAGCAGGGGTCCTAGCGCTCGCAAAGCAAACACATTTTATATTCATCATTATCCTTCGGAATAAATGAAGCATGGAAAACGGACAAAAAAACATTTGTGCTTGACTGTTAGTTACATTTATTTCAATTAAATGGAAGATGTTCAATAGCTCACTAACTGTCATGTAGAGGAGGAAACCTGATTCAGTGCTAAATGCAAAGGCAATGTATCAAAGGAGGTATGATTTGGATGTAATAATAAATCATGATTTTAGTATGTATTTATTAATTTATTTCCTTGTTCATATACAATAACTATTCATTTTGCTACTCGTTAAAATGACTCACTAAATCAAATTACTGCTGTCCTTCATTAAAAAAAATATATATTGACACATTATATACATTTTTTTTTAAGCATGAACCTCAACACATTTAAAATACGATGTAGCTAAGGCACAGATTTAGCTTTTTAATATGATTGTACAGTATTAGTATCATTACTTGAATCATATAGGAATATCGACAATTTTTTAAATACATAATCCCTCCATTTGATGGAGACAAAAATACTATCCATGTTTAACACTCCATTGCAAATCCTTTGCTGGCTTCATGTTTCTTTCTGGGAATTTTGCCTAATGTTTTGTCTTCACTGCCGTTTGTTGGACGAAGGACAGTCAAGAACAGTTTGTCCTCTAGCTCATGTTTTGGCTACTTCTCTTATTTATTTAATCTGACATGTCAACAGAAACTCCTAAACCAAAAGCCAATTCTACAATCAGAGGTATAATTTTCTTTCTTGTTTAGTTCTGCTGTGCATGAATTAATGATGCAAAATGGAGGGACTATGCACTCTAAAAAATGCTGGCGTGTTTTTTCTACCCAAACGCTGGGTTGAGCCTTCGTCATCGTCCGACTCTGAACTCGCCTCAAAGTGAATGTTTGAGAGTCCTGAGGCGAGGAAACCAAATGACCACAGG
>JANDJT010000041.1:3907349-3923175 GCA_024331685.1 Stegophilus panzeri | reverse complement strand
CCAGTATAAGGGTTCTTTTTTTTAAAATAATGGGTGGGGTGGGTGGGGAACAATTTAGGGGCTGGTTAAGTGTTTGCGGAAGAGGTGGGTCTTTAGCCATTTTTTGAAGATAGTGATAGATTCTACTGTCTGGATTGACGTTGGAAGTTCATTCCACCACTGAGGGACAGTCAGTTTCATGGCTCTGGAAAGGGATCTTGAGCCACACTGTGTAGGCACTCCCAGGTGTCGGTCGTTAACCGATTGCAGATTGCGTGAGGGAATGTAAACCTCAAGGAGAGTGTTGCAGTAGGAGGGTGCTGTTCCAGACAAGGTCTTGTACATGAGCATAAAGGCCTTGAATTTGATGCGGGCGGCTACAGGAAGCCAGTGGTGGGAGATGAAGAGGGGTGTGACATGGGTTCTTTTTGGCTGGTTGGAGACGAGGCGTGCTGCTGCATTCTGAATCATCTGAAGGGGTTTGATAAACACCACTTTAGTAGCTGTAGCAATATATTTCTGAACACCTTCTTGTGTATAAATAAAGGAGATAACATGTTGACATATTTGTTTATAATGCTGTATATATGAAATTTTCAAAGGGTAAAGATAACCCTGAAAATATTAACCCATTTCTGAAATAAAATGAACCCAGCATTTTTGAAAAATTAAACCTTCCTTTGGGTTGAAAAACATCCCATTTGCTGGGTTAAAATGAACAACCCAACTTGACGGGGTAGTTTAGCCCAAAATGTGTTCTGTCCTATATTTACCCAAACGTTGGTCTAGAAATAACCCGATTTGGGTTGTTTTTAACCCAGTGTTTTTTAGAGTGTGGGGTTTGTCAGCTGACTGTGAATTGGAGCAAAGATACAGTAGTTCTGTTGCTTTAGCAGAAGTGAGCAGAGCTGGTGATATCACATTATTCCAATGCACCCCACAACAGGTGGTCATTCAAAGTCCAGAGATGGTGCAGGTGTGTCAGCTAGTGATAACTCATCTAGCGGACCAGTGACTAGAGGTATCAATAGGGAGATATGAAAACTAGCTGACATGCAATAATGTCTGTTTATTTTCTACTCTACATCATCTCATTAATGCAGTGGATGATTCTAAAAGGGCAGACATATCAAGGCATTGACTTACGATCACCTTGACGAAGATGAAGGTCTCTGGTGGAGCGTCATACTTGATCCCCAGGTTCATATACTGGAGACACAGTGCATCTTAATGAACCATTCTTGACTAACATTTTTCAGTCTCTCCACTCCTCGTGCTGACTGAGACCCAGATCTCTATAGAGAATTCAGTGACTCTGACTGCCTTGTCCACTTCTTATGCTGTTGCCCACATTTCTTGAGAAACTGGCATGATACTTCACAACACTTGCACTTTCTTATGTTAATATCTCATCATATGACTCCATATTCATCATCAAATTGTTGTAAGCCATCATCTATCTTGTCCCCCAGGAAACTTCGTATAAGATCTGTCCCCCCCACCCTCTCGCAATCTTTTAATCTGACCTTCAACAACTGCCTTTCAACACACAAGAACTTCCTCAGTCACACACAAGGACTTCTACTTCCATGTCCTACACATCAGTGTAATGCAAGTCCCCCTTTCAGATCTCACCCTTCCCACTCTGTTAGTTAGTTACATTTACAGTTACATTTATATAACACTTTTCTATACACTCAAAGCACTTTACATAGTATGGGGGGAATATCCTCAACCACCACTAGTTTGTAGCATTCAGCTGAATGATGCGACAGCAGCCATAGTGCGCCAGAATGCCCACCAGACACCAGCTATTAGTGAAGAAGAGAGATTGATGTAGCCAAATCAGGGATGGGGATTATTAGGGGGCCATGAGAGAGAAGCGGCAATGGGGGAATTTCACCAGGACACCGGGGTTATACACCTACTCTTTTACAATAAATGCTTTTTCATGACCACAGAGAGCCAGAACCTCGGTGTAATGTCTGTTTTTACAGTATAGTGTCCCCATCATTACACCAGCATTAGGCCCCACATAGACCACAGGGTGAGCGCCCCCTGATTGCCTTACTAATAGCAACCTTAGTTTTACCTAGGAGGTTTCCCAGCCAGGCACTGGCCAGGCTCAACCCTGCTAAGCTTCAGTGAGAAACCAGGCGAGAACTGCAGGGTGATAATGGCTCTGGCACTCTGCCGAACAACAACTCCTCCTCCTCCACTCATTGAAACTTCCACTTGACCACACCCTCTCAACCACCTGAATTATTCAACAGTCTTTTCTTCTATTTACTTTCTTCATTCATAGACCTTCTCTGCCCTCTGTTTTCCAGACCAAGAAAACTTTCTTACTCCACTTCTTGGCTGTCAAACATGTTACATATTGTAGCAGTTAGAGGGAATTAAGGGCAGCTGAGAGAACAAAGAAAGAGAAGTTTCATGCCACTATATCAACCAAACTATCATTCTTTCTGATCCTTCTTGATCTCTGTGCAGCGTTCAACATAATCAGAAGACTTCCCATCCTCTCAAGCCTTGGATTTAGTGGGACAGCATGGATGGTCATCATGGATGCTCCATGCAGTCTCTTCACTGGTGTCCCACAAGGATCAGGTCTGGGTCCATTCAATTCAATTCAGTTTTATTTGTATAACTATTTTAACAATTGGCATTGTCCCAAAGCAGCTTTACAGAAATATATCAATTCAGGCTGTAGATTCTAAATGT
Organism: Stegophilus panzeri; assembly: GCA_024331685.1. Lineage (NCBI taxonomy): Eukaryota > Metazoa > Chordata > Actinopteri > Siluriformes > Trichomycteridae > Stegophilus > Stegophilus panzeri. The sequence continues at coordinate 3,920,472 of JANDJT010000041.1, read as the reverse complement.
ATGAATTTAACCCTAATCAGCAAGCCAGGGGTGACTGTGGCAAGGAAAAACTCCCTAAGACGATATGAGGAAGAAACTTGGAGAGCAACCAGACTGGGCCCCGTTCTATTCTTCCTCAATACCTGCTCTCTTGGTGAGGTCATATCATTGAATGCTTTTTCATACTGCTGCTATGCTGATGACTCTCAACCCATCTTCTCCTTTTGTCTCTAAGACACTCTTGTTTCTGCACATATCGCAGTATTCCTGGCAGACATCTCATCATGGATGGCAGCTCATCAGCTAAAACTACATTGCAGCAAGACTGGTCTGTTGTATATCCCTGGAAATGCATCCCAACATCAAGATGAGTTCTCCCTGGAAAATTCTCAGCTCATGCCATCTGACAACACATGCAACCTTGGTGTTGTTCTGGACAACATGCATTCCTTCTCGCCCCACACTGCAAACCTGACTCTGTCATATATGTTTCTCTCAGGTGCTTATTCAGTCCATTGCCCTCCCCTGCATGCCAACCTGACCTCTGCAACAAATCCAGAATGCAGCTTAACTTTTTATTTGTTTGTTTATTTATTTATTTATTTTAGCTTTTTTCCCCCTTCAAGTTCTCCCACCTCACCCTTTTGCACCATTTCCTCCACTGGGTTCCTGTAGCTGCCCACATTAGATTTAAAACGCTAATGCTGGACCACCATCGCCCTCTAGGTCCACATTATACATGCATCAAGACTCTTTTCTGTATTAGCAACCAGGCGGTGGAATGGCCCATCTCTTCGTTAAGCACATAACCAAGACCGAAATCCAGGGAAAAAGCCCTGAAGTTGCTGTACTAACGTTTCTCTAACAAGGTTTTAGCTTACGGTAGCTGAATAGTATTCTTACACCCTGACCTATTTTACTCACATCAGGGGATTTTTAATGGACATTACAAAATCCTTCATTTTAGTGATACCATTAGTTCTTTAACCCACTACATTTTGTTATAAATTGTCCATGGTTACAGTCCCTATGTCAATGCAATCAGTGTTAGGAAGTACATTTTTCTAAGACCATGTCCTGCTTCTGCTCTATTAGATAGTGCTGAATGTATAGGGTGCATTTAACGTGCTTTTTTTTTTAATTATTTTTTTTTTTTAGATTTGAATGATTAGTTTTGTGAATTTAATTGTGCTGATAAATAATAAAGTAGGAAATGTCCTAATATGATCATGTGTTTTAAATCAAATTAGAAGTCCCAGTCTACATTACTGTGATACAGCTAATTTCCCATAGGTCTGACCTCTCCATCATTAGCATTCATCCTATTAACTAACTTGCACTAGAGGAAGAGAGAACATGGTACAGAAGCTTCTAGATATATTTTCTGAAGACTAGAATATGCAACAAATATATCTGGCACATTTCCTTTGACCCTCTTAGAGCCCTATTCGTGTTTCCTTAATTTGTAGAATAACAACATTTTCTGTAGTTTAGTGACCTTTATACTGTCTAAGAGGTTGACATTTGGGTGCTGATGAACCATAAGTGTTGGCATGACCCTAGCAGTGATGAGTGGGTGGAGTCAAAATGGCATAGACAGCTCATCTGACCCCAAAAGTACAGCAATGTCCAGAAGGAATGCTCTGAGAAAGGATATAAACAGGAGGCAGGAATAGGAGACATCAGTGATATTCAGAAATAGGTCCATTTGGGAATTGCCCAGGCATTGATAGATTCACTAATGTCAGTGATGATTACATACTAATTTATGCTGCTAATCATTTTGAAAGGAACCTCCTCTGATCCCTTGGGCTCTGCATAACAACTTGAAATTAAACAGCTGCAACTGCATATAGATATCTCACATACAGTTGTAAAATATAGAAATACAAAAATGGCAACCATTCAGAGCAAAAAAGGATTGTCTTATTGAATACTGAAATACCTAGAGTTAAAAAAAAAAAAATTAAAAATCCAGAGGCTCATCCTGTTGTCTTGTGCAGGTTTGGTGTGCTTACACTGAACTTCAAAATCCTTGGCACCCTTCATGGAAATGATTTTTTTTTTTTAAATTAATTGCATGTACAGTTTTATTTTATTTAATAATAACAATTTGGTGCTGCTGAATGGTGCAACAGAACAGTGTTCGCTCTTTTGTCAGGAGATTGAATCCTGATGATAATCTGCCATGAGTCCAAGGTTGCTTGATTAAGTATGTTCTCTTAGTAGGAAGGACAGCATTATGCTCTGCCCTGTCAATCATAATGGCACTAACCAACCATTGGCTTCTATGAGCTCACGTACGTAGATGCGGGCTGATACTGCTTTCCTCTGAGTGGTCATCTGCCCTGTGACATAGCATGAGCAGCAGCTCATGTAGAAGTACCGTGAGTGGACAGTATCCCACTGTAGTAATAAATAAACTTTCTTCATCTTCAATTTAGCTCTGAAAAAGTATAATACACCAGTATCACTGGCAGGAAGACTAGAAATAAATAATCCGCATCCAGTGGGTGAAGTAAGATTTTCACACACAAATCAACTGTCTGACATTTACATGAAATAAGGTGGGAAGTGTTGAGACTGTCCCTGCTGTAACACATCAGCTAATTATCAGCTCCTTCATGCACTGACTCAGGTGTGTGGGAATGTGCTGAACTCTGAGCTGTGATCCAAGGCATATAAATCCTGACCGTGGCACAAATATTTGTCATTGTAAACTAGGGATGCATTGATAACTATTTTTTTCACACTGAGTACAAATACATTATTCGTACTATCAGTACCTCTAGAATTACTGATACTGACAGAGACCTGAGTAACCTATTTAGTATGAACCAATCATGGGCATTGCTGAACATTTAAACAAACACTAGTTTAGTTAGTTATATTAGTTACCTTAACTTGATTAGGGTTGCAATGGAGATGAGCAGGTTTTATTTCACTTTGGAAAAAGCACTTCTGTATAGATATAAGTAAAGTGCGTTTTTGTTTTCACTGAGTCGGAATCCCTGATCGTATAGCGGCTTATCATCATGAACGACATACTGGGTAATACCTATTGTTTTACTCACATAGGGCTGTCTGTGCTTACCCTTCCAGCGTGTGAAGAATGGGGAAGATGACTCCACCTGAGACCGCCCTGTGATAAAACCCCCGAGGGATATTTTCTCAATCTCTGTCGATTCAGCACTGTCGGGAGTGGACTAAAATATACAGCAGAAACAACTTGGTGGAAAAGCCCATAGTCTTTGAGTGCAACAGGACCATCCATACATCCAAACATTATCTGTACTGCTTATCCTACACAGCCTGGAGCCTATGCAGCAAGGGGACACCCAGGACAGGCAGGCCAGACCATTGCAGGGCACAATCGCACACACATTCACACTCTATGGACAACTTAGAAATGCCAATCAGCCTACAGCGAATGTCTTTTTGGACTGGGGGAGGAAACTTGGGTCCCCAAAGGAAGCCTCTGAAGCACAGGGAGAATGTGCAAACTCAGGGCACACAGGGCAGAGGTGGGATTCGAACCCCCAACCCTGGAGGTATGAAATAAACGTGCTAACCACTAAGTTGCTAAGCCACCATGCCCCCTGCAAAAGGACTAAACTGAAACACATTCATTTTTTGTTTCTTATTACTTTAATCTCTCTTGCAAGTTGAACCCATTCGTTGCCAAAATCTTTGAGAGTGACACACGTAGTGGCCTGACCCTTCTGTGAACTTCAAAACGACATCTCCACTTTTATTTTTTGCCAGAATGAACAGATTCACAAAAATTCTGACAGGCCAGATCATTCCTCTTCTGCCCCAGTGCATCTCGGACCACATGAATCAGCCAACATGGCTCTCTGTGACATGCACAAGCAAGATTTACTCAAAGTGAGAATGAGCCTTTGTTCGTAGTTAACTATACCAAATATAGTTTGTTTTCTATCTCCAGTAGAGTGTTTTATTATTTTGTAACCTGAATTTGACCTGATTATATGATGATTCTTATGATATATAACCTTTTAGGCCCTTACAAAGTGCTGCTTTGATCTCTCTCTCTCTCTCTCTCTCTCTCTCTCTCTCTCTCTCTCTCTCTTCACATCTCCATGAGCTCCTTTTATATGCGATCTCTTACTAAGCCCATTCTTTTTCTGTTTCATCTCAGTATTACACCTAGTTTATTACATTCAGGGCTGATAACATTCATCCATAAACAGTGTTAGTGTGATTCAGTAGTTATTTCACTTTTTAATCCACCTACTTGAAAACTGTGGCTAATTAATTGAAGCTAGAACTCCTAATAAATCCATAACAGTTATTTAAAAGTCTGTTCCTAATGCCCATGTGACCCTGTGAAGGAAAATGGTATAGAAAATGTATGGATTGTTGAATAATAATTTAATTATTGTTAGTTATTTCACTAGTAATGAAATCCTTGAATATTATTCTACAGATAATTTTATTAGACTGATTCCTTAAAGAAATATAAGGCCATTCTTAAGTAGTAAGTACCTACAACCTTCATGGCCTCAGGATACTTCATGTGGAGACAGTGTTTGGCTGGGATTCATGAAATTGAAAGGTTAGGCTGAACACGGTTGTTAAACAGAAAGCTGATGCTTAGCTGATAAATTGACTCCACCCACAATCAATTAACTCATGCTCACCAGACATTTGCTAAACCACAGATATAATTGCCTCACCACTCATTTACTGGGTATGAAAGACATAGTTATATCCTTTACCTTGATTATCATAACAATGACCTTCTCTGATTTGGAAGAACACCCTCTGTCTCTGGAACTCATGGACAAGACACAATCCAGTCACCCCGATGCAGACTAAATATTCGATGCACCGCCACCTCCAAGACACAGTTCCTGTTTAGCAGCAAAATCCTCAGACATTCACAACTAGCCACTTGAAAACATCCTGTCCACACTTTGCAAACAAAATATCCAGATTCCACTCCACGCCAGCCATGAGGAATTATTTCAGCTCTTGGAAACTTTTCAGGATTCAGAGATTATTCCACCATCCGACAAAGCCTCCATGCTGTGACCTTCTGAACGGAAAGCTACATTTAATGATATTGAGTCTTTATTGGTCACATATACATTACAGGACAGTGAAATTCTTTTCTTCACATACCCCAGCATGTTAGGAAGTTGGGATCAGAGCGCAGGGTCAGCCATGATACAGGGCCCCTGGAGCAGAGAGGGTTAAGGGCCTTGCTCAAGGGCCCAACAGTGGCAGCTTGGCAGTGCTGGAGCTTGAACCCCCGACCTTCTGATCAGTAACTCAGAGCTTTAATCACCAAGCCACCACTGCTCCACTAAAACAAAGCACTCATCACTCGAACATTCCACAATGCAAGTCTCTAAACAACCAAGAACCCAGCCACATGCCTCTCGCCACCATCTCAGCCCAACGATCCAGTTCTCGCCACCCTATCATCCATCCATGGCGCATTATCCAACATGGACGTAAGGATTCAAGCCCTGGAAAATCAGCAACATAACACAGCTGTTCCTTCGTCCTTTTTAGTTGCTCCTGAACCCGATCAGCAGGCGACGCTCGCCAGCACCTCACAAACAAACGAGGCCTCCATATTCCTGCCTAGGAGAACATTGAAGTCCCAGGTTCCCACGGTTTCATCGGGAGTACCTGAGAAGTTTCAGGCATGATCTCTGTGTATCAATTGTGATGGTATGCAGTTTGGGTCATGATGTACCAGAACCAAATTGTTTTGTGTTCTTGGTATGTGGTGTTTTGAGCATTCCTAATCAACCCGCCTTTTGTCCTCACTCACTCTGTCTTTCGGTTCTTCTTCGTCTTCTCTTATCTGGTAGACTAGACATCTTGTAGTTCTTATGTCACTCGAACCTACGTAACAGATCTTTTGATTTTATCTCTGACCTTTTCCAATTGACATTTATCATTCCTTATCAATATTTCTGTGTGTATATATACTGTGCTTTCTGTATCATTAAACTAAGAAGCTTTCACTGAACAATGGTGTCTGTGTGCCTTCTTCATGGGCCCAGATGAGAAGAAATCAGCCAGAGCAGGGTCCAAATTCTGGTTCTGTGACTGGTATAAGACAAAGTACTTAAAAGTTTCCTGGTGTCAGAAGCGGGGATATCTGGACAGAGGTAAGTGAATGATTTTAATTCTTTCTACCTCCGTATAGATATCCGGTTAAATCTTTGCATACGCTGTGCATATGTGATTCGACAAATTCTGTTTTAGTCCAGGGTATTTCCACAGGCGCAGGTTACCACGTGATTCGGCAAAGAATCTGATACCCATTATCTGATTGAATATTATAACCAACACTGTCTGATATACTCTCGTGATTATTAAATGATAAGCTCTGATTATTACATTAAGCTGTAACTATGGGTGGAAATGGTCAGTCTAAAATCACACCAAATCAGTGGATGTAGAAAAAGAAAAAAGACTAAATCTACCACGTTTACTGAGTAAACAGAGCCCACCACTCTAGCTCTGATCCCTATGTCACTGTGCCTTTCATACAAGTAGGAAAAAGTTTTACACTGAAACCTCCTAGTATTATGGAAATCTAGGCAATATGTGATGCTTTGCCTTCGACAGATAAACCTGCTCATTTTGTTGATTCACTTAAACAGCAGTCTAGATACGCTCTGTCCAGACTTTCGCTGAGTTTTGTTAAAGGTCCTTGGTCATTATATCACCGAGGAACTTTTACTCGCAGGCTCATGAATCCTCTAGCTCATTTTAATTCGCTCCCAGAGTGAACGGGAAAACAATTCCTGTTTGTATTCCATTTTATTTATAAACACATGTCTAAATAATATGCGCAGCGAGTGTGCTCAACCCATTAGAATTACGACACAAAATCTGCAAATAATGACAGCTTGAGCTTTCACCACACGCATCAGGGAAATGGAATCCGACAGGGCTTTTGAAACCTCTGTCAAACAAAAAATGAAACCTGTGATGGTCTCTACTAATGCCAACGAGTGATACTCGCACCCCTCACACCAACATAAACATAATAGAAGCAGGCGGCCAGGTAAAGGTCATCTATGACTACGTTTACATGGACAGCAGTAATCTAATTATTGAACTTACTCTGAATAAGACAATATTCTGATTAAGGTGTTTACATGAGTCACGTTTAGAATATTCCTTTCATGTTCCCGTGTTACGTGTTATAGAACATAGAGCGATTAACGTCACACGTCATTACGTCCCCACGCCACGCCGTCCGACGTCCCTCCAGAATTTCACGTATCGACATACAGTTGGTCTTCGTTATGGTACTGTATACAGTTTTGGGTGTTTTTATTAAAAATTTTTTACGAACGCTTTAAGTGCGGTTAATTATTTGTCACGCTGTACATGCAAACAGACGACTGCTTGAAGCCGTGGGCTGCGTCCCAAACCGCTTACTTACCGTCTATATAGTAGCCGAGATACATGTATTTCTCCTACTACAGGCCTATAGTAAGTAAGTACGCGGTTTCGGACGCAGCCGTGCTCTCTTGTTTGCCGTCAAACGGTGAGCACTGCCATGTGTGATCGTGTCCTGTTGCAAAATGCGGTGAAAACTCTCACACGACGTTAATAGTGTGATTAAGGTGTGTACATGTCTGTAACGCATGTCCATAATGCAACTAAAATAGGAATACTCCACATGTCTTAATTCGATTTGTGTTTACTTTGAGTAGGACCTTAATTGGATTAAGGTAATTAAAAATTGCTGTTTACATGGTAGTTTCTTAATCAGAGTATCGTCTTAATCGCGTTAATAGTGGATTATTGTTGTCCATGTAAACGCACTGACTGTCATGCTCCTGGTCACTGGGAAATGGAGTGCCGTAAAAAGCATAGGGATTTGAAAAACAATCAGTCACAATCTGCCCCTGTCGCCACAGGGTCGAATCCCAACCTGCCCCAGTGGTAATTTCAACAAAACCAATAGGCATGCCCACAGAGTGAAAGAACCCTTTCTATGCTTTCTCTTGTACTGAGTTCACATTACAACACACTACCTATTATTTACCTTTGTGTCGAGGGTAAATCATTACCTTTCATGGTCAACTTACACCTCGTTTGGTAGACAGTACAAAGTTAGAGTATCAAGCTCTAGCATTAACTCTGTTTGAATAGATGGGGTTCCTGTCACATGTCCAAAAACACACCCTCAGACATGTCACAACTCCTGACGATCCTGATATCATGTTTTAGCACAAATTTATTGTCATTCCGTCTTCTCCTTTCAACCTACTAGGTAGAGACTTAATGTTTACACTGAAGTGTTCTCTTACAATACATGATGGTAAATTCACTTTGTTAACCCGAACTAATCTGTGTTTCTCTTCTGTCTGCCATGTGAGTGATGATGAGCAGGAGTCTGCAAGGAGCGTCCTGAAGCATTAGAGGTGGTGCCTAAAACTTTATGGTATACTAATGAAAGCATACTAATGAAGTAGGCATACAGCAGGTGATTGATTCTTTACTCACGCAGGGCGTGGTCGTCCCTACAGTATCTCCTACAACACACCTGTGAACCCTGTATGCAAGCCAAATGGGAAGGGCTGGTATTTTACTCAGGACCTTAGGCGAATTAGTGATGTAGTATTTCCAGTTAGCACTAGTGTATCTGACGTGGCTTCGATTCTCACCGCTAATCCTCATACACACACACATTTGACGGTAGTTGATTTATGAAGCGCTTTTTTTCAGCATCCCTGTATATGTGCAGACATGGCCTATTTTTGCGTTCACTTTTAAAAATCAACAATACACATGGACACGTCTTCCTCAGGGTTTCCGAGACTCTCCCTCTGTGTTTTCATCCATGGTGCATCAAGCCCTCTCATCACTCGTTATACCGGAAGGCTGCTGCCTTGTTCAGTATACGGACAACATTCTTTCATCAGCTGAAGGACATGAGCTCTGCACGGAGGGCTCTCTAAAACTCTTGACCCACCTGGCTCAATGTGGTTTCAAGGCCTCGCTAACTAAACTTCAGCTCTGTCAGACAGTGGTCGAATATCTGGGATTTGATATCTCTCAGGGACAGCGCCACCTAACTAGAGACCGAGTGAGCGCTATTGTTGACGTCACGCCTCCAGCCACACAGAGAGGTACGCTAAGATTTCTGGGACTTGAAACTATTGTCGTCAGTTCATTCCTGGCTGCTCGCACCACGACAAAATTCTCAGACACTATTGTCTCAAGGACTCTGCATAGAACTTTGAATGGACTAAGGAGATGATGAACTCTTTGCTACCTAAAGCAGGCATGAAGTTTAGCTCTGGGTCTGGAAATCCCAGACTACTCATCTCCGTTTCACCTGTAGGTTTCCGAGGGTGGAAGGGTATGTCTCTAGCACGTGCTTGTCATCTCATTAATGGTAAGACCGTTGCTATTTATACTAATCCCTGTTATGCTTTTGGAGTCGCACATGATTTTGGGAAGATATGGCATGCTCGTGGTTTTCGTGCCGCTGATCGGAAACCCATATCGCATACCACGCTCGTGTCTGATCTTTTAGAAGTCTCGCTTTTACCTGACAGGCTTGCTATTGTTAAGGTTAAGTCATGACTCCTCTAACACAACAGGCCCATGGTAATTCACCCGCTGATGAAGTAGCTAGGTGGGCCTCAAAAGAGGGCTCGCCCAGCCCCTTTGTCCACAATAAGGTCTCCATTTTCGCATTCTGACTCCTTGTGACATTGATGTTGCTTTTTTTACAGACACGGGTCTCTCCAGACAACCTCACATTTTGGTTCTCGGCAGGTTGTTCCCCATCGCCCAGTGATGGTTTTATATGCTGCTCTGATGGCCGTCTCGCTCTTCCGTCTTCTGTCCTTCTGTTCCACGTGCGCCATTTTCACTGTGTTTCTCATGTTGCACGAAGAGGCGTGATCTCTGCGATAACATCGAGGTTTTGCAGGTTGCTACGTTCCCTGACCAATTGGAACCGGTACACTATGTCATTGAGTTTGGGGGTTTATGCCTCAGCCAGTTATACAACATCTTTTGTCTAGCATAGATGCTGAAACCTTTAAAGCCTAAGCCTGCCACCAATAGCAAACTATGTAATCTTTTCAAATAAATTCAATTTCTCAAAGCAGAGTCGTCCTGACTGAACAATTTTCATGATGTAATTGCAGTATAAAGTGCAAAGGTTCCACTCACCGTGTCGTGCACATAGCAGCTGAGCAAACTCCACAGATGAACGGTCTATGAGATTTAGCCTGTAATTACTCATTACAAATGGAATAATTCCCAAGCCGATTCGTTCCAAGATGAATGAAGTGCATGTTTGCTGTTCGTAGAAGTCTCGGTGCTTTTTAAATTTATTTTAACTATTCATCTTCAAGTGTACTCAAAACAAACCATTCATGCTTCCATTCCAATCAGACTGAATAGATTTGAATGATCACAATTTGCACTGAAGGTTTTCCACATGCACTTGACCATAAACTCAAGTGAACCACGTTTTCATCTAAAATAAACCTCACTGTGGACTCACGGCCTGTGTTGATTGATATGTCTGAAGGTTGCCTTTTGCATTCATCTCAGTTTCATTATTAAATTGTCTGAGGCATCAGACACAACCCATAACACAAATACATTTGCATGGTAATTGCTATTAGTGCAATGATAGATGCGTGATAGATTCAGGCTGTTGTTTTTTTTTTTTTTTCTTCTGGTGAATGAGGGAGGATGTGTGACAGGACTCATCTGATGATTACATGCTAAAAAAAAAAAAAAGATTAATGAAAGCAAAAAAAAAAAGCCAATACCATGAGACAGGAGTAACACCTGGTGAGTATGATCACAAGATTGCCTTGATTCTAATCTAAATGTCAGTCTTGTTTACTGCCAATTCACGGTTTTATCAAACTCTGCATCAGAGGCATTGATTCATGTATTTATTACAAAACTGATGTAAACAGCAACATGATACACATAGCTAAGATCAGAAATAAAATAACTACGGCAAAAAGCTATTAGGAACAAATCAAACAACTTATCACCTTGAATCAACTTCAATTTTGAATTGCATTATGTTAATAGTAATAATGTTTAGCAAGCTACTTATCCTAGTTAAATGTTAGCATAGTTCTCGAAATACAGGTTAGTCTAGGAGAAATAAAACTAACTAGCTTGAATCTAATTTAATTCCATGTTTTATGATATGCGTGATATGTAAGGAATAAAACACTACCGGGCATGCTGTTATTTAAGCAATAGCAAGAGTGCGGTTATACTGAATATCATCACCGCTGTGATTCGCCATATGTAGGTGCGGTATTGCTTTTCTAGGACAGTTCAAAAAACAAAGAAATTCTTATCATCAAGTACGTGACATTTTCAGACAAAATATGACAAAATGTTCTATTTATTTTTGCTAGTGGAAGTAGATCCCACTCATGTTGGCTAGCTGGCTTGTTTTGTATATTCCTGTTAAAGGTGCTTACCGTGAAATTGGCTTCACTTCTTCATGATAATGATAATGATAATGAGTCTTTATTAATCACATATACATTACAGCACAGTGAAATTCTTTTTTTTTCACATACCCCAGCATGTCAGGAGGTTGGGGTCAGAGCGCAGGGTCAGCCATGATACAGCAGAGAGGGTTAAAGGCCTTGCTCAAGGGCCCAACAGTGGCAGATTGGCAGTGCTGGGGCTTGAACCTTCTGATTGAACCTTCTGATCGACCTTCTGATCAGTAACACAGAGCCTTAACCGCCAAGACACCACTGCCCCCTTCAACTGATGAGCTTTCATGAGCTTTCATCTTTTAAACCAATAGTTATATTCCTGAAAAGTATAGTTTGCCATGTCTCTAACTCCACTGTGGTAAACATTTTGAACGAGGAAGTGGAATTGTGTGTGGTGAACACAAACGAGTAGAGTGAAACATCCCGGTGCCGTTACAGGAAATATAAGCAATCTTGGAACGTCGCTCATCCAGTCAGATTAATGGAGCGGAACTAATTGTTGCATAAAAGTAAATGATCAACAGAGGGGTGGTGTGATGCGGCCCAACGCGAAGCAGAGCTGCTGTTCTCACCAAGAAGTTGATTATTTTACAATAACAGCACACCTTGAAGTGTTTTCACCTGACGTGCTAACATGTCAGACTTTTTCATCCATTTATAGTTACATTGTAATGTTGTGAAACAAATTACTTCCTATCGGAAATGATGTTAGAGCAGATATATCTCTTCCTCCTCCTTTGTTGGAAAGCCTAAAGTTACAGCTTTGACTGTTACAAAGCGTTGACACTGGAGGCTCCTTCCAAAAACGTTAGATAAACGTCTTCTCGCAGAAAGCTTCACCATATCAACAAATACGTGCGTATTTACAAAATACCTAATTATAATGAGCGCATTAATATAAATCTGTGATATGCAGCTGGATAAAATGAAATCAAATGACTCAACAGCTATTGACCAATCAGCTTTTAGTATTCTCTGGCATCCTTGTTAACATTTATTCCACTTCTTTGGTATGACGGCAAAAGTTGTGAAAACTGAACTTGTGATAAAATGTTTCTTGCTGAGCTCTGCAGAATTACAGGATGTTCTTGCCAGAGGAGAAACTTAAAAAAACAAACAAACAAAAAAAAAAAAAACACGGGGTATCCAAAGTTTTGCCTTCTGTGTACTGTCAAAATGTAAACACATCATAAAGCTCATCATTTTTTTTAAGGTTTGACATGAGTAGTGCGTTATTTCTGAAATAAATCGGATTATTTTAAGAAGAGCTGATAAACAAAACCTGCTGCTAAGGGCTCGTGTATTATCTAAAGTTCCTTTCAATCAAATCAAAAAGTTTGAACGCTGTGGAGACATCTCGTTGACCAGGAGGAGAATGTGCAGCAGAAACATCATGTACAAAAGCATTTGTCGTGTAAAATGTAGGTAAGCAGCAAAGCAGCAAGCCTCGAGCTATTGATAGAGCAAAGTTACAGTTCTCACCTCTCAGCAGATCTCTGAGGGAGAGAATATGAAATAGAAAAAGAAATGAGAAGAGACAGAGGAGATAGAGGGAACGAAAGAAAGGTGAGCGAAGGTGAAGAGGGAAGTTATAAATGATAAAAAGTAAATAATACATTCATTTAAAAGAAAAA
>JANDJT010000041.1:3874718-3894902 GCA_024331685.1 Stegophilus panzeri | reverse complement strand
ACAAAAGATCAAAAGGTTAAACAATAAAGACAATTTTTCACAGCCTTCTTTGCTTATATTTACCAAGGGTGCCAATACTAGCGGAGGACACTGTACATAAGTCCTTTATAACAAAGGTCATAATCCAATATAAACATTTATAAATGCTTATTTCAGCAGGTGTCGGCGATCATAAAAACAGTTTTCATGAACACTGATGTCAAGCTAACATAACACCATAATCTTACATGCAGAATTACATTATAACATTATAGCAAAGGATTTGGAAGCTTTGTACACTTGTGTTGTGTACTGTATATATGATTCAGGCTTATGTAGAATATATAGATCAGTCTCTTTCATGACCTCAAATAGTTATTCTTGGATTGTGCACTCATTTATATTATTATCTCTACATCAAATACAACCTGATCTCATGAGAAATTCACTGAAATTTGAACAAGCGAGGGCGATGTGACCTTACTGTCTTACCAGTACACTGAAATGATAGTTTAAGTGTTTAGAAGATATACTGTGGTTTTATGTAGCAAACTTTCTCAATGTCCACTCTGAAATTAATTCCAGACTTGCCTGTTTCTCCTGGCAGCTGAGTAATGCAGCCATCCCTGACGAATGTATTAAGTGGCATCCTATTCCTTGGAAATTGGGGTGCATACATCTTAGCTTCCTGTCATAGTTCACAGGCTAATGTTTAATTCATTACAGTGATGTGCTGGTCCCTAGGTTTTAGCATGCGGAGATCTTAGAAATGTAGTGGGAGGTACACTTCCTCATGCATGCATCTAATTAATTGACACGTGCAAGCCTCAGACAAACCTTTTTAGAAACCTTTTGGATTCCTTGTCTGCATTAAAGACATATCTATCATTTCCCAGTGCAGGATCTTGGTAGGGCATTTGTCTTTGTGGAGAGAAACTTTGCTTCATGATGTTGAGTGGAATCCCACAGGAGCCATTAATAAACTCTTATAAGATCATGCTGAATTCACAATCAGGTGAAGATGACAAGAAGAGCAGCTTGAGTACTTACTGTATCGCTTTGACCTCTGTCGCCACTGTCTATATTGACATTGTTACTAATTTCTTGACTGTAATCGTTGTACTGTTCTGACCAGATGATTTGGGGCAATCAAAACTGCTTTAGCATCGGCTGTTAAAGAAGAGCAGATTAAGTAGTCTCAAATCCTTGATTTTATGTTGCAGAGGTTCCTCAACAACAGTGATTACCTTTTCAATCAACCTCTCTCCATTATTGGAATCTGTCTTGAACCCTGAATAGGCTGGAGGCTGGTGGCAGACTTGTTTCCCCTGGGACACTGTCATCTGGACACATAAAACTGATGTAGTCACCATCCACTGAGCTACTGTATGTTTTAGGCTGTAAAATGCCCCATTGCCAGCCTGTGCCCTTTAGGGGTGGTTCTACTGAGGTGTGGAGACACTCTCTTTGACCCACACCATAGAATTGATGAGGAGTACTCAGATACCTAGCAAGGGTCTGAAGGAGTGCTCTCTCCTGCTGAAAGGTGGTGTGAAGAAAGTGGGCCACTTATAGGGGCTGGAACACAGAACTGTGGTGTGGTATCCTGATGATGACGTGAAGAGTCTAATTGCTTATGCTGGGTTCATGATTCCAAAACTTGGACCCTCCCTCCTGCACCTACTCTGCCAGGAGTGTGGTTTCAATCACCTCCTTTACAAAACAATCAGCATCTGTAGATTGAACTGACTGCTCTTATGCTAGCAGTGGAATAGGTAAAATATTTTGGTACATGTGTACATGTGATACATGGTACATGTGATGCAATATCATCGGTCCTCACCAGTGAGTAATGCATGTGTTGACACAGCTTTAGGGTAGTGCACTTCTGGGGATAGTGTTCATCTGGTGAGAACACCAATGACTTGACACAACCATCAAAGGCAGGCATATAACCAAACCTAACCTGTTCCTGATGTATCATTTTAGCCAGACCACATGCCACAGAGCTTGAGTGTGGGTGAGCTGGAGAGTACCCAAATCCCCCTTGAATGTAGCTAATGAAGTCATTTCACTGTGGCATAGCAAATCTTGTCATAACAGGTGCCATGTGAAGCAGTGCATTCATTTTTGTG
Source organism: Stegophilus panzeri (assembly GCA_024331685.1). Classification (NCBI taxonomy): domain Eukaryota; kingdom Metazoa; phylum Chordata; class Actinopteri; order Siluriformes; family Trichomycteridae; genus Stegophilus; species Stegophilus panzeri. The sequence goes on along the minus strand of JANDJT010000041.1, from coordinate 3,892,788 downwards.
GGTTGTATTGCTCCATCTGACCCTACTGGGGCCACAGCCATCTTTAGACTTGTTGGCACTACTCATTTAGAGCTTGTTTTGGGTGACTGACTCCTCCCCAGATGCTGCCAAGGCTGGGGTTGAAAGTGACATCTCAAATGGTAGGTCATTATCAGACGGCCAGTACTTCTCAGATGTGGCTGTAGACATACCATTCTAGCACTCATTAAATATGGGGCGAGGAGGATGACTAGCCACTGAGCTTAAGATGGGCTCGGTTGAGAAGTACTGGTCTCCATGTAACTTGATTTGGTTGAGAAGTACTGGTCTCCATGTAACTTGGTTTGGTTGAGAAGTACTGGTCTCCATGTAGCATGGGTTTGGTTGAGAAGTACTGGTCTCCATGTAGCATGGGTTCGGTTGAGAAGTACTGGTCTCCATGTAGCATTGGTTCGGTTGAGAAGTACTGGTCTCCATGTAGCATAGTCTCAGATCCTGTATCATTGATTTCAGCGAAACCATATGTACTGCCAAGTTGTCTAAGAGACTAACTCATTGTTTTCTGGGCTTTTTATGTTTTTGTTGATCATGACCAGGCTTGAGCATTTGTGATCATTTTAGACTGAATGGTGTGGGGAAGATTTGATTGAGCAAAGATTCAAACTTGCCAGCTGAGCACTCCATTTTGACATATGCATCACCGTATTGTCAGTGTCCAAGTCGGGGTTGTCTGTGTCCTTGACACGGTCAATTCTGAGGCAGTGAGCCCATCTTTGCTATTGCAGAGATTCAGAGGCTCCGTGAATGCAGGTCCTAGGGCATAGTTATTTGTGGCTTTCCATTCAATATGTATATAGTGAACTGTGGGGGTAACTTGTGTAGAGGATAAAAATGCATTGTTTGGAGGGAATACCCAAATGAGCATAAATCAAGCTAAATTACTAGGCTCAGTAATTAACAGTCCATAGTATGTCAAGGGAAAATCACTCAACCATGCTAGCAACACATTAGCCACAAACTCTGTTAATCAGCAAATTGGCAGGGATTGTGGAATATTCACATGAAAAAACACAGAGGGAGGAACTGACTTAGCAGGAAAAGAGATGAAGGGTTAGTGATAAATAACGAACTACACAACAAAATGTGGAGATGAACATCCACAAACAGACAGCAGTGAGTGACTAGCTAAATCCAGGGCAGTGATGTCAACAAGAGAAAACCAACTCAAGGCTGATAGATACTATCTATACTATAATAGATACTCCAGACACTTCTCTCATTCCTTTCTACATCAGTGACTGTGCTTTGGGAGGCATTTCTTTGTAGAATGCTAAATGACTTTCACTGATGTAGAAATGCATGAGAAGAGACTATTCTGAGTTTAGAATGAAGGAATGAGAAAAAACAAGAAAGGCAATATGCATCTACAGTCCTCAGTGAAAGTATTGGAACAGCAAGCCCAATTCTTTAGTTTTTTCTTTAGTTCAAATTCAAATCATGAGGTAAATCTCAAGAACACGACAAAGTTCAATATTCATAGACAAAAATTAAGGTTCAAACCAAAATAGCAAGCATCATACAAAGGCGTAGTACATCAGCTGAGAACACAAACTAAACAAATACTTTGTAATGTGCTGGTACAGTGAGTGTGCTTAAATAGTGTGTGTGTGCTAATAGAGTCTAGGTGTGTGTGAACAGAACTCCTGAACTTGTACAGTTCCACAACTTCAGTTATATCACTCGAGTTCAAAACTGGCAGAACTTTCTGGCAGGCTTTGTATCTAATGTGAGTGAATAAGCTAGCAAGCCAGGGAACCCATTAACTTTGGAATTAGTACTGTTGACTGTCTAGCACTTAGCATAGCTGCTAAACAAGTAAATATTGTGGTTCACCATTTTACTCTCTGTGTAGTGCCACTCATTATTTTTGCCAGGTGAAACGAGCATTTAATATGACATGACATCAAGGCTTAGCTGATATTTATCTGAATAATGTTATCTGCTAAACATTACACCCATGCAGGCAGATTAGCAAAGCTAGCAGAGCTACAGTAATGCATGTATATGAGAGTGTGATCACGGGAGATTAATTAGTGCATTTGTTCCTGCAAAGTAAGCGACAGACAATGTTTTGTAGATGAGAATTTTAATCAAAGTGGCTAAATATCACACTGTTTAGAGAGTACTAACATTTAACAGTGTGAGAACAACGTGTAAAAAGAAACTGTAATCTGACAGGAAGCTTCGACTGCCACAGATTCATCTGCAAAGATGTTGGACAAGGAAAAAAATGTAGAACTTTGAAACCACTTACAAATTTAGGAAGAGTAAGACATTTTGTAGATTAGTGCAAAACAAACGTGATAAGTAAAGAGACTTAAGTTATAGCGTAAACAGGTGTTCCTACACCAAATCTAATTTTTCTTTTTTCTCTTGACGTTAATAATACAAAAAATACAGCTTGTCGTGTTACCAATAAACCACAAAGTGTACAATCCTCTGTCCTGAACACAGTGGGCGGTGAGTGAGTGTCATAGTCTTTCGCTGCAGGGATGAGAACACACGCAGGTAACTTCACACAAGGATAATCGATAATTTGAAAATGAAAATATGAGCAGGATCAAAACTAGGAAACACAAAAGCAAAGAACACGGCTTGGGCTTATCGGATTAAAGGTACATATGTAGACAAACTATTCAAGGACTTAACAGAGAACACCTTAACACAATCAGGAAACACACCAATGGCTACGTTTACATGGACATCAAATTCCGTTTAACGTCTATATTCGGGTTGCGGCCATTTTCCAAATATGGTGTTTATATGCGTACAGGCATATACTATAAACGCCATGTATGTATACATGGTTGTTGTAACTATTCCTAAATACCTAGCCTACAGCTAAGCATCTGCTAGCACACACAATTCCTTACATACTGAGCATTCACATATATCTCCTTTAAGTGGATTATCTGAATAAGGTGTTTACATGCAACAAATATCTGATTAAAACTGTCATATTCCAGGGTGCCTCAAGTCAAAATTTGGGAATCAGAATATTGTCTAAATCTGAACACTGAAGACTTTCCCATGTCAGAAAACGTGAAGTTACAGCTTTACCTCTGACTAAGTGCTGACACTGGAGACTCCTTCCATAAATGTCAAATAATGTCTTCATACAGTAAATTTCACCATACAACAATCATGTTATTCTTTGTTGTATAACAATACATTAAAAAAAAAAAAAAAATCCATTCATTATTAGTCTTAGATTATGTGGAGCATCTGCCAAACCAGCCCCTGTGTATGAGCTGTTACTATGGAAACGATAACATATTAGAATGAGCACATTAATATAAACCTGTGCTTTGAATTAGAGCTGCAGTAATGTTCTAGAAAATTATGCAACACCTTCTGACCAATCAGAAATGAGAATCCAATAGTGCTGTATTATATGTAGATATGAATCTAGTTTATTGATGTTCAGTTTAATATTCTGCATGCTCCCACGTAGCTTTCAAAAATGCCACAGAATTACTAACGCAATTCCAGAATTCTCTCATTAGGCCTTAAACAGAATTTAATATCTAGAACTCACTTAACTTTTTTGTTCTATATTGTTCTAGTGTCTGTTTTTAATCCAATGTATACACATTTTACCATATACAAGTCAGCGTGTCTTTTATGTTTGGCTATAAAATCACTACGCTGGAGAAAATGATGAGTTCACCTCTAGGGTTTCTTTGAGGGTCAGAAATTCTGGAGAGTGCACACACACTTTTAACTCTATTATAAATGCAACAGAGGGATTTACAAGCTACACACCAAGCTCTGTGACACACACAGTCTGGAGCACTGGCTCTAATTGAAGTAGGCAGTGCTGTATTCATTACCACAGTGACGGTTCTCCAGACCTCAATTTCAACTCACTCAAGTGTCGGCCAAATATTTGCCCTTTACCAACACAGAAGCGGATTTGCCTCGCAACCGTTAGCCGTGTCACTGCCAGTGATCAGTAGAAAAGAAAAAGAGAGATAATAGAGCAAGCAAGAGGTAGCAAGGCTAACTCTACTGGCTTCAATTCCAAAAATAAGGGGAGAAATAACGCACTAATACATTTTATAAAAGCTCAACTTCTCTGGGTTTTCAGAATTTGACAAGTAAGTAATAATCCCTCATTAGTTTGACTGAATGGGAATGAAATGTTGTCATATTGTCATATTCACCAGCCCATCACCCCAACTTTCAGTCTAAATGCATCTCAGTGTTTCTACTCAGGAAAACATGGCTGCTCTCTGAAGTGTCTATGGCAAATCAGGAAGAGAATATGATTATTACAGCTCCATCTCTGCTAACAAGGGTCATGCCCATAATGTTATCAAACACTGGATTTTAATCTCCTAGATAATGCAAAAACACTGAAGAGATCCTTTGGTAACTCGGGGTCATATTCAGAGTTGATGACTTACTGGTTTCACTCAATAGCATAGCACATTTTGCTGTTCTGAAATTCTTTAAAAATGTTAGTTTTTCTATGGGGAAAGAAGACCTCTATTACTACTAAGAACTACTACAGTCATCCCTAAATTATTGGAACGGCTAGACTAATTCACTTTTTTGTGCTATACACCAAAGACATTTGGGTTTGAGATCAAAAGATGGATATGAGATGAGAGTGTAGGATTCCAGCTTTTATTTCCTGGTATTTACATCTAGATGTGTTAAACAACATAAAACATAGAACCTTTTGTATCAGACCAGCCAATTTTTAGGTGAGCAAAAGTGTAGGACCAGATATGTTGTGACGTAAATAAAAATAAATAACACTTAATATTTGGATGCATATCCCTTCCTTGCAATACATGCATCAAGCCTGTGACTCACTGACACCATTGTTGGTTTCTTCTTTTGTGATGCTTTTCCTGGCTTTTCCCCCGTTTCCCCACTTTTCCCCCCGATAAAGTCCTTTGTTGAGCTGGCAGTGTGTTTTGGATCATTGTCTTGCTGCAAAATAGATGTTCAGAGCTATTTACTGTTTAAACAATCAATTTAAAAGGACACACCTGGGTAACAAGAAACACCTGTCAGTCACATGTTCCAGTATTTTCCTTGCCTACAAATTGGGTGGTCTGTTACAAAATGTGTTATGATCTATGTCGTTTAACACATCTACATATAAATACGAGGAAATTCTAAACTCTCTTCTCATATCCATCGTTTAATCTTAAACACAAATTTCTTCAGTCTACAGCAAAACAAATGAATTGGCCTTGCCATTTCAATAGTTTTAGAGAGGACTGTAAGTGTGTTATAAACAGATCCATTTACATAATAAAAATCAATAGCTCATTTGGTAAAAGTGAAGTTAAAGCAGTACTGCTTAGAGTTCACCATGGATGCATCCATTTTGATTGCGACATCAGGCTTGAACAAGCTAGATCTTGCTGTAACATTGGGTTAAAGGCAGGCCTGGCCGGAGCAGTGGAGGTAAGTACAGAGAGCCCTTACAGGACACAGTAGGTGCAATTTCTGTTGTCCCGGTGTAAGGAACAGAGGGCAGAAAGCCTGCAACACTACTGGCTGGCCAGCAGACATTTAGGACATTTAGCACATTAGGAATATAATCTGGCCTAGGATATAGGAAGGCCTTGGCTAATCCAGGGGCAAAGTCAAGGCAGGAAGGCGCAACCGAGTGAGCTTGTAGATCTTCTCACTTGAGTGATGTCAGGGTCAGCAGAAGAGCTACCTTTAGAGTTAGAAGCTTCTCTGAGGCTGACTAAAAGGGCTCACATGGGGCATCTGACAGACCTTCCAGGACCACAGAAAGGTCCCAGGTAGGTATTCGTGGTCTGCAGATGTACCTCAGCCATCTTACACCATGTATAAACCTTGATGTTAGAGGATGTTGCCCCACAGAGGCTCCATCAGTAGGGGAGTGGCTGGCCAAAATGACAGCCATGTAGCCCCTAATTGTAGAAGGAGCCAACCCTGCAAGAACTCCAGGACTGTAGCTATTGTGCCGTTTACTGGGTCTAACTGACGTTCCTCACAGAACAAGACAAAAAGTTGCAACTTGAAACCATACAATTTTCTCGTGGATGGTGCTCTAGGGTTTAACATGGTCTCTACAACTTTGGTTGAGAGACGAGAATCTATGAGCTGGTGCCCCTCAGGGGCCAGACCCACAGTTTCCATAGTTCTGGCCGAGGGTGATAAATCAACCCTCTGGCTTGAGACAATAGATCCCTGTGAATGGGAATCCCCCAGGGAGTGCCGTTTAGCAGGGATATTATCTCCGAGAACCATATTCAAGCTGGCTTGCCCGGGAGAACTCGACATGACAGGGAAGGAACTGGCTGCACGCAGCCGTTTGCTGTTTTGCCTCCCAAAACCTGTCGGCGATGGCATTAACTGCACCGCTGAACATGCTGGAAGGTTCAACAGGGGAGTCCAGAAGGGAGACGTTATCCTTATCCCCCATGCCCGAGAGGTTGAGCCATAGGTGCCTTGCCGCGATGGGCCGTTTGCTTGGTCACCCAAAGAGACAAATCAGTGGCCCGGTGAAGCTAAGCCACTGCCCAATTCCCTCCCCATTGTCAAGCTGGATAGTGGTAGATCGCAAGTGCCTCCTCCACCTGCGGCATAGCAAAATACCCATACTTTTCATTCCCCACAATGGCCGGATAATCTGATGTCATGGGGTTGTAAACACGGCTGGTGTACGGCTTTCCCCAAAAGTACGATATTTCGTCATGCACTTCTAGAAAAAGGGGAGTTTTCTGTGTTGTGAGGGGGATCTATTTTCATTGTGAAGAAAGTGCTTATCCAGCCTGCCATGAGCCACTTCCTCTTTACCGGGCCAGTCTAATTTTAGTTTATCAACAGCCCTGTTGATCACTTCAAGCAGCTCTTTATAGAATTGAGAGCTGCTCTCCATTTTTAGTACGCTGGCTCCACCTTCTGGCTCCTCAGATTCAGAAAGGGTGGGTTGACTCTCCATACTGGAAGGAGAAGTCACTATGCGAACTCCAAAACCCAGAAGCGGAGAGTCAGATCCAGAGGAAAGAGCAGGGATAGAGCAGCGTTCATCTCCGGTTCCTCCTCCAGATCCATACGGGACCCCAGGACCTAAGCCGGCTGGCTGACTCAACAGTGGGTGGACCAGAACCCAGAGGTTCTGAAACCCAACTCCTTCTGCTGAGAAGAGAACAAGCTGAGAGCAGAGCTGCTTAAGTGTAAAGTTTTCTCAATGAGTGCAGTCAGCCCCCTTGAGGGTTGCCGCAGCATGCTCTACTCTCAAACACTTCACACAAAAAGTGTGTCCACACCCCCCCTTAATAAAACGAGAGCAGAGAGTGACATACTTTCTGAACTCTCTACGGCTCATTCTGTTAAACAGGATAGTGACAGAAGAGAAAAGATATATATATATATATATATATATATATATATATAAAGTATATTATATATATATACTTTCTGAAAATAGAGAGAGGTGAATAGTTTTTGGAATGTTCACACAGATAACTGACATATGGCTTCACTGAAGATAATAAAGCTGGTGATGTGGTTTATAGGCGCCATTTTATAGTCACCCGATGCGCGAAATGCCACATCACCTGACCATGGCAGGCCTATAAATATGCGTGATTTTTCACAGACTTCAGATGCCAGTTGCATGCAAGGGCGCATCCCACAGTGTGAAGCTCACGCAATGTTGTGTTCCCTTTGAAAGGGAAAAGCTGGGGGGAAACCAGCCAATCAACACCATCAATAATGCAAAGCTTTTCTGCTGCATTTTCATGTTGTTTGAAGGGTTTTTAAGCCTGTTCAAAAATCCATAGAGCCAGCATGAATTTCATGCATGGTAGCTTTTGTTCTAACTACTTGCACCTTTCTGATAAAGGCTTGACTTTAATGAAAAAATAAAAAATAAATTCCTTATTATCCCATCCATTTTCAAACTCTATTTTGTCACCATTATTATATAAATATCCTATCTATCTATCTATCTATCTATCTATCTATCAAAGGTTTGCACACACCAACTCATGATTGGTTTTCTTAATTTTTCTATTTTCTACTACTTTAAAACAGTGATGAAGGCACCATCTCTTTGAAACAACACATATTAAACACTATGAAACAAAACATCTCCACCTATAACATGGGTACCTTTTCATATGAACTGTCATGTGATTGTTAGGAATTTTGTCTCGGACATCAAATTCAATCTAGTCAAAAAAGAAAAAAAAAAAAAAATACTAACTCCACCTGTCATTTCTTACCTTTAATCTAAGGACACTATACCACAGTGCTATTGAATTCTCTAATCCGATTGGTCAAAATGTGCTTGTACAAAAACAAATCACAGGTTTATAAGCATTCACAGTTAATAATAAGTGACTGTTTATATAGTAACAACGTGTAAGGCAGATACATAAATTGATTACAAAAAACATAATTGTTGGTATGCTGAAGCTTTCTTTAAGGAGAAGTTTTTTTAACATTTATGAAAGGAGTCTACAGTGTCAGTACTTCATAACAGTCAGAGGTTGTCCAACACAGGAGAGTCTTATTTTTGTCTTACTAACTTCAAGAGAGAGAAAAGGGATGGTGCAAAAGTGATTGTTTATATATACTTAACTATAAATGGATAAAAAGTACAACGTGGTGATATTTAATAATTTTTTTTTACATGTTAGCGCTGTCACAGAGCTGTGATATAATTGGGGTGAACCACTTTGCGAAGTGTTATAGGAAAATAATAAAATTCAGTAGGAATCACTCTACTGCATCATCGATTAGTTTCCTATAATAGCATGTTCTGAAAGTGGCTCAGTGGTTAAGACGTTGGACTTCTGATCGGAAGGTCATGAGTTCATATCCCAGCACTGCCAAGCTACCACTGTTAGGCACCTTGAGCAAGGTCCTTAACCTTCAACTGCTCTGGATAAGGGCGTCTGCCAAATGCTGTAATGAAATGTAATGAAAGTCTTATAGCACACAAAAAGGAAAGGAAAGTTTAGAGTGAAATTCGGAGTATGTGTGCATGCAAACAGACTTTAATTTGACCTCCATTAAGAGAAAAAAAGCTGCAGTGGGCCATGTGGTGAATAATGCCTTATGTTCAACTGTGTGTTTGTTTGTGTGAGAGCATCATGACAATACAGTGTGTGAAAGTGTATGAATATGTGAATATGACACTCTCTCTCACATTCAGCTGGCAGCACATGAAGAAGCATCTCCCATCTCCTCTCAGAGAGATAAAGAAAACCTGTGTATGTGTAGGTCTGTGTGTTTCTGCCTTCTCCTGCTGAACTCTGACGGGAATTTAAAATGCACGACTGAAGTTTTAATGAATGCGTAAGCAATTTGAAAAAGTTTTTAAAAATGTGTTTGGGAAATTTATCAATAAGAGCCAGCACGAATTTCATGCATGGCAGATTCTGGTTGTAATTGCTTGCACCTTTCTGATAGAGGCTTGACTTCAATAACAAAACAAAAAAAAAATTCTTTATTCGAGCAAACTTCTGGAAAATTCTCAGTAATGCGCCATGTCGAGACATCTTATTCCTTACCGTTGAGCTGTAGAGTTACTCGGCTGATAACAGTCCAGGTAAGATTAGAGAATTAAAGGGTCAAAGGAGAATAACTCCTAAAAATCAAGTGTGAAAGAGAAGGTATGACGGATCTGGTACATCAAGAAAAGAACGATACATCGCATGCAAAGGGAAGAGCGGGTGGAAGGGTACGACACAAACTGTGGCTTCTGAGTCGTGAAAAGCGAGGGGGAAGAAGAAGCCAGGTAATATGTAGCACTGATCAAAGTCAAAATGGGCATCAACAGCTTCAAAGAAGGACGAGAAGAGAAGAAGATTGGGATGTGGCTCATTATCCTCATGTCTGTACTATTTGAACATCAGCTCTAAAAGCTTGGAGCCTGTCGGTGCATAATTCAGTGATGTTAATTTCTCCTCCTGTGCCTTTACAATTAACACCATGAACACAGAAGGTTAGTGCCAGTAGAAAAACAGTAATAGAGAGGAAGGAATGGAGAGCTTTTCATGCTGAGGTCTATAAACTGTGCATAAACTCTCTCCCATGTGCCAGCATGAGCTCAGAATCAGCGGACGCAATGAATAACCCACTTCTCTTCCACACTCCCCTAAAAAAACAAATCACTCAGGATGGCATGTTGCTTCTACTCAGGCTGTGGAGGACAACTGACTGGCACGTTTCAGGACGGTTCTGTGTCCTAGGTTAATTGTGAAGGAGTAAAGTGTGATTCATGCTTCCTGCTGAACAGACGTCTGGTGTATTTGGAGCACTGCCCTTACAAAATAAAATAAAATAAAAAATCACAACAAATTCAACAAAAATTATGTTTGTAATATGTGATCACACGTCAAAAATATGTGAAAGTGCATTTCAACATGTTCATCCATCCATCTTCTATATCGCTTCATACTTTTCAGGGTCATGGGGAAACCTGGAGCCTATCCCAGGAAGCATCGGGCACAAGGCGGGGTACACCCTGGACAGGGTGCCAATCCATCGCAGGGCACAATCACACACACATTCACACACCCATTCATACACTACGGACACTTTGGACACACCAATCAGCCTACCATGCATGTCTTTGGACTGGGGGAGGAAACCAGAGTACCCGGAGGAACCCCAACAGCACAGGGAGAACATGCAAACTCCGCACACACAGGGTCTTGGTGGGAATCGAACCCCCGATCCTGGAGGTGTGAGGCGAACGTGCTAAACACTAAGCCACCGTGCTTTGTAAACATATGTGATGTCATTCAAAATACATGACAATCACATGGGGAAAATGAATCATGTGTAAAATGTCACATGTAAAAAGAAATTAATCATGTAAAAAAAAAATAAAAGTCATACTGTATGTGAAAATTCATGAATCATGTGTAAAAATTACACCGGTGGCTCACCAGTTAACACTCTGGAGAGGTTACTAATCAGAAGGTCAGGGGTTCAAGCCCCAGCACTGCTGGACCCTTGAGGTGCTGTATCATGGCATGAACCTGCACTCTCGCCCCAACTTCCAAACAGTCTGTGATATGTAAAGCAAATAATTTCACTGTGTTGCAATATACATGTGACAAATAAATATTTCTTCTAAAAATTTTTTTAATAATAATTGGTTAAAACATTGCACATGAAAATAAATTAATTGTGTAAAACATAAGGCCATCAAACATAAGGTGTATATTTCAAATGTGTGGCTTCATATTTAAAGTTCATGTGTCTTTTCTGGATGGAATGCACTGGCCAAGTGGTACACACAACTTAATGCTTTAACTTTAGTTAACTTTAAGCAAAGCGAAGTGAAGCGATGTGGTAATGTCCAGTAGCACTAATGCTACATGTCTTTTTCTTAATCTTAATCTATAGGATTGAAGTGTTTGAGGTATCTCAATAACTCAGGGTAAGAATGGCCACGAGTGAGCGCTTTGAGTGATGTAAGATGAAACATCATTGCTGGTGTGAGTACAGAGGAACACAGGACAGTCAGAAAAACACTCAACAGTGATAGATATTGGCAGCATATTACAAAGGATACATGTGAATGACAGCCTGGGAAAACCCTTCACGTGGTGAAAGTTTCTACTTGAAGTTTCTGGCAACTGTAGACTTTCCTGAATTGCAATTTGTTTCTCTTTTTTCTCTTAACCACACGTAGTTGTTTTAATGCTTGTTAACCTGCAGAAGTGAAAATGGAGGAAATTGCATTTAAAGGTTTCATCCACTGAAAGACACCAACGCACTTATTGTGTAAATGCAGCTGCTTTAAAAGTAACTACTTCATTCATAGTGTACAGACTGACAGAATGTTCAGATGCCACACCCATCCCACAGTCCCACATGTTTAATAATAATATAATTTAAAGCTTGAATAAGTACTCACCCCCGTTGAACTTTCACACGTTCTGTATTCTTACAACCTGGAATTGAAGTGGGATTTTTTTTCCACTTTATTCACACATTATGTCTAACAAAAACTGCTGTTTTTTTTTAATTATTATGACACTAAACAAAAAAAATTCAGATATTTGTTGGTTATATAAGTATTCACCCCCCTGAGTTAATAATTGGTTGAAACACAGATGGTTGCAACTACAACTGGGAAATGTCTGGGATTGTTCTTGGCGTAATTACTCAATTTCCATCAATTTGGATTGATACCTTTGATGACCAGCAATTTTCAAGTCTTGCCGCAGGTTCTCTGAGCTGAGGTCTGGACTTTGACTGGGCCCTTCTAATACGTTCGGATTCTTGCTTTTGAACCACTGCAGTCTCGTTGTCCTATTGAAAGGTGAAGCTCTACCCCAATGTCAGGTGTGTTGCACATTGTTTTCTACTGGGATTGCCCTGTTTTTCACTCCATCCATCATGCCTTCAACCCTGACCAATTTCCCACTCCTTCCTGATAAAAAGCATCCCCACAACATGACACTACCACCACCACCATTGCTCAGTGTGGGGATTTTGTTCTCAGGGCAGTACTCTTTGGATTTCTGCCAAATATAACACTCTGTGCCAAGGCCACAAAGTTAATATTTGTTCTCATCAGACCAGCGAACCGTCTCTGTTTGCTGAGTCTCCACCATGTCTTTTGGCAAACTCCAAATGGGGTTTCATATGCCTTGCCACTCTTACATCGTGGTAAATGCAGGCTGTAATTCTCCATTTGAGCTGTAACAGCTTCTCCCATCTGAGCTGTGGATCTCTAAATGTCCTTCCGAGTTCTTGCTGGCATCTTGTTGCTTATAATTCTACTGATTATTTTCCTTTAACGGCACACCCCAAAGTGGTTTCTTTCTCTTATACAATTGTGTATTCATTAAAGATTGCCATGATACTTTCTATAATATTTTCCATTTTAAGCAGTGAATTTGCAAATTCAGTAATTTTAGTGAAATTTAATATTTTGATAGTGAAATGATACAAAATACATCAGAATACTTCAGTACTCCAACACACTGCAACATCACAACACAAAACTAGATGCATTTATTTCTAAGGACTAGTATCCAGCCAATTAGAGTCATTTTGTGGCCTTAAAAAATTTTAAATGGCATGTGTGTGTATGTGTGTGTGTGTGTGTGTGTGTGTGTGTGTGTGTGTGTGTGTGTGTGTGTCCTTTGCTGAAGTGGTCTGCAAAAAGCAAAGTTTTCTCCAAAGCACATCTTTCCTGCTGTCCAAACACACTGTAGTGTTTACCTTTAAGCCAGTATTTCTGAACCTTGTTTTCTCACAGTGACGGCTTCCCCAGCTGGAGTCAACTTACACACTGCAGACCAAACAAACTTCACTTTCACAAAAAATACACACTGCTGCACACCACATACAACCACACTGGCATGGGCACTTCCAAAAACAATTCACACTCAGGAGCTCGGAGAGATGTTAGTAAGCAGAGAGAGCTGTGTCTGAAGGCTTTTCTTTTCAAAATCCTGAAGTCTCTGAAGACATATACCTTCAGTCCACCTCATTAAAAATGAATGTGTTGCGTGTAAACAATATAATGAATACATTTATGGCTAGCAGAAAACAGAAAGACATGTTATTTACAAAGTTAAATAAGAATATACTATAATAAATATAAAAATAATGATGCCTTTATGCATTTTTAAGTATGCACACACTCTGCATGAACGAAAATGAGCTTTTTTTCACGAACATGGTATCTCCAGAGGCGCTGCACTCTAATATTTCAATACAATAAGAGGTGGACAAATGAACTTAAAATTCATTTGCTAGGCTCTCAGGAAAGTGCACACACCAATGTTCCGCCCAGTCACACGTTTTGGTTGCCCAGAAACCTAAACGACTAGATTAAAAAGTGATAACTAACATAATGTAACAATGTATGGCAAGCTAGTTAGCTAGTTAAGTGAATTAATGCAGGCTAACTAATGAATATATGATCATGAAGTTTCACATCACATTGAGTTTGTACCTTCAACAAAAAGTCAATGGCAAGAATTTCAGCGATGAGCTGTGGTGTTCTGTCCTGACATCACCCGTAAAATATATTGTTTACGTATGGGTAGCATCTATGTTTTCTCTTTATATGTTCTCTTCAAGCGTGAGCTGATTATGTGTCACGCTCACAGGAGTGTTATAGAAAGGATTTATACTGCATTTTGTCTTGCTTTGTCTCAATAGATAATTAGTCTTGAATGTACACACAGGGGTGTAGTGATTGAAAAACAAGCTCTGTTAAATAATTATAATGAAAGTGTGAAAACATTTTTGGCCAATGTCATATATGAATAAATTAGAGTAATAGGAGTTGAGCAAAAACGAAACAAAAATCTCAACAAAAAGAAATATTCAGAAATTTGAATATAAACACCGTGTTTGTATTGTGTTGGGAATAACACCTCTATAAATCATGAAATGGAATACAACAACAATTGAGAGATTTACTTAATCAATTATCTTTTATACATGTGGTATCACATTTTCAACATGATTTTAATACAAAAATAAATAACAACATTTTAAGTAATACTTATTTCCTTCACTGCAGTAAATAATCATTTTGAAATATGAGCATATGAAACCGGAAACTGGTTTTCCCTACTGTTACTTTTTCAAAATCAGCAAAGATTTCCAAACGAAAACACACGTGCCTCACAACATGAAGGCGCCATATTAGATTTAATATCCCAATGCCTCTACTTCCTGAAGAGCTCAGATTAACCAACTGGGAGCAGAAAACATGCAGCAAATTGTACACAACAGGTTTTTCAGGACGATTTGCTGATGTTGACGAAGTAGAGGCCTCATAAATTTATGTATGAAATATGATACATTTGGCATTATAGGGTTAACAACTGTGTGACGTTTTATCAGGAATGCTAATGAAGAGGGAATTAGCCAAACATTTTGATCAATTTTGATGTGTTTTGTTAAAGAGATTCGGAGTTCATGTGCAATACTATGATATTACACATACACAGTTTTGTTCTTGGCAACGAGAAAGTGGTAGACGTTGCTCAGTGCTAGCATAAGTCAGGTTATAACGGGCAGAACGGAAATTGAGACGCTGGTTGGAATAACATAAAGATAAAGATCTGGTAGTTGGTAGCTGATAAAGTGCAGGGAAGATGAATATCACATGGCAGGATTAAGATGTAGGGGGAAAAAAAGCCCTGAGATGGACTGGCATCCCAGCCAGAGTGATTTCTGTTGCCTTGTGCCCAGTGTTATGGGGATAGACTCTGGATTCGGTATGACCTGAACAGGATAAATCACTTACTAAAGATGAATGAATGAATGAGAGGAGTCCTCAGACCAAAGGAGATCCCGCATACTTCAGCTACAGCAGAGAATGAGATGCTGATACATGCCCAGTGAAGCAGGGACTGTGGAAGATTTCTTAAGAATGGGGGTGAAAGTTTCAACTTCAACAGCAGAAGGAACATTTCCAGGGACAAGTGACACATTAATGAAATGACAGATAGGGCAGAGATGTCAGGGAGGCACTTTATGAGTATTGGGGTTAGTGCAGGATTGAGCTGACAAGAAGATGAATTAGACTCAGAGATTGCTTTAAAGAGAGAGAGAGAGAGAGAGAGAGAGAGAGAGAGAGAGAAAGGCTCAGACAGAGGAAAAGCTAAGAATGTTCCTCTTGTAACTTGGGTGATCACTGAGAGGATCACTGAACGAATGGCTACAGCCATCATTTGTGATCTGACACATGACACTGACAGCTTCCTTCACTGCCACCACCTTGTCTTTTAGTTTCGAAGAGAACCTGATAAAATTTCTATAACAGCAGCTCTGAAAGTAGTGCAGCTGAAAAATCACAGCTCATTCTAATATGTTATCATTTCCATAGTAACAGTGAATTTGCAGATGGACAGTCCATACGTGTTAAATGAAAATACAAATAAACGTATCATATGTTCTTTAACAAAAAAAAAAGATGTATAATCATGTTGAGTTGAGTTTTCTGTAAGGAGACATTTATTTGACATTTTTGGAAGGAGTCTCCGGTGTCAGTGCTTTGTAGCAGTCACTACAGTCATTACATTTTTTTCTTATTTTATGTATATTTATGTATATCATGTAATACATAAATTAACTTGTCTCATTGATGTTCCACAACATTAAACTAAATACATGGATAAAACGCATGATGTTGGCAAATTGCTGATTGCAAAGCGATATAAGAGGAATAAAACACTTCAGGACATGCTGTTATTAGAAAATAATAAACTTCAGGGTGGTAGCAGTAACACAACTTCATCCCACTAACCTGTTACACTATATTTACATCATTTACATTTACGGCATTGTATCCAGAGTGATTTACATTTATCTCATTTACACAACTGAGCAGTTGAAGGTTAAGGGCCTTGCTCAAGGGCCCAACAGTGGTAGCTTGGCAGTGCTGGGGCTTAAACTCCTGACCTTCTGATCAGTAACCCAGAGCCTTTAACCACTGACTCACCACTGTCCCACTGACTCACCACTGTCCCACTGACTCACCACTGCCTCACCACAGCCCCACTGCCTCACCACTGCCTCACCACTGCCTCACCACTGCCTCACCACTGCCTCACCACTGTCCCACTGACTCACCACTGCCTCACCACTGTCCCACTGACTCACCACTGCCTCACCACTGCCCCACTGCCTCACCACTGCCCCACTCACCACTGCCTCACCACTGCCCCACTCACCACTGCCTCACCACTACCTCACCACTGCCTCACTGCCTCACCACTACCTCACCACTGCCTCACCACTACCTCACCACTACCTCACTGCCTCACCACTGCCTCACCACTGCCTCACCACTACCTCACCACTGCCTCACCACTGTCCCACTGCCTCACTGCCTCACCACTACCTCCCCACTGCCCCACTGCCTCACCACTGCCCCACCACTGCCCCACTGCCCTTATATGACCAAAAGTACACTACGGTGCAAAAGTTTTAGGCACATGCAAAGAAATGCTGTAGAGCAAAGATTCCTTCAAAATAATTAAATTAAATGGTTTCTACATTTAAAAAAAAATACCATAAAGAGCAGTAAACTGTAATAAATGAAACAGTCAATATTTGGTGTGATAAAAAATAAAAATAGTAGTCTCTGGTACAATTTGTGCAGTTTTATAAGGAACTTCTCTGGTAAGTTTTACTGAGCATCTTGCAGAACAAGCCATAGTTCTTCTGGAGACTTTGACTGTCGCACTCGCTTCTTATTTTTGCAGCAAAACCCAGCAGCCTTCATTGTGTTTTGTGTTTTTTTTTTGTCTGAAAAGTGGTCTCTTACGTAATACGCTGCTTTCTTTACTGACATACAAACATTTTTCTGTAACATTTAATTTTGTGTAACATCTAAAATGGTTTTTGTACTGACTTGATAATGTAAAAGTCATCAAATAAAAAAAAAATCTATAACAAAGTTTGTACTAAAAAAAAAAATATGGTGCCTAAAATGGTTGCGCAGTTCTGTATGTGGACAATTGATTTACTTCCCATTTCCTGTTATAATAACCTCCGCTCTTCTGAGTAGGCTTTCCACTAGATTTCAGGCATGGTTGTGTGGATTTGTCCATTCAGAACCAAGAGCAGTGCCTAGTGAGGGCAGGCACTGATGTTAGACAGGAAGGCCTGGGGTGCAGATGGAGTTCCGGTTCAAGGCCAAGCCCTTAACCCTGAGTAACACCTTCTTTAGCAATAACAGTGACTGAAATATACAGTAAGCCAGTCTCACAGAAAAAAAAAAAAATCACATGCAACTTATTTGCAGCTCCTTCCAGCACCTACAATAAGCATTAATGCCACAAGCACACAATGTACATCCATCTATCAATCCTTCACTCCGTAGGTTGTGTTGTACACCGACATCATTTGACCACACCCACATCTCCACTACATTATCTGAACAAAATTAGTATGTCATATATACATTTAATAACTTTTATACACACAGGGCCATACTGAGGTTAGACGTGTGCGGATAGTGAGGAGTGAGGAGATGCTCAGGAGTGAAAATGCTCAGTATTCAAACCTCAGACGTAACAGACTTATA
>JANDJT010000041.1:3859281-3871417 GCA_024331685.1 Stegophilus panzeri | reverse complement strand
TTTAAATATCCCCCCCATGCCTATATATATATATATATATATATATATATATATAGGCATTTTGAATTAAAGTGCTAGCATGGGGTTGTGGGAGACAGATTGCAGGTGAACTCACTAACCACTTCAGTCACAGCTTTATGATGATCGAGGTGGATCCTCATACAATAACAATACTGGTACTGCACTTGATGTTAGTGGTTTGCTTAAAAACCACAAAAAAAAGCCATGAAACAACCAGATGAAAAGATCATCATCGGATAACACAATAATACTGTTATTATCAAATCAATATATTAGTGCGTGACATTTATCTGTCCCCATTCAGTTTCATCTTCAAGTTTGGATTCATGGTTCCACTATTGGACATCAGAAAGACTTCTGAAGCTCGTGCCTCACTCTGTGATAAAGCATGCATGGCGGATTGCTATAAAAAAAAAAAAATAAATAAAAAAGCACAGACATACGGTAATAACACACACATGCGGCTTTCCTTTCCACTAGGAATGTCACTGTTACATTGATGTCAGTGTTGACATTTCTTTGTCTTGACTTTAAAGGTTGGGGCAGTGACTAAAGAAACAAAACAATGGTGCTTTTTTTAGAGGAGCAGGAGAAGTAGCTGTATCCGACCCACAGTTGTTATTACCCCTCATATTCAACATTCTGCTGTAAACAGCTTTAAAGAGCACTATACAGGTTTTGCATCTGTTTATTTTTAAGTACAATTTAGAGGGGAAATGTTTTGCTGTTACGCTGTGCATCATCATCAGCAGCAGTATGCTAAAAGTGAATTCAATTGTATTTGTATAGCTAGTGCTTTTAACTACGGACACAAAGCAGCTTTACAGAAATACGGATGTAGATTTAGATTCCTAATGAACAATCCAGAGGTGAGAGTGGTGAGGGAAAACTCCCTGAGAAGGTGCTGATGAAACGTCCGCATGTTGTAACCTCAGTAAGGCTCTATCTGGCAGCATGCAGGATGAATACACAACATAGACTTCCTATAGAACAGAGCTTGACAGAATAGAGCAGAAACAGAGATAGAAACTTCTAAATGTTGATATTTTTCCTATGCTTAATGAAGGCAATAAGGTAAATGTATAAAATGGACTATGCCATACACGCTATATGCTTAGAAGACCTCTCAAAAACACGCAGGTAGGTAGTTTGATTATGCCAGGTAGGTGTGAATGTATGTGAGCATGGTGTCCTATGACATACTGGCATCCCATAAAGGGTGTATTCTCATGCCGGTGTGCCTGGGATTGACTCCAGATCCACTGCAACCCTGACCAGAATAAAGTGCTTATTGAACATGCATGAATGAATATTACTTTATTGTTAAATGTTCATTCATCGTCCAGACATTTCAACTCATTCTAGGGGTTCCCAGATGTAGGCCAACTGTGAGCTATAATCTCTCCAGCGGGTCCTGGGTCTGCTCTAGGGCCTCCGTTCAGTTGAAAGTGAGTTGCCTCTGTTTCATAAGTGTTTGATTGTATATCGGTGGTCTGACCGAGACTTTGATTGTAGCTGCTTTAATAATGCTTTAGCTGCTATAATATTTTATTACACTGTATGTAAATATATTATAATATAAATATACATTATTCATTAATGAGTTATGTCATAAGATGTTGGTTAGTACTAATTTATTCCGATTTAGGGATTGCTTAATGAGCAACATTTAGATCAAACCTTATAAAACCAAACAGTATTTGAGCTCAAAGGATACTCTATGGTTATCCAAAATAAATAAATAAATAAATAATTCAAAACTCTATCTGGTCTCTGTTCAAAAATTCACTTCCAGAATTTTGATTATGTAAATGTGAAGTAGCCTTGATGTGTAGGCTTTGTTAAGTGTAGGATGTTCATGTTGATTACAGAACCTTTGATTGTGCTAGCTGGAATGTCAAAACTTTGATGCTTTATATCTCAAAACAGCTTTTCACTCACATGAAATACTGAAGCCACATTCAATTTGTATCTCACAATTATTACATAACACCCTATGATAGTGTATAATATCACTTTTTTTAAGTTTAGCCAGGATCATCATGAGATACCAGTCGACATTTGTACTGGATTTAAAGGGGTCATGTGATGCTTTTTAATGTTTTCATTTTCCTTTAGTGTAATGTGTCTGTTTGTGCATGTATAAGATCTGCAAACTTACAGAGCCCATAGTCTCCCACAAAGGGATTTATTCTGTCTATCTAACAGAGAACACTGCTCCAGACCTGCCTAAAACCTGCCTGGACTGAAGTCCTGATATTGCTTCTGCAAACGTCTACATCAAAATGTGAAATATCAGCATAATGCCGCCATCATTTTTTACATTTTTAATTAATTTTTTTTTTTTTAAAACTGCATTTTAGAAATTTCAGACTCGGGCTCATACTGATACGGTAAAACCGATGGCATTATTTTTTATAATGTGTTTATAACTGCTTTAGAAGCCTTGGAAGCTGAAGCTCGAGATTATGGTAAGGGGTGTTACATTTCCGACACAAGCTTGAGGTTTTTTGTCCAATTACAATGCAACGGGTAAGCCAATCAGAGAACTCTGGGCTTTTTGGAAGGAGGGGCCCAACAGAGCGTTTCAAACAGACTGGGAATAGAGGTACTGCAATAATGTACAGTATGTGAATAAGAATGTAGTTTTTTTTTGTTTGTTTGTTTTTTTTTACATTAAAGCGTGTTAACCTATTCTATTACACCCAATAAACAAAATAAATAAATACTGTAATCAAAATGAATAACATTTTCAGAAATAAGAGGAAAATCAGAGAAAACAGACACTTAATTGGAGACACCCATTTCCCACTTGCTCTTATAGCCATCAATTGTGAATTGTAACTTGAAAGCAATACACATTTTATCGCAATTTTCAAAAAACAATTAAGATGTTGCTTTTTAAAAGTGTTAAAGAATACAGGAATGTTCCAGAAGCACACCGTTGTGACATGATAATATCTCTCCAGATGTACTGGTTCACATTACAGCAGTTCACATTCAGATAAGAATAGCTGGATTCATTCTTTCCTTTATCTCTCACTCATATTTTTTTCATCATTAGTTATGACTGATACCAATGAATACTTATTATGATTATTTTCCTTTCTTTGGTGAAATGTGTAGGTGTCCACGGACTTATGAAGATTTTAGTCTGTAACAGAAAATAAAAGAGTCAGATGCATGATGTGACAATTTTTTGCACCTCTCCCTGTTTTTTTTTTTCCCATTCCTTTCATCATTTCCTCCTCGCTGCCTCTCACCGTCTCAAAGGACCATTTTGCCCATTTGTCTGGAAGCCATCCTGCCTCTGTGCCTGCTTATGATTGTGAATAATAAATAAATGTAACATGTATGTGTGTGTGTGTTGTACACAAGCATATAATAATTACTGATGGCCACACTTCCTTTGCTTCATACTGTGCCGGAGGACGAAAAACGAAGAGCAGAGGAAATAAAGTCTAGGCATGAGGTCAAGAATATTTGGTCGATGGTAATCCATTCCTGCCTCAAATGAATATTACTACTGCTTTACAATTGTGCATCCAAAAAAAGTTACGGACACATAGCACACAGCTCGCATGGGATTCTGTGAATGATATGGGTCAAATATGTGAAAGTACATTTTCTTAATCATTTTTTTGTATGCCCTGAAACTACACACATATGAAAACAATACGTGAATGATATATTTACTGCATGTGAAAATGTTAAAAAAAAAAAAAAAAAAGTAAATAAAATAAAACCCCCTGAAGTTGTGAATTAAGGGGGGAAAAAATGAAAATACTACAGCATATGAAAAAGAATAAATTTATGTAAAAATCTTGTGAAAATAAATGAATCATGCGTAAAATAAAAGAATAAAATAAGAAAAATGACAAATAAAATCACATGAAAATAAATGAATTATGTACACTAAATCACATCTGAAAAATGAACCATGTGTAAAAAATAAAATCGTGTGATAAATGAATGAATCATGTGAAAAAAAAAATATTTGGGGAAAAAACAAACGAATAATTAAATGTAAACAATCATTTGTAAAAATTAAATGACTCACATCCAAGTGAAAAAAAAAAGATGAACCACATTGTCACGTCACTGCGAGCGCGCAACTACAGTTCCCAGAAGGCAGTGCAACTACAAACATGGCCGACGTGAACTACACTTCCCGACCATGCACGCGCTCACGTTCACCGGAGTACTGAGTGATAACACCTGTGTCGCATCATAGGTTATATAAGGCCTCGTTAACTTCAGCGCCTCGCGAAGTAAACGCTCCGCTGCCTTTCTCTTGACGTTCACCAAGCCTTCGTTCACGTTTTGGAATTCTACGGTTTTTAGAGTTTTCGCTTGCCCTTGGAGTACGTTTTCCTGTATTGCCCAGTTTGTATTGTTCGCCCGATCACCTGACCTTCCGCATTTCGTCTTCCGCCTGACCCCAGCACTCCTGTCCTGTTCGTCCGCGCTTGCCTCTGACAAGTTAACATAACACACATGCAAAAAAAAAAAAAAAAAAAATCACGTTAAAATGAATTAATCATGTTAATCATACAAGAACCACACTAGGACTTTTCTTGTGTTTGAGATATTATACACACAATAATAACAAAACGTCACATTGTATAAAAAGTTATCATTTCAGCATGTGAAGGGATTTCCCAGGGAATGCAATATACATTCCTACATCCTTTGAAATTTCCGGACTTAATCAGGATGCATTATTTTCAGTAAAAGTTTGTACTCTCTCCATTCATAGTTTTTAGTCAGGTTTTAAAGTGAATGCGGTTGTACAAACAGATCCATGTGAAGAATAATAATTAAGACCTCAGTAAATTGCTTGAGGGCGTGTGTGTGGAGGCTGAGGAGTGGACAGCTGTGGGACGAACTGCAGTCAGCACAAAATCGCCTCTTCATGCCATGATGATTAATCAAAGAAGCCCTTCATCAAGTTTAGAGGGAGTTTTGCAGAACCATCTGGGCTTCAGTGGACTTTTCTCTGGACCTCACTGCAATCTGGCAGCACTGGAGAGAGTGATGATAGGATAATTAATACTGTATGTCATCACAAAGATGTAAAACATGCCAGTTAAAATATCTCACATACAGACAAATAGGAAGGAGAGATTAGACCGACAGCTAGTAACTACACTAAAAAGAAAAGACACGTTTTGACATTTCATGTCTTGTGTTTCATGTAGTGCATACGTTTATTATTTTTCATATGTGTCATTTAACTTCGTATGTGATTTTACACATTATCGCCTCACAGCTCCAGGGCTCTTGGTTCAATCTCGGCTTTCCGTCTGTATGTAGTGTTGGACGTTCTCCCTGCATTCCTCCCACCCTCCAAAAACATGCCATTAGGTGGACTGGCTATGCTAAATTCCCCCAACGTACAGTACAAATGGGTGTGTGAGGTATGCTATGACAGACTGGTGTCCCATCCTGTAACATTGTGAACATATCCTGTTCGGAATACTGTCAGGTTAGCTAGCTAGAATTAGCAGTGAAAACCGTAACATTTAGGAACGTCAATTAGAAATCCTCTCAGACATCCTGTCAGTCTAGTATGTTAGCTAGTTAGAAATAGCAGTAAGCTAGCTAGAATTAGCAGTGAAAACTGTAGCATTTATGAATGGAAGTTAGAAATCCTCTCAGAAATCCTGGCAGGATAGTTAGCATTAGCAGTTAGCTAGCTAGAATTAACAGTAAAAATGTAACATTTATGAACGGGAGATAAAAATCCTCTCAGACACCTCCTCATCAGTGTCGCCTCTGGCTTGTTCATTACGGATCCAAGTCTACGTCCCGATCTCTCTAAAGCTGCTTTGTCAGAGGATGTATTCTGAAAACTGCTATATGAGTAAAATTTAATTGAATTGAATTGAGTTTTGCCAAGTATTTAGTCATCCTTCATTGTTGGTCACAATTCCGCCTAGTATATTGACTTTTATGAGTTTTCGTAGACTGGCAATAAGATTGAGTGCCAAAACATATGGCCTTGCAAAGCCAGTGAGTGGGGTTTTTATTAATTCATCAGCTAAGTGAATGCCATCATGCTCAGCTGAGTTATTAATTTTTGTTTGTTGCCAGAATCAGGGAGACACATGGACCAAGTGGCAGAGACTTATTTTCACAATCTGTGCTACAATAACAACGAACAGGTGGGTTCATCTCAACACTGATGAATTATTATTATTATTATTATTATTATTATTATTATTATTATCATAATATCCTGGTTTAAGGCTTAGTGTTTTATTTTTATTTGTTGCAGTCTGCAAAGTGCCATTATTATCTGTTTATTATGTCTTGTGATTAGCGCTTGTAATGAAAAGAGCTTCTCTGTAATGTATGATTCTGTGACTGCAAAAACGTCCCATCGATATTTTATTATTTTTTTTTTATGCAGGAGACTTTGGTTTGAAATGCTGAGAAAATAGTGGAAAGACGACGACTACTATTTTTTTTTTTTTTTTTAATAGTGGAATCCTACAGTGTATGAAAATGTGCTGCTGGGATCTTTCCATTGAGTGATTCGAATAAATCGGCTTCATTCTGACTCTGTGGACGACCCTTAATGAAAATGCTGAGATGTGACAAGAGAAGGAAAGAAAGTGTTAGACCATTTGCAGACTGAATACAACGTGATTTATTTACAACCTGCTCTAATTTTGTTCCCAACAACAGAGTCTGATTATGTGAGGGGAAAAAAAAAAAAAAAAAAAAAAAGTCAGACTGGACCATCACCAAATGATCTGCCTGAGAGAGGGACAGGGATTGATGATGAGTGGGAAAAGATAGGAAATGAGAAACAATGACTCCTTTAAACCCTGTGATCTTTTCATGATGGACAAATTGCATCATCCTGAAAGCGGAAAAACACCCCAATTTAAAAAAAAAAAAAAAAAATTGCCTCCTAAGATTACTTCTAAGATTACTCCTTCTTCTACTTTCTATAACATCCCACTAGGTGAAATTACTCATTGTTATGCTTAAATGTTTTTTTTTATTTATTTAGAATTATATATGTACATGCAGCATTAAACAATTATTCAATAAACAATAAAACACCTGGGGGCTTGCTGTTAATAATAGGAAAATAATTAATGGTGGTGAAGTGAAGTGAATCGAAGTTACCACCCTGAAGTCGATTATTTTCCTATAACAGCACACCCCGAAGTGTTTTGCTCCCCTTATACCACAGCAGTTTGCCTACACTAAAGACTTCCATTTATTTAAGAACAACATGTCGTTTTTTTATCCATTTCTAGTTACATTTAATGTTTAAATGTCTAGTTTGTTCCTTTGATAGCCCAGATGTCTCAGCTCCTGTCCTCATAGCTAACAATAATACCGAGAACCATCACATTAAAACATGCCTAGGAAAATATAATACTGAATAGTTTTGTTTTTTGTTTTTTTTCTAGGCGGAAACATACAAATGATTCCACATGGAGATTATGTAAATGCTTGTATAAGACACCGTCGGTTGATAATTCATTGCAGGTAATAGCACTGCCCATGTCTTACTGTACATCCAGTCAGGAGAATTTGTGTATGTTTGTATTATCACAGAAACTAGGGCTGTGCGTAATCCATCATTTTGGCAGATATGGGGCAAAATTTATACAGAAAAAGCAGTAAAAGTTTGGATGGCAAGGTCAGTCAAAACTGTGAAGTAGTTCTCAGTCAGCTGAAGTTTAGTTAGAGATGCATTGGTCAGATGTACGTGTTAGACCCTGTCATAACATCATCCTGATTTAGTTCTTGTTAAAATTTTAGTCCTTTTCTACCTGAGACCACATCCACGTGTATTTCTGAAAATTTATTTTTTACGATCCATGTACGCTGAATTAATTCCCTTTTCATTCATAACAGAATACTTAGAAATGAAAGGCCATCTTCCATCAAGGTATCATGTGTTATGCTTTCTGAAATACTGTTCTGCTCACCATGGTTGTAAAGAGTAGTTATCGGAGTTACCATAGCCTTCTTGTCAGCTTGAACCAGTCTGGTCTTTTTGCACTTGATCTCTCTATCTTCAAGAAGGAGTTTCCACTCAGAGAACTGCCACTCGGTGAATGTTTTTCTTTTCTTCTTTTTTTTTTTCTTTTATCATTCTGTTTTGTCCCCCCACCCCATAATTTCATGTATGTAAATGTAAATAAATAAAGTTGGTTTGACTCTTTTTTCTTCATTCTGTTGAATGTCCATGGAATGAAGTTAAATATCAGATGCCACGAGTGTACCTTCTACCATCATTTACACATCTGAATGGTGATGTAATACAAAGCAATGTAATAACATGAAATTAAAAATGACCTTATATGGTCATGGGCGTTGTTTCGACTCAGGACAGCTGTCATTTGCTGCTGTTGTAAAGTAACTGTTTGACGTCGAACACAACAGCGCTTCACGCGTTCTCTCAGAGTAGACTAATGGTTGAGAGGCAGGAATTTGGCCAATAGTTTCTGCAAGTCTTTTATAATTGACCAATCAGTGTGCGAGAAGGCGGGAATTACAGAGAGGAGTTAAAGCAATGCAAACATACGTACACATCATGCAGTATTAGACCATAAACACATCATAATGAAACTAAAGCCGAATCCCGGACATTTTCTCAAAATTTTGATGCTTTTTTAAGGTCCGAAAAAGAGGACATGTCAGGGAAAAAGAGGACGTAAGGTCACCGTAACATAAGCGTTTCAATTTGTGTTTGTTTCTACCAAATTAACTTTGCGCAAAATTTATTTGCTTATGCACCAGGAGGTTGCTCATGTGAGCCAAGACTGGCGAGAGAGAACCAGAACTATAATCAAACAGCTGTCTATATTGTGTTCTGTCAAAAGATTCATTTCTTTGGTTTTATATGAAAAAAATTGTAATCTTGATAATATTCCTATTTTTTTTTTACAAAATGTACCTGTAATCTGATTACTTTGTTTTTTGACGTAACAGTAATTCATTATCCTGATTCAATAATTCATAATTCAGTATCCTGATTATGTAACACCATTACATGTATTCTGTTACTCCCCAAGCCTGCAAACATCATACATATCTGCATATCACAGGTAACAGGAAAATTTTGATAAATTTTGAAAAATCTATAGAAGTAATTTGATTGTATGATTGACATGATCTTAAACCATTATATTATAAATAAATCAACACCTTCTGACCAATCAGAATTGAGAATTCAACAGCACTGTGTATACTTGTGGACCCTCTTGTAAAGCAGTCACCAGTACTTCTGTCCAAACCCTGTCCTTTACCTCTATACTTTGGCTGCTTGGCTGGAAATCTCTCTCATTTATAATGCATATGATCTGAACAGGGAATATTTAGCTTGAGGGCACATGAACAGTCGGTGTGTGGGAGTCCAGGAGATGTGAGCCGAATCACAGAGCACAGCTGGTCCTGTTGCTAGAGGACAGATGAGGGCAAAAAGCCAATAAAGTTTCCTGCCAAATGTCCTTGTGCAACATATTTCCAAGATGTACTCTACTTTATAAATTTTACATCATATTTTGTTCACTCGTCTCTCTTCTGGTCTGATGAGACTAGGAACAAAACTCAAATTTTTTCAGTCTCCCTTTCTTTCTTATGAGCCAGCTGGCTTTCCATCTCCTAGGCAACACTTAAAAAGAGATGGAACAGCTCTGGTGATGAAGAAAAGAAAAAAAAAAAAGTTATGTTGCTTTGATTTTCAACAGCCCATGCATAGCAAGAATTCACTAATGGTGCCCAGTGTCCTGTACTTCATTCGCTTCATTTACAGGAAATAAAGTATGTCGAGGAGTTTCAGTGTTTTAATGTTATTTCCAGCATCATCCCTAACAGTCATGGATTCACCTGTCACTTAATGGTGTATATATCATACGGTTTCAGTTTTTCCTCCTAATGAGCAGATCAAGGCATTCTTGCCCACCCAGAGACGGACGATCCTCCTCGTTCCCCTGGCATGCCACCGTGCTGGCAGGCTGCGTTTCCATGGAGAGCGCAGGAGGCAGAGCTGCACATGAATATTCAGAACTGCAAAAAGGAGTCGCCGTCTCTGGAGGAAAATTACTGTGACTCTCCTCTGAGTTAAATGAGCTCATCAACCCGGGGCTAACTAAAGGCACATCCCAAGGGAGGGAGGGAGAGAGAGAGAGAGAGAGAGAGAGAGAGAGAGAGAGAGAGAGAGAGAGAGGTGGAGCAAGGTGAAACAGGTAAACAGGTATATGAAGAGAGAGGTTTATGCAAAGTAGTAAATAAGAAAGAGAGAAACTTGGGGCTGAAGGGAGAATGTAAAAGAGGAAAGAGAAGACTGAGAGACAGAGAAAGATAAAATACAGAAAGAATGAGAGATGACAGGAGAGTATCCGGAGGCTTGTAACTGCATTCAGTTGAACCTCTTTTTTATTAACTTTCTTTCTTTACACGACAATGGTGTTGAATTCTCAAATCCGATTGGTCAGAAGGTGTTCATTCATTTTCTATAACGACAACTTGGACAGTAGTGCAGCTGCAAATCACAGGTTTATATTAATGCACTCGTTTTAATACACTATTATTTCTATAGTAACAGCTCATTCATAGGGACTTGTATAAACAGATTTAAAAACGTTTATTTATTAATATGGTTAAATTATCCCCAAAAAGACATTCATTTAAGATTTATGGAAGGAGTCTCCAGTGTCACAGTTAAAGCTGTAACAGGACAGAGGAGTTTTAAACATTCCGGTTTCTAAATAACATGACAAGGTAGTCTGTCTTGAGTTTAATTAAAGACACATAAAAATGTGGGGACTATTTGCTTTGTTCTATAGTTTTTAAAGTTGTAAGCCTTAACAACGTCCCAGAACGAACGTCACTCCTCCTGATGTGTGCAGTGTGTTTGTGTACAGTGTTTTTCATCAGGCGTCTCCTTCCTCATTTACACTTCACACGCTTAATAGGGTTTGAGACTCTGCGTAAATGTCAGCTGTCTTATGTGCTCTGTGAGTCTCTGCGCCAGCGTCTGCTTTCTGCAACTGACCTTTCGTTTAATTGTGCAAATTGAAATCAAATGAAAGGCCACCTCCGAAAAGCTCTCTTCTGTCCTAACGGTGATCACAATGCAACAACTGTTATTCAAACTGACAACGGCTGGGTCCGAATTCTGTGAGACTACGTACTGAGTTCCATGCAGTACCTACTGCACGGCTGTTGAAACAGTACGTACGTATCAGTATGTGTGTGTAGTATGAATACAATCCCAGACATACTACAGAAGCCTTGTTGGCATTGTCATGTGACATTAGACGTCATCATAAACACAAAAATCTTAAAGGGACCACCAGATTAAAGCAACCGCACTAACGGCAAAATGCACATCAGGAAAGTGAACTGAATTAGTGATGTAATGTGGGCGGGGTTAACAGGCTGAGGTAAATCCATTGCTGTTAGCTTGGCCGGCTAAGGCATGAGGGAGATCACAAAAAAGTTTTCAAATGCTGAAACAACTGTTTTCTGGTTTTTAACCTTCAACAAGTTAACAATCTATTCGGGGATTGTTAAACAAGACTGAAAAAGAGCCGACACACTGTCTTCCGTGATTTTTTTCCTGAGCTCGTCCGCACCAGTCCCAACGCATTATGCGATTTTTGATTAGCGCAGTGTCCATTGGTTTCATACTGCAAAATTTTGCCAGAAGCAGTACACCATCTGGGTATTTATCGCCTACTGTTTCTCCCCTACTGAGAATTCGGACATACTGCCCCTCTGGCGTACTGCTTTTCAACTACTGTGTAGTAGGGTAGTACGCAATTTTGGATGCAGCCAATGTGACAAAGGGACAGAGACGTGGTAGGTGCAGAGGTGGGGAGATTGATAAGGGTGGTAGGTTGAGAGGTGGGGACACAGATAGACAGGGTGGTGGGTGGAGAGGTGGAGAGACAGATAGACAGGGGTGTGGGTGGAGAAGTGGAGAGGCAGATAGACAGGGTGGTGGGTGGAGAGGTGGGGAGACAGATAGACAGGGTTGTGGATGGAGTAATGGGGAGACAGATAGACAGGGTGGTGGGTGGAGAGACAGATAGACAGGGTGTTGCGGGGAGAGGTGGTGAGACAGATAGACAGGGTG
>JANDJT010000041.1:3826848-3838922 GCA_024331685.1 Stegophilus panzeri | reverse complement strand
TTCACTTTATGTGTAATGAATCTAGAATATATGAAAGTTCCACTTTTTGAATTAAATTACAGAAAAAATTTACTTTTTTGAGATGCACCAGTGTGTGTGTATATATATATATATAAATAAACAAACTGCCAAAATGTGTATAATTATAGGTATAGAGCACCACGAGGCTATGGACAAAGGCTCTTTAGCTGAAGAAGCAGGGATAGGGATGAATGAACAAATGGATCAAAGAAGAGAAAGAAGAAAGAAGGTCAAGATAAAAGAGGAGCAGAAACCAATATAAAGAAATGTACTTGGGGAGTGACAGCAGAAGTCATTTGTAGTCTGTGGTTGTTAATCGACAACTTGAATGCTACCGTAATTGTGTCTTTGTAGTAGAGTTAGTTCTGCATGGTGATGTCTGATAGTGGATGTCAAGTAATGTAGGTTGAAATGGATGCAAGTGCAGTTTAGAGCTTTATTAAGAACAGGTAATCCAAAGGGTAAGGCAAAAGCTATAAACAAAGACATGCAAAGGTCAGGCGATCGGCAAACAGGCATGAAGTAGGCAAGGCAAAGCACAAAACGAGAAACTATAAACAAAGTCAAAACCAGAATAACAATGTGAGTTCACGGCTTGGTAAACGCCAGAAGAAGACATCAACCGAGCGTATTACTTCACAAAGAGACTACGACGCCAAAGAGTTCAAGCTTATGTATTAGGGATACGGCCTATCTGCACTTATTTCACCTTATCGGCAAACGAGCCATGTCTTTTGTAAATTACACATTGGGAGTAGAATATGATTGGATATGGTGTAAACTGTTAAAAAAAGACTTAATTTGATAAAGCCAGGCCACATTTTAAATGGGTTCTCCATAAAAACATGTTTCTGTATACTGCACCTGATTCTCTTACAGTCCACTGACATCAGTCAATCATGTAACAGTAACACAATACAAAAATAAATACTCCAGATACAGGTGAAAAGCTTCAGTTAATGTTCACATCAAACATCAGAATAAAGAACCATGTGATCTTAGTGGCTTTGACCGTGATATGGTTGTTGGTGCCATATGGGCTGGTTTGAGTATTTCAGAAACAAGACTCACTGAACTATAGCTTGTATTTCTTTTTCTGTAAGTTTATCAGTTCTGCTACATCATGGGTGATGTATTTGATTCACAAACGGCTGGTCTGGCTTTTTATTCTAAAAACATGAGACATTGGTAATCAGTTGTTAGCCAAAATCACCTAATTAATCCAATGGATGCTGCTGTTCGGTTGGAATGAAAACTTGCATCCACACCAGCCCATTGCAGATAAGATTGGACACCCCTGCACTACATTATTTTTTGAGTACTTGGTTTGATCCACTGATTTTCTTTGCTGGACCCATATCAGGACCACAGTGCTCCAGTTGATGTCCCCTGGCCTAGGTAAATGGGTCATATACCACTAAATAGAGAACAGAAGATGATTTTATGTCAAAGTCATGAACTCCAGAAACACCAGAGTCCTGTTTTTGATTGGGATGTACCTTAGTAAATCCTCAGTAGATAAACAGGCCTGTTTGCTCCAGTTCCTGACACATGAGTCTCCATCTCCAATAAAACTCTATCCTATTCTGTCATGGCCAGCTGCTTGACTCGCCT
Source organism: Stegophilus panzeri (assembly GCA_024331685.1). Taxonomy (NCBI): domain Eukaryota; kingdom Metazoa; phylum Chordata; class Actinopteri; order Siluriformes; family Trichomycteridae; genus Stegophilus; species Stegophilus panzeri. The sequence goes on along the minus strand of JANDJT010000041.1, from coordinate 3,837,287 downwards.
GCCAAAAGCTGAAATTTGGCTAATGGGTTCATTAGGAGCAGGTGTTGGCTACCTGTCGGTCTGCTGCAGAAATCAGAAAGGTCACTATCACCCCAGTGACCTTTAGCCGAGAACTCAGATCTTCTCTGTTCACTCCGATTAAACAGCTACCTGGATGTGAGCTGATCACAGGAGAACCTTCCACTCTTCTGAGGGTCCCCAAGGGCTCACGATTACTCTGGCTCAGATCAGACTGAGTCAGATCAATCGATTCAGTTCACTGATCTTATGTGACCCTTAACCGTACAAGCCAAGAGAAATCAACAAAAGCCTTAAATGGTGTCCACTCACATAGACACATATATACAAAGACTGCTATAACAAGACAGATAAAACAAATGAAGTAAAAGTACCTCTGCACAACAAATGTGAATGAGTTTACCAGTAGTTAACTAGCTATCTAGTTATGTGATAAATAAAATAACAGTAAAATATCTCCACAGGTTACCAAGTGTATGGGAAGGGCGAGTTTCACTCGGAGTCTTACTTTTAGCATTCCAAGTCGTCTCACGTTGATCGTTTTTGTGCAAATGTGAATGCAACAAATGAATTCCAAACCCTTTGTAATGGCCAACAAGTAAACTGCACCTCTTAAAAACTAGTAGAAAAATACTCTAATTGGATTTCCATGGGGAAAAGAAAATTGTTTCTTTTCATACAAGCGTATGCATGTATTTGATCTACATATGCCAACTATTTACATGAAAGTCACACGTATTGCTTACAGCATAAGACGTGAGTTGGTTTTGTTGGTTCTGCAACAAAATTCCCTCTCCTCATTGCTTTCTTCATTGCCAGATGCTTCTGGCATTTCGCTTCAATCCTGTTTTTGTTCTCTCTATAGTATTTTGCATCCACATCCAAATGACAGCAGCATGGAAAACCATTTTAAACGACATTATCCATGATTCAGCAGTGGTCTAAAGTTCTAAAGACACAGGCTATGCTTAGAAGTAAAAAATTTTCACCAAGTCAAATGAATTCATTCTAATTACAGATTACAAACAAAGAGTTTATATGCATCATAAACTTGGCAGTCTGTAGACAGTCTAAATTTATTATGTACATTACACTGTATGTTCCATGTCACCTGATCCAAAGTGTGGAGCGAGGTATAGTGCCAACGTTTCGATGTAAATGAGAAGCATGCGAGTCCGATTAGTGGAGTCAGCTTTTTAATCATCCTGCTTGTGTTGTTAATGAGTTTTAAATGAGTTCTTCTCTTCAAGAACAACAGTTTGTGATGGCAATAGAAGTTCTTCAGAATTTCATATTCTTGGTTTGTTGAAAATAACACAGAATGCACACTGTCCATTGATATAACAGATACACATAACTTATACATAGTATACATACATACTCATATACAGATACTGTATATAACAACTAAACTCATCATCTAATGTTATCAAAATTAAATACTATTGTGGGGAATAACACAAGAAATTAAAGTTTCATCAGCACTTTTACCCCATGTGCAAGTATATCCTTTTCTTACAAATATTAAATAATGTACTATATTGAGGTCAATTTACTGCCTCTGACACCCATACAACCTTAAAATTATTCTAAATAGATTAAAACCTGTAACGTGAGCTGTGTTTTCTTACGGGAGCCTTTTATTCCACAAGTAGCATATGTCTCATGACTCACATTCACAGATTTCAATAGTAAAAATAATCAAACGCAAACATTTACGCAGGTCTTCTTGCTGTTCTTCTTTTTCCACTTCTATTTAACAGATTAGAGATTTCATTCACATGAAATTGGCCTCAATTGGGTTTCTTATGACTGACACGTATACATTTATGTTTTATAATCAGATTGAGCTCACATTCGGATCATTGTTGGATTATTAGTCTGAATGTAAACGTAGCCATTGTGGTGTGGCCAACCAGTGGTCTGCAAGCTCATCAACTGGTAAAAGATCTTGAAAGAACTATATAAGAATAATGTCATCACCATAGCAGGTGATTCAGTAGATGGACCATTCTGAAAGCGATCACATCCCTCTTTTACAAAATCATCCATTTTTAAAATAATAATCTGATAATTGTTGTTATCCTGCGAGTGGGTCCTTTTCTCTCTTCTCAGTCTAATGCAAGCATTCTATACAGATTGCACTTCCAGCTGCCTGAAACTTCATCAAAATAACTCTCTGGCACTGAAATAAAATCTGTCATGTCGTCTGAAAGCAACACTTCCCTGGGGTGCCCGCTTTAGCCCAAGTCTAAAAATATTCCGTCTGTGATACATCTCTTATGATCTATGGCCTCCATCTGTTAGCTTGGCTTTCAGTCATGCACAGGTATTTTGCTTCATAAAAATGTCATAAAATTCACACAGAGCCAAAGACTGCGGTTAAAAGACGAAAAGCTGTTGATTTTTTCTTTTTCAGTTGTGTGTATTTTCCTTGTATATAAGTCCTTGACCAAAGAATGACCTTGGTTTTGAATGCTAGAGAATATTGAAAAAAACAAAACAAAACAAAAACAACAACAACAATAACCTTGGTTTCTTATGTAACCGTGAGAATGTCTGAATAAATTTAAGGTTAAAGTAGAGAAGCAAGGAGAGAAAAAGAGAGTTTCAAAATTTCAATTGCTTAAAAGGTACAATTAGCTCATTTCCTGTAGTCAGTGTGCATACTACATAATCACTCAGGTCTAAGGAGCTGCCGAAGAGATTAGACTGGTATTCATGATCAAGAATTTTTTCCATTCCAAGATTTCTTCCATTTTTATCCACAAAAATGTTCAGGAGTATAAAAGCAAGGGCTGTTAAACCATTGCTTTGATTTTGGCCTTATTTTTCTTATTATAAAGTTAAAAGATTCTTATTAATTAGTATTATAAAAGTTTAATAAGTTAAAATAATAGACATCATATAAGGAAGGTGGATCAACACATGAGAAGTGAATATATACTGAGATTGAATGTCATTGAGGAATTCATATACTCACAAACCACACTTCAATTTTTTTTTTTTTGAAAAATATGTTAATTAATAATGAATAATCAGGCAGCGTGGTGGTACAGCGGAGAGCTCACAGCTCCAGGGTCCCCAGTTCGATCCTCATCTCGGGTTACTGTCTGTGCAGAGTTTCACATGTTTTCTCCTGTGTGTTTGTGTGTATGAGGGTTCCTCTGGGTTCCTTCCACCTCCCAAAACATACCAGGTGCATTAGCAACTCAAAATTGGCCGTAGGTGTGAATGTTTGTGTGTGCGATGTCTTTCAAGTCAACTGGCATCCTATCCAGGGTGTTTTCCTAGCTCACTCCCAGTGTTCCCAGGATATTTTCCAGATCCACCACAACTCCGACCAGTGAAAGTAAAGCAGTGAATGAAGTTCTTGACAGAGCTTTGATTTACCCATTATACTTATTATACAAGGAAAGGGGGAAATGAGGTGTTTAAAAGTGTTTCGCAAGTGTAGGTCTTCAATTCAAATTGCTTTCACATATGACCCTCTTTACAGAACCGAACGCAAAGTGGGCCGAGAGAAAGAGAACTCAGAACTCTTGAAAGTGCACTTGGATGGTTCTCTTCAGCTTTTATGAGGACTCGGTTTGAGATGAAACTGTTCTGCGAATACGTTTCATATTCGCAATACAAAAACAAATGAAACCATAAAACTGACTTGAAACAAACAGTGCTCATACCACCGCTTGAGAAGGTCCGAGTTTATTTGGAGCATTCACATATGGTCCAGATCAACAGGGAAATGCACAGAATCCATTTCGATTGGCTGAAACAAACCGGGTGTGAAAACAACCTAAGAGTGATTGTAGAACTGTAAAAGTGGAGAGAACTGGATGAGACCCTAGTATAATTTTCCCTCTTGTGGAAATATTCTGACAGCCCTGTGTAAAACTGTCATGTTCAACACTTATTTCAGAGTGGAACACTGCAAATATCTCTGAGGCTTTGTATACCAGTTTTGTTTCAGAAACAACGGAAATATACAAAAACTGTGCATCCATGAGTGTTGCTCAGCTCATACACACACACACACACACTGATACTTCTGCATAAAAAGCAGCTCAGCACCAACTGTAGCGAATCCCAAACATTGCTCTACGATGAGTCACTGTGCTTCTTAATGATCCACCTGTGGAGTGTCACCAAACCAGGATCCTCTTAATACAGCCTCTATTTTCATCCTCTGCTCTCTTTGTCCTTCTGATAGCTTTTGCCACCGTGCTTCCTCTATAAACACCCTGCTGATTCTGAGAGCCTCCGAATGGTTTTAACGGTTTTAATTATGGGTTATTAATGCCATCAGGACTGAGGCTCTGAAATGAGGGAGATGTGAATCGCTTCTGCTTAGGGAGAGTGTTACTTTCTCTTTTGTCTTTGTTTCAGCACAAAAGCACTGGGATTCATTTAAAAAAAATTTACTCCTGGCAACTGGCAGTTCTCCTTTTACCAGCTGCTTTTATTCAAAATGACTTGAGTAAAGCAGAATCAAGCCATGAAACATTGAGACATTATAGGAGAACACAAACTATGACAAAAGCATTAGCCTGAATTCACAATAGGAAGTGCCAAAGTGACAAGCAATTTTCCAGCACTTATGCGACACCGAGCTGCAATTTCGAAGAAGGCAACAAGCAGCAAGTGACATTTGAATTGAGATTTTTCTTAATTCTGTGAAAATTAATAGAAGTATGATGTGACGACTGGCTCGAATGATTCCTCAGACCAATCCTATGGTGCACGTGGTCCGAGATTTCTTCAGTTGCCCACTCTCAATTTTACCTACAAGTAGTTCCCATTTACTGTCTGAAGTTCAAAAATGGGAGAAAAAGTTATAACCTTGGTTTCATCTTGTCATATATGACCTTTCATTTAATAAAGAACATTGTAGACAAATAAGCTTGGAAGGAAGTAGTAGAGCTCATGCACATAGCTAGTTTATTTTGCTAACTACTTAGCGTTAGAAACTCACCATAGCTACTACTGTTTCTCATTTAAAACAACTAAAGCCGTGAAACACAAACTATGAACATAAACACTGGAACATACGCAAACAGGCAGACTAGGAGCATGGCTGTGGAACACACAACTACACATACACACAATGGCAATCACAGACACTTGACAATGAGGTGCTCAAACACTAGCGGTGCTAATGAGGGTGAGATGAGGCACAGGTGAGCGTGATTAGGACATGCGATGTGTTGGGGCTGATGGGCTATGTAGTTCAGTGCCGATTTCGGCATAACCCTACCAAAAATAAAAGAAATGCTGGACAAACCACACCCACAAGTGACAAACTACAATTTTTACATCAGATCAACTACTTCCTGTTTGTTTGTAATCATGTTTTTTTTTTTTTTTTTTTTAAAGAAATCATAAAAAGATATCACAATCTCCACAAAATCTCTGAAACGTATACAGAGACATACAGTAATTTATCATGATAGCAATATTATATCATCATATCACCCAGCTCAGTTTCTCACGTTCTCACCGTGTCCATGTGGATTCCCTGGAGCCTTCTAAACATTTATTCACCACACACTCAATCACAAACTTAACAAAACACTAACAATAATTAGGCTAATTATGATCAGAAAATTTTATTTTATTTTTTTTCAATTGACAACATACAGTATATGTATAAAGGGAAAGTTGCATCAGAGTCTGTAAATAGCTCGAGTCCTCCCCTGACCATTTTATTAAATCAATTTAAACTTCATCTTTTCCCAGTGTTTTTTTTTTTTTCTTATCTCTGGAGTGTAGAGTCTGTCACCTCCACTGCAGCCTTCACCATGAACAAATTCTCTCAGTATAGCTGCATTTCTGAGATAAATACCCGTGTCAGTCAACTGTGTGACACTTTTAAGCCACAGGGCTCTAAACAATAAATAAGTGTTGTAACATCACCGAGTGCTCAAAGTTCACCTAAATGTCTCAGGAAAGGAAAATATTTTTAACACGTTTAGAGCTCTGGTATTTCCCATTGATACAGCTGCTTGAAGCAACTGCATCAATGGGAAATCAATGGGAATTGTCAATAAGTGAGATATGACATTGCACACAGAGAAACAAATTAACAACAACAAAAAAACAACAACTCTATAATCTTCGTGCAATATTTTTAATGTGTTTCAACATCTGATCTGTGACTGTTGTCTTTGATTCTGACATTGATCGCTGTAATAGTTACCATATAAGTAAGCACTTGTCACATCCCAGTCCATCATTACTGCCGTAATTTCCCAATGCTCATTAATAATTTCACATTATTGTTTCTCAAAAGCTTGCATTTAATGTCACGTTGAAATGTGTAGCATGATACCACAGCATTATATACACCACAGAATTCTGGATTATGATTAGCCAGAAGGCTAATTCATTTTTCTATAACAATAGCTCTTACAGTTATACAGTTGCATTTCACAGGCTTATATTAATCTCTAATATGTTATCGTTTCTATAGTAACATTTCCTTCATGAACTAACCCAAAGTCAGTGCTTTTGTAGCAGAGGTAAAGCTGTAATTTTAAATTTTCCGACATGGGAGAAGTTTACGTTTTGCGGTTTCTCAGTATCATGAACAAAGAGAAACTGGTGAAGGAACAACACTTTATAACTGCCATAATATAAGTGAGAACAGGACCTGATATAAATGTCATAGGATTATTGGTAATATATTACGGTATCTATAGCCCTAGATGTATTCATCACATTAAATCACTATTATTCAACAGTTTATAAAATAGCACTTGATCCAGCACATCATTTTATTTTACTTTGTTTCTGTTCTTCGTTTCTGGCCTGCTGATGGTTCATTGATCAAGCCATAACATTAAATCGAGGTTATGAAATTGTAATGTGTGGATGGCGTGCAAGTTATTTTTCCCCACACGTTTTACTTGCTTAATTAAATGATAATAATATAAAGGCCAGTGTTCAGGGTAATTCTGATATTTTTCTTAAATAAACCCATTGCAGCAGAGTATTATTTGCCTTTACAGTCTGCTTTCATGGTGCAGTGGATAGGAATGTGAACTCTTCATAAAGAAATGGTACACACACACACACACACACACACACACACACACACACACACACACACAGGCACATGTTAATTACACAACTTTGTATAGACATGTATGGATGACATAAAATCTGATCCAATCCAATATGTAGTGTCATTTATGCTGTCACATTTAACACTATTTCTCAGGTCCTTATAAAAGTAACTTGCATTTTAAAATTTCCAAGCAAGTTCTGCCTCATGGGACAGAATTAAAAACCTGAAATCTTGCAATCCTGTTTCTATTCAAAAGCAAAAATCCCCATAAAAGCACTTTTACATACCTGTCCTCTGGAGCCATGGTTAGGGAGCCGTGCCTTAAGCAAACACATTCGCTCACTTCCATGTAGTAATAACCTTGAAAATAGAGCCATGCGATTTGAACTGACCTCTGCCTCTGCACACACTCGGCAGCTCATGTGATTATTATACCCGCAGAACTGGCCGCTCTGCTGAGGGCTACGAGGCCAGGTGAGGTGAGGAGGAGGAGGAAGAGGATAAAATGTGAAAGATGGAGAGAATGAAAGAGTCTGGGAAATGTTCAGCTGGGGAAGTGTCCTGCTGCGAGTCTAATCTTCAGGTTGATGAAATTAGATAGAAAAATGTCTTAACTGGGGTTTGGAGAACCTCTTTCAAAATGGACTCATGAATTAACAATCTAAAGCAAAATATTAAGGTCAGTCATGTTTTCATATCGGTTTCATACCAAGTTATTTTTTTAAACAGTTAACAAAATATGCACACATCACTTACAGAAACATCATGTGAATAATCACACAATTTATTTGCAAAATATGGCGTTTCAGATGCGATATCAGGGTTCACTGTCATATGTTTTCATCTATTTACACATGATTTTTTTTACATACAATTCATCTATTTATGTGTTTTTCTTTTACACACAATTAATTTATTTACACATGATTTTTACACAATGTATTCATTTAGCTGTGACGTTTACACACAATTCATCTATTTACGTGTTTTTTCACACAATTAATCTATTTACTAGGGTTGTCACGATACCATGAACATATCTTACAATACTATACCAGCTGAAGTATCACTCTACCAAGTTGTATCACGATACCACGCAATATGTTGTTAATTCATAATTCAAATCTACAAAATGAACCAAATCTACAAACATACATAGATATAAATGAAAACAGACTAACCAGATTTTCCTGTCAATACATTATTACTGAGAATGAATAACTGGCTGTTGGAAAAACTCAAGAACAATCATACTAATTCAATGTGCCACATATTTCATCTATTGCTCCCTAGAGCGATGAAATCATGCAAATGGAAATTGTCCTCAGAGCACTAAGAATGACCACATCATTAGGAATAAATAAATGAATTTGAAATGAGCTCCAAAAAAAAAAAAAAAATAAATAAAATTGAGAACATTAGCTTACTTGTAAACACAGCTAATTTCAGGGTTCGTACAGATGCTTTAAAATGAAATTCCAGGACTTTCAATGAATTTTAAAGCACTCTTTTTTTTTTGTTGTTGTTTTCAAGCACTATACAAGAGATGTCATTCAAATATATTCTTAATTTCTTCTTTTTAAATTCCAAAAATCAACAACAATAATAATAATAATAAAACCACCAATATATTTTTCTATTTCTGTTGTCAGACAATGGGTAGAGTATGAAATAGTGACAAACACAGTGCATTTAGAGACTACATGTTAACCAGCAGTCACTTCCAAGCTGCTGATCTGCTAAAATCCTGATTTTATAACCGTGACGTCCTCTGACAAAATCATGCGCACAAGTTAAAGTCAATGACTGTGCTGTGATTTCAGCTATATTTTCAAGTAAAATTATTCACTCTGAGAGAAAGTTAGAAGTGAATGAATGTGCTGCTCCCCTCTGTCATTCACCGAACAGAGCATCCGCAGAGAGAGGTGTACCTGCGAGGGGAAAGCAGGACCTTGCACTGGCGGGGCAGTACTGGCCACTCTCTTCTACAGAAAGGAGCTAACGTCTGCCCAAAAAGTTGCTAGATTTGTCACTAGGTGCTTTTTGAGGAAAACAGAAAGTCTCTAAAGGAGTCTGAAAAGTGGGCGCGAGCTGTCTATCAAAATGAGTAAGTGGAAAGTGGGAGGAGGAGGAGGAGGAGGAGGAGGAGGGGCTGTAACAGGGAGCCGTATTTTTCGTGAAAAGGTTGTATTTGCGTTCTATCAAAAATAAACACTTCAAAGTTATTTAACGATTTTGTATTTATTGACTTTTTGTAGTTCAAGAACTTTTTAAGCACCATTAGATAGAAAATGGACATTTTCAAGGTTTTCCAGTACTTAAATTTCAAAAAGCCAAATTCAAGCACTTAAAGCACCTTGCACGAACTCTGATTTTAGTATCTAGGTGAGTAACGGTTAGCATAACGTTAGCTCGCTTACTAGCAAACACGGCTGATTTTATTATTTACACACAGCAGTTAGCATAACCTTAGCTCACTTGGTAGAAATCAGGAAATCTTTAAAGATGAAGGTGAGATGTGCAGTGAGGTGTGTTATTTTAGCAAAAATAGTATTAACTGCTGCACATACAACATTAATTATGGTACTACCGTATTGACGATATTACCGTTTAAAAAAATACAGCGGCATCGGCGGTATTTTGAAGCTTTAGTATCACGATACTACCGTAGTATGGGTATATCGTACAACCCTACTATTTACACAATCCATTTGTTTAGATTTGGTTTTTTAACACACAATTAATCTATTTACATGTGATTTTTTTCATGATCTATTTGAGATGTTTCGTACACATGATTCATTTATTTACCTGTGATTTTTTACATTTATTTTGACTCAGTTTTTCACATTTGATATTCTTTAAACACCATGCATTTATTTGCCTGTGATTTTTACACAGTGGTTTGTTAATTTTTCTTATTTTTACATGATTAATGTACAGTGGGGGAAAAGCGTATTGAACATGTCAACATTTTTTTCAGTAACTATATTTCCAATGAGGCTATTCACATGAAATTATCAGAATTAACCCAAGGAATTCACAAATATAAAGAATTCACAACATTAAACTCCATAAATAAAGTTATGTGTAATAAAGTGGAATGACACAGGAAAAAAATATTAAAAGTGATAATATAAATATTATTATATTTATAATCTTTTAAATATAGGTGTGCAACAATTATTGGCACCCCTATGAATTCATATGAGAAAAATATATTTGAACTATATTCCCATTCATATTTAAAAAAAAAAAAACAAAAAAAAACCTTTAGAACACCTGGGTGACTAGGAACAGGAAATTGTTCAACCATGACTTCCTGTTTCACAGGGGTATAAATATGAGGTAACAC
>JANDJT010000041.1:3800130-3820520 GCA_024331685.1 Stegophilus panzeri | reverse complement strand
ATGTGTGTGTGTGTGTGTGTGTGTGTGAAACAGGATTCAATCCAAATATCATTTGGAAATGAAGTACGCCTTTTCAAAAGAAACGCCTTTTTAAAAGCTGTGTCAAGAAATGTAAGCTCCTTCCCACTAGACTGGCAAAGTCAGTGCGAGGAATATTCCTTTGGTTTCTCGTTCTCACTTATGTTGCACATACTGTATCTGACAGGCATAGTATAATACAATCTTACAATAGTCCTTAAATATAAATCTTAAATATAAAAAAAGGTAGGGTGGTTAAATGTATTTCAAAATTTACACATAGGGTTAGCACAGGGTTTTAAATAGTATATATAAATGTATAGATATACACTTTTGGCAAGCAAATCTTCCTTTGTGCTCTAAATCAGAAAAGCCAGGACATTTTTTTTTCCTGGCATTGTAATTCTTCTCAGCTTAAGACATAACACACTGTAACTTGGCTTGTTGATGCAGAATCATGACTCACTTCTACAGGTAGGCCGTTCTTAAGGTCATGATTTCATGCTGAGATAAAAACACAATGCACTCATTCAAAAGGGTGAATACAAGCCAATTATTTCAAAGGAAGACATTTCTTGAGTTTATAGAAATAGAGAGAGATAAAAGGGCCCAGAGGGGAAACTGGAAGGATGTATGGTGTGGTGTTTCTCGGCTAGTGAAAGGCAAACTTCATGTGTGCTCACAGCAGGGGTTATACAGTATTTTATAAAGGTATAATATATATCGGAGTTCAATATATAGATTGATAGCGTAAGGTGCAACCCTGCTATGAAGGAAAATAAGGTGGGACTTGAGTTAATATGAAATGCAGTTCAATGTATAGCTGATGGATCGATAATGGTGTGACTGACGGGTAATATGCTGATATACAGTATACTCACTGGCTACTAATACTGGGTAGGATACACTTTGCTCTCAGAACAGCCTCATGTTGGAAACGTTCCTCTGAGATTCTGGTCCAAGTTGATGTGACTGCATCACACACAGTAATTGCTGCAGATTTGTCAGTTACACAATCATGATCTAAATCTCCCATTCTACCACATCCCAAAAGTGCTCTGCTGGACTAAGCCACTGAAGTACACCATCGTGTTCATGGAACCAGTTTGAAGTGACTTGATGCATTATAATACTGGAAGTAGCCATTAGGCGATGGTAAATTGTGGCCATAAAGGGATTCACGTGGTCAGCAACAATAATCAGACATGTCATGGCATTCAAACAATGCTTGATTAGTATTAATGGGCTCAGTGTGTGTCATGAAAACATTCCTCACACCATTACAATACCACCACCAGCCTCGACTGTTGACACAAGGCAGGTTAAGTCTATGGTGTCATGCTCATGATACCAAATCTTGCAGCAGAAATCTAGATATTAGATCAGGTGACATTATTGCAATCATCAACTGTCCAGTTTCAGTGGATCTGTGCCAAATGTAGCTTCAGATTCCTGTTCTTGGTTCAATCTGATGTAGTCTCCTGGTGTTGTATCCTATCATTCTCAAGGTTTGGCATTCTGAGTTGCTTTTCCGCTCACCACAGTTGTAACGAGTTGTTATTTGAGTTACCATATCCTTCCTGTCAGCTCAAACCAGCCTTGTCATGTCCACTAAAGTCCACTAATGAATCCACTTTAAGACATTTGTAAACAGCAAATAGTCTAACGTGGATGGCAAAAATTAAACCTTATATCGATGTCTTCTCATCATTGAAAGACTGGGAGTCTAATGCTGTTCTCCGGCTTGTAAAAATAGAAAAATAAAAAAATAAAAAAATAAAATCATCATCACTGATGATACCAAGGAGCCAGGATTTGTTCAACGTCCTAGAGACTGAAATTGCACTTCCAGCATGTGAATGCCAACATGTCAGAGGATGACATTCATGTTGAAAGATGCTAAGTTTAGTAACCAAGGATGTGTGAGAATAAAATCAAGGCTGTGTGAGAAGCAAGATGGATTGATGAGCTGATTAAATGGATTGATGAGCTCATTAAATGCTGTTAAGGCAGCAAATTCTTCCGAATTATCATACTTCTATATGCTCTCTCTCTCTCTCTCTCGCTACACTTTGTAGCAGAAAAAAAAAAAAAGGCTGGACATCCAGAGCGAGACGTGGAGAACGGATCATAATGAGTTGAACTAGATCATTTTGTGTACACTCACTAATGTAGAACTTTATAATGCTTACATGAATACACAGGATCTCATATGTGAGTATACTGCGAGTATGTGTTCTGTGTAACGATCAGTTACACAGACAGCATACTCACATACCTATCACTTACACAGCCACTGAGGTGATATGGGAGCTATTTTATCATTTTCACCCCCCTTCAAAGAACAATAAGGACTTTATTAGCAATACATAGCGTTACTTTTTTTTGGACTATTAAAACCACTCTTAGAGAAGGAAAACAGAATGCAGCACTCCTACCAAAATGAACATTTCATCCCTTCGGCTCATTATCACTCTCAGTAAAAAAAACACAGTCTGTCTGAGCTTTACAACAGGATGCTGGGCATTACATCTTGCATGACCCATCTGATGGCCTGAATGGAATTTAAAGAATAAACCACACCTCTATTGGTGTGCTATTGGGAAATTCCAATGATAGTATCACTCATGACTTTGAAAGGATTTCAGCATGTGTTGAGCCTGCTTATTTAAAAATGATTACTTTTTTATAATGAAATGTTCTCTTTTCAAGTCCATTAACATGCTGTAATGTTTTCTACTCCATACCATAAACAGAAAGAACACATTTCACTATTCCAGCCAGATATGGCCATCCATAAATTGAGCTTTGAGCAACGCCAAAGGCACTTCCTGTAAATAAAGTGCTGCATGAGCAATCAATGACACGTAACCCAAATCTGTTGTCATATTACCCAAGCAAAAACATCCAGCCTGTAGCACCCACAACAACAACAGCTTCACAAAGGAACACACAGAAACCAGAACTTAAATAGGGGTGCTTATTAGGGGTAACACAGAACAAGTGTGAGTGATCAGTGGGACATGGTCATGTAACATACTGGGGCTGCTGGGTAATGTAGTTCAATGGTACCATGACACCAATCAGTTTCCTCATTGATAACACGCAAGTGTGAAAATGTCTATTAAATAACCACAATATAGCCTAGATATTATTTTGTAGCAAAATATAAAATATTATTTTTGTCATAAAGTAATAAAGATCTATTCATTTGAAAGCACGGATCAATTGTCAACCCACCTCCTGTTTTTGAAACTCATATTATGGTCACCCTATCAATCTGGACACATCAGAACGTCTGTATTCAGATCAAATCCTGGTCACATCCTGTACGTACGAGTGTTTTATGCCAAGTGTCAGTGAAGCTTCCTAAAGATGTCCTGATTTTTCATATTTAGTGTCAATGGCTCTTGGGGCACAAGGTGGCTTAGTGCTTAGCACGTTCGCCTCACACCTCCAGGATTAGGAGTTTGATTCCCACCACTGGCCTGTGTATATGGAGTTTGCATGTTCTCCCCGTGCTGCTAGGGTTTCCTCCGGGTACTCCGGTTTCCTCCCCCAGTCCAAAGACATGCATGGTAGGCTGATTGGTGTGTCCAAAGTGTCCATATAGTATGAATGGGTGCGTGAATGTGTATGTGATTGTGCTCTGCGATGGATTGGCACCCTGTCCAGGGTGTACCCCGCCTTGTGCCTAATGCTCCCTTGGATAGGCTCCAGGTTCTTGACCCTGTAGGATAAGCGATATAGAAAATGGATGGATCTCATTCTTCTTCTGGTATCATTCTAACATCCTGTGTGTGCTAGATTTCAGATTCCATGCCATATTGCATCCTTTGTTCCAAGTTTCTGCTTTTAAGCCTTTATATAGTATGGATCAGATGAATATAACCCATTCTGGATATAAGCTCCTGGTAGGCCCTGAGAGAAGTTTCCTCATCTTTTTTTTTTCCCATCTGTCAGAATCTGTCTCTTCCTCCACATCACAGCCTGTAGTGACTGAAACAAGAGGTGTTTGTCATAAATGTCCCTGAAGCTCATTACAGGCTCAGCTGATGATTTCCAGTGGCCAAATACAGCACAGGTTTTTGTGTTTTCAGATCATCAAGCCTTTTCCTGAGTGGAGTGGAGTTATGTGTGTTTTAAAATGAGAAGAATACCACAGTGTGTATGAGATTTGGTTTCAAGTTGTGCATTTTACCTTACCGAATGTCTTTCAGCACATCACCAAAAAATGTTCAGCAATTAACCCTGCAGGCAGATATTGCTTTTGTCCTGTAGCCAGGCGTCATCTGCGACGATTTGACTGCTGCTTCTAAAAGGATTGGTGTTCAGATGAAGCAGTCTCTGTGTTGTGTCTGCTGGATCCAGGTCCTTACCTAACTGCTCCCAGTGATTATCCCGATTTCGCTTGCATATTGAAATGAATCACATCCCTTTTTTATATCAACAGTGGGATATCGGATGCTTTATTTTCCACTCCATTAGCTTTGCCAAAGCTGTATCACAACATGGCTCCTCTAATTATTCAAGCTGGAAAGCTCAATGTTCTGTGTCTGTGTATGTGTATGTGAGCTTCCTCTTGCCTCTACAGCCATATGTCTTGTCTTGACTTTATTATTATTGCCATGTTGGGCAAACGACACAGTTTTTCATCAAGCACGTTGCTCGGAAACATTAAACCAGACACTCACATCTACTGTACAGTAGCCTAAACATGTTTCTGCCCATGTTTGTGTTCCTACTGACTGACTTAGCCTGGATTTATACTGACGTATACCATTAAAGCGCTGTTGAATTCTGGGGTCTGATTGGTCAGAAGGTGTGGAATAATTTTCTCGAACAGCAGCTCTGACAGCTGATATATAGCTACAAATGAAAAGCTACTTCAAAATAAAGAAAACAAAGAGGCTGTTGAGGGAATGAATATTTATAGCTATAATGCAAATGATAACAGGAACTTGTTTTGCAGACGTTCCACATTATTAAATGTGAATATAAAATGTATGAAGTTTTGTTCTTTAGTTAATTCAAAGCAATCGTTAATGTTGACACACTGCTGCGGTAAGAAGCAATAAAACACTTTGGTATGTGCTGCTACGGTATGAGCGGAAGATAAAAGCCTTGGGACGCAACCCTGTCGTTGATTATTTCCCTACAACAGCTCATCCTAGTCATGTTTGATTCCTTCCTTGAGCGACACTTCTTCTTTAGACACTGGCATCCATTTTCTCCTTTAAAAAGTTTCCGCCTGGCCTGATACAAGCTTCCCTGCTGTTATTGATGTGAATTGCTAAGTGGATTAGTCCTCCCCACCCACGCCTATCTCTCTCTCTCTCTCTAAACAGTATGAGGAGCACAGCAGGAGGTGTGTTGCACTGCTTTGTTTCGGAAGGCGAGTTTTAATCAGACTGATAAACAACAACACAGACTGGCCACATTCTGACAGAGTTATTTGTTGGAAATAAGACACTTGAGGCATCCTGAAACTTTCCAAGAGGTGTTCTGGGGTGACGATTGTCTCCCAGTGTGTCTCTGTGTGTGTGTGTGTGTAGAAGCTGGAGATGATCCGCTCTCACACTGCATGACAGATTGACTCAATATGTTATTAAGAGCTGCGCTATGTAAAATAGAAAACCCTGGAGGAAACAAGAGGGCAGAATTCTTCTCCCTAATGTTCATTCTCTTCTGGGATCAATTTGTATTAAATCTAAC
The DNA here is from genome assembly GCA_024331685.1 of Stegophilus panzeri. Classification (NCBI taxonomy): domain Eukaryota; kingdom Metazoa; phylum Chordata; class Actinopteri; order Siluriformes; family Trichomycteridae; genus Stegophilus; species Stegophilus panzeri. The sequence continues at coordinate 3,814,787 of JANDJT010000041.1, read as the reverse complement.
AAGAAATAGGGAGAAGAAAAGAAAAGAAAAAACATAAATAACCATAGCATCACTTTTCACACCCTTTTCTCAAAGACACTGGAGGCTTGCAAAGCTTGGGGGATTTATACACACACACACACACACACACACGAGTCACCATGCCTTCCTTCATTTTTCTTCAAAATGGAGAATAAAATAAGCGTTTTTTTCATGCCGCTGGGCCATAGAGCAGTCATCCAGATCATTCTTTATATATTTATAGCATAGGGATTAGGGATGTAACCAAATATGAATGTATTATTCGGTATGAACAGATACACATGGATCTGAACTGATACAAATACATTCTTTTTTTGCATGTTCCTTTAGAAAGCTTGTGAGAGCGATTTACAAGGCTCTGGTTGTGACTAGACGGACTGGCATATGAATATTTGAAGCACTACAGCTTTACAGCTGTCGTAAGCTACTCAGTAGACGTTCCTGATATCTCCAAGGTTTATTTAAGCAAAGAACACTTGAAACAGTGAACTTGAACACTTGAACATCATCTGCATCAGTGTCTCTATTCTCATCTCTTAAGCATAAAGGCCATCATTTTACTAACAGGGTCCTCATCATCCATCTTCTCTCGACTGCTATAATAATCGCTGATTTATTTAGAGCGTTATTATCCCGTTGACTAAATTTCCCCTTTTTTGGTTAGCATTTAAACATTACAACATTCTGCACTGCCGTCTCTTCAGTGTCAGCAATGACGCAGGAGCATCGCGGATAATTCGACAGCTGGTATTTCTAATATTTACAAACTGAATCTATTCGCATTACATCCTTTTCACTATGGCACGTAACCAAGAACCTGACCAGAGTATAACGTTCACTTAGTTGGCGAGATTTTAGACATTTGTACCTCATCTATCTGTTTAACGTCTTTATTTAACATTAGCTTGAAGAAAATAAGTAAAAAGATTTAACATTTAAATAATTCTGGGGAAAATACATTTATGTAATATTAAATTTAATGTGACAGAGTATGTTATAAGGTCAAAGCAGATTTTCGGACATTTTTTGACTGTCAGAATTCCGCAATGATGATAAACTACTTCACGTTCATGCCCATTTTTTAATTTTCTAAGAACAAGCACCCTGCTATGATCAGTAGTGTATATTTAGGCTGTAATACATGGGCGTAACACTATCTGTATCTATTTAGTGCTCCAAATATTCTTATCTGTATTTGGATTTAAACATGAAGTGGGTGTGGCCTAACTGCTGTGAACTCTGGTTCTGACAGTTCCTCAAACTCATACAGTAACATTTGAGAGATGTGCATGGGACTGATTTTTAAAAAAAAAAAAATATTCTGCTCACACTGGTAGTATGTTTGTTTGGACCCGCCTGCAGTGATTTCTAATGAATTCAATTGGTTCTATTTCCTAAAATATAAACAAACTAGCCTAATACTAAGGATTACTAATTACAAAGGACCATTCGTGCGGCAGGAAATGAAAAACCTCCTGCTTGTCCTACATTTTTTTTTTTTTTTTTTTTTTTGATACACATCTCTAGTCTCAACCAAATTCTTGGTGAACCTTTTCTGTTAAGCAAAAAAAATTATGAATTAATTCATTAAATAAAACATATCTGTTCTACTATCTGTTTAGAAGGAGACATTATCTGATCAATCTGAATAATTTATTCATACTTGGTAGCATCCGTCATGTATGATGTATACTGGGATGTATGCAGGAGGGATGGATGGAGCAGACTCCAGTTTGTTTGAGGTTAATGATGAATAGCGAAGCTCCAATGGCATGTTTCTTTCACGTTATTAAGCTCGCCTGAGCTGGACAGGGAGATGAATGTGTGTGATGTCACTACATCAAGCTGACAGCTGTGAGATAACAGGTAAATGAAGTGCATTTCACTTCTCTGGCTACGAAGGGACGGTAGGATTAAGCTGAAACGTAATAATGTGAGGAAATGTGGATGAAAAGTCATTTCCTGCCTGGCTGTAAATATGACGGAGCACTTTTAACCATTTGGAAGGCTTCTATAGCATTACTTTAAACTTAAATGTATGTCCGGCTTAATGAGTGTGCACACAGGGCTTTAAGATAAAGTTGAGAAAAAAAAAAAAAAAAAGAGTGTTTTTATCTTTGTAGCATGTTAAAGGAAAAGTCATTAAAATCAGTGATGCGTGACAGTAAAAATAACTTGCTGCAATTTCACACCTAACTGCATGCAATTATCTCATAGATGTAATTGGTTTTAAACCACAACAGCCAGTGAGGACTGATCAGGAAACTGTTTTGTGAGCACTTCTGTTCCAGAAAATTAACCTTCCGTGGTTTTTTTTTTTTGCTTTGGCTGATAAGACAGCCAAGTGATAGACCTCACACACAAAACAGATGTTGTTGATAATTTGCCCAGACTAAAGACTAATCTCCATACTTAAACGTGTTTAAAGTAACATATTTGTGATGTGTTTAGTGATATTTGATATTTGATATTAGTGTTGTATTTTTTTGTTATTCCTGTGACAAGTTAGTGGCTGTGTGGTGCTCTGATGTCACAAGGAAACTTTGTTATTGCTAGTGCAGTTAAAATAATATTTAATAGGAGACAAAAAAAAAATAAAAAAAATCTCAAACATGAAATGTGATAACAGTCACACACTGGACTCAAGGTTCCAGGTTTGCCTTTCTCATGATAAAGTTCCTCTTGATGTATTTGGATGCAATTCTCTGTAAATTGGCAGACAAAATGTTCCTGTAAACGTCTGTATTCATAACACTGCTACCATCATGAGTTACATCATCAATAAAGATTAGTGAGAATGTTCCAGAAGCAGTCATGCAAGCCCAAGCCATGACACTACCTCCACCATGTTTCACAGATGAGCTTGTAAGTTTTGGATCATGAGCAGGCCCATTTTTTTCTCCACACTTTGGCCTTTCCATTACTTTCGTAGAGGTTAATCTTGGTTCCAGAACTTTTCTGGATCATCTCTGTATTTCTTTGCGAATTCCAATCTGGCTTTCGCATCCTTATTCCTGATGAATGGTTTGCATCTTGTGGTATGGCCTCGACATTTCTGCTCTTGAAGTCTTCTTCGAACAGTGGATTGTGATACATTCACCCCTGCCCTGTGGAGGTTTTTGGTGATGTCACTGACTGTTGTTTTTGGGGTTTTTCTTCACAGTTTTAACAATGTTTCAGCTGCTGTTGTTTTCCTTTGCTGACCCATGTGGTGTCTGTTGCTCAGTACACTGGTAGGTTCTTTCTTTTTCAGGACATTCCAAATTGCTGTATTGGCTATGCCTAATGTTTGTGCAATGCCTCTGATAGATCTTCCCTCTTTTTCTCAACTTCAAATTGGCTTGCTTTTCTCCTACATGCAGCTCTCTGATCTGCATGCTGGCTTATCCTTTTTAACAGCAAAAGCAGTCCTCACAGGTGAAACTGAAGGCTAAAACCAAGAATAGATGTCAAATGTTATTTATTGTTTCAACAATCGATGGGACAGGACACAACTGGGTAAGAAGAAACACCTGTGAGTCACATGTTCCAATATTTTTGCTTGCTCACAAATTGGGTTTTTTGATACAAAATGTACTATGCTCTATAGCTTTTAACACATCTACATATAAATACCAGGAAAGAAAAACTGAAATTCGAAATTCTAAACATATTCATCTTTTGATCTCAAACCCAAAGGTCTTCATTCTACAGCAAAACAATTGAAGTGTCCTTGCTGTTCCAATAGCTTTGGCAGGGACTATAGGAAGCTGACATGTCAATGAAAAAAGATTAAACTAAAAAAAAACACATTTTTTTAGTGCAAAATTAAATCTTGGAAGCAGTGGAAGATCACAAGTTAATTATACAAATTGATATGCAAGTCTTTTTTACTTTGAGGCAAAACTGGCATGCAGAGATAATTACAGAATCAATGTGGTGAGGAAACTGGAAAGAGGAATGGCTTAATGATTTGCCATGTTGTTTCCTGAAAGAAATATTCATACTAATCTGAGACTGCTGTGGCTTTGAGATCAAAAGCAGAGGAAGAGTGAAAAGGAGGAGTGTACTGAGACTCTGCCTGACTTTATCTCCTTTCTGACTCCACCATACTAATGGCTCCTTCTTCTGTTTGGACAAATTACATCTTTGTCAGCTACCTGAGTAAATTCAGGCCTGAATTTGGGTTTTATTTCAAATTAAATGTCATTGTGCTGTCTCTTTTTCTTCTTACATAAATATGGAGTATTGTTGGTTTGTTTGCTCTGGATCATCAATCTCCTGTCTGCTGTACTGGAAAAACTCACCAAGAGCCAAAAGTTCATAAAGATGATGCGGGGGTTAAAAAACAGGAAAGAAACAGGTATCTGACATTGTCTCCTAGAGTAAAGTGTTGACGTTTTTAGTTTAAAATTCTTTTATTGACACGTTGGCTTCCTTACATTACCCACAATGCCATTCATAACTGCTTTTTTTCACACTATGCGTCACACAAGTGTATGTAGTGTATATGTTTTTATTTTTCATGTATAACCTATTTTTGCACGTGATCACACACTATATTACTCACTTAATCCCATGGAGTGTACGGAATTCTGTACTCTGTGTCATGGCACCGGATCAGAAAACGGTCTGGGTAGGAGTAATTCAAGAGAAAATTAGCCAATCCAATCCAAGACAAGACAACATAATTATACCATGAGGGGAAGATTAAAGAGATTCTGGGCAGACAAAGATCCTCAGATTGACTATAAATATGGTTCAAACAATGCCAGTGGAGATGTTCTGGGAGCAGACACACTGGACATGCCAGTGCCTCACTGCCTCAGGGAGGACTTGGCCGAATTGAAAGCCAACCAGCTTTAAAGCACTGAGTAACACCTGAGAGTGTAGCCCCGTTATTGCCTATAATTTGAATTCAGGAACCAATCTGTCAAGATTAGAGCATGTCTCAGATGACCCATTATTACCAGTAGAGGAGTAGGGTGGAGATAAAACAAGTCCTTCACTCCCAGCCGTCCCAATGAAACCAATTATTTTCTCTAAGCACAGCAGTGTTAATTTGTCACCTTTAATCTAAACAGGACAAATGCACACATTGGGGGTGAGTTATTATTAGGGGTGAGTTTATATCCTCCATCCTCCACTGCGGTAAGTGTTTATGAGCGGGCCAACGGACTGAGCAGACTAACAAGCCGGATAATATTTGAGGAGTCCAGAGCAAAGCGCTTAAGTGGAGTTGCCTTCATGCCTACATATGGATGTGTTAGCTAAAGACCCACCTCTTCCGTGAACACCTAATTAACAACTAAATAAAACAAACAAAAACAAAAAAACAACCTTTACTCTGGCACTTACACCTCTACTCTGCGCACTATGCTTCTTCTAGAACGCAATTAATAGATCTTGTATGGTCGCACTACTTGTATTAGTCTTGAGTTAGTAATCAACTGATGGTGTATTGGTACGTTTACGAGTTAAACGCACATGAATTCCAACACAAAGTCTTAATTACGAGTGGGAAACTGGATTTTTTTGAGCGCCGAGATTCCAAGTTGGTGGTGTGTCCGTAAGAAAACATGGTGGAATCAATGGATGGAATGTCTGTAGCTGATGGTAAATTTGTTGAAATTGAATGTTTACTCACCTCAGAAGCTGATTTCAGTTATTGTGTGATTGGTATATACAGCAAATTAGTGTCAGGCTTTTTTATTTACAATAAAACAAGCTAATTGCTTGCACAAAATACGATAGCATTGTACAATTACGATATAATATGTAACAATAAAGTTTACAGTGGCTTCATAAAAGTCTAAAGTTAAAAAAAATCTTGCTGTATTTTTTTGCAGTTAATTGGGAGAAGGTTCACTGCCATCATGCTCCGACCAAAGTGACATGAACGCACCTGACATTGTAATTACGACTTCCCAACTTGTAAATACGAACTTCCCAGGAAACGCACAGTATGAATCATGTGACTGGTGTAGTTTCTGCTGGGAAATGAAGTTTGTTGTGTATGAAGTTGGCTGTGGCGTAGAATTCTGGGAACTGGAGTTTGTGACGGAAACAGGTGGTGATGTGACGTATTAGAACAAACGCATCAATTTAAACCTGTGATTTGCCTCGAAGTTGGAATATATTAAATTAGACCTCCTGACCAATCGGAATCAAGAACTCAACACCATTATGCTTTGAACCAATTGACTGCCCTATTAATTCTGTCTAAAAAAAATATTCTGTCATGGTGACACATCACATTTCATTCTCTGGCAAATGCTTCTATTTCTAGCACAGGCACATCAGCACACGAAGACATCAATTTAGACTTAATACTACTGTCTATAAAGTAGTGTTTAATATCTGCTCATTATCTCAGAGTGTCTTTGTGTGAGAGTAATGAATCAGGGACAGTGTAAAAAGGTAAACTCATGAGTTCATCCAGCACTTCCTAGTCTATTCATTTCCTCCGTTATTAATAAGCAGCACGGGCGCTATTGATCATGCGACAGGGAGATGCCAGTGGGAGGATGTGTGAGATAGAGAAGGAAGACTGTTATATGACACAATCCACACACATGGGCAATACTCGACAGCTTTGCTGTTGCTGGGAAGCTGACGCAAGTCTTCAACAGTCCGAATGTAAACACAGCTTGCTGCATAGGTGACGCAGGGGAAACACCGGGATTGATCTGATGCTGGAACAGAAGGCAAGACAGCAGAGAGCAAACACAGAAGGACCAATGATGTTTGCACTCATTCCCTTGCAATTAACCCTGATCATTATTACACATCTGATGCACATGAAGCTCTCTTTCTCTTCTACACATGTGAGAGGTTTCTCAGAGACAGTATGGCCATCTGTTGGAAACTCTCTGTGCTTCAATACACTGCAGAGAGCGAGCGAGAGAGAGAGAGAGACTGTTTTAGACACCATCATAAATCCTAATACTTTAATAACACATCTGACCTTTGCGCTGATGCTATCTTCTTCATTGCAAATGTTGTGTCATTTTATTTATTTTTTATCTGCATAAATATTCATTTAGACTTGTAGTTCGAGTCTGATTGTGCATCAGACCTGAAGTTAAACAATATGGCCAACATGGCTATCAATCCTTTTCTTTCGGGGTCCAAGCACTTTTTCTCCGAACTAATTACCAAAGGGTAACCTTTTAAAACAATACACATGACAATCAATTTCTACCAGTTGAATGCTGATATTCTTACAAGTACTGTTTCTAAACATTTACATTTATTTATGCAAATGATGATTTGTCAAATTAAACATGCATACATTTGAATACTTAATAAAAACAAAAATATAGTCTTTGGATGTTGTTAGAATTAAAATATTTATTTCACAGATGATTGCACTCTCAAGAGAAAGACTTCTACAAAACAGCTGGTTGTTTAATCAAAAAAATACCCTGCACGGTTATAAACAAATGCCATTTTTAGTATAAAATCTAAAATGTAAATCTGATAATATTCAACATTTTGGGAAATTCCTTTGTAATATAATCCTAATTAGAGTTCCCGTTCAAAGGAAACTCAACGTTGCGTGAGCTTCACTCTGTGCGAAGCACCCTCATGTGTGACCGGTATCTGAAGTGTGTGTGAAATCATGCCTAATTATAGACCTGCCGTGGTCAGGTGCCATGGCATTTCATGTGTTGCGTGATTATAAAACGGCACCTGTAAACCACGTCATCAGCCTTATTGTCTTCAGTGAAAGATAGCATGTCGTTGTTTGTGTGAACGTTCCTAAAAACTCTTCACTTCCTCTCTATTTTTCATATATATCTTACTTTTCTATCCCTCACCTCTTTGTGAGTATGATTCAGAGAGAATTCAAGAAGTGTGTTTGTTCTGACACAACTTAATATGTTAGAAGCCTTGTTTACATTCTTCAAGTTATCCTTTGTGTTTTTTTATTTGGCCATGGTTCCTTTAAGAATCACAGGTTTCAGTAAGGAGTCATGTCATGTGACCATTAATCAAGAAGTAATCGAGCATGGCATAGAGAGCAGTAAGTTTATTGTATCTGAGCTAATCCTGTGACATCTGCATACACCGTATGCCTGTTTTAGCATCATGGGTATGTATTGATTTTTTTAACAACATCTACGATTACAGATCATTATTTGGGACAGTGTTACATTATATAAAGTTGACTGTTAGAAGTCTGTTATTTACTATCTGCATTGCTATTGCTAATGATCATATCCTTATGTGTTAATGGTTGGACTGTTCCTAGACCATTGACAGTTCATATTACAAGTCCAGATAAATAAGTGGTTGGATAATTGACTACAGGTTAAAATATGATGCCATATATTACATTCAGAAATGTCTACTAAATACGTAAACCTTGTAACAGTAAAAAAAAACAAAACATAGGGATTTAATTCATATCATTTGAGTTAATATATCTGTACATGTTAAAGGTCAAGCTTAGTGCTGATTATGCCTTTTTATGTTTCATTTCACCTTTCCTTGCAATGTCAATAAACCTGTGGACAATGAGCCAACTGTCTTCAGAGTCTTGATGTTAGGGAAGTGTTTACCTGGCTGTCAAGTTATATACAGAACATATACCGAGGACAGCACAGTGTTACTCTGTGCTCCTGTTTTATTTTGGGGATGGATGGACACACTTTCTGTGTGAAGGGTTTGGGGTTGGAGCATGCTGCAGCGGCCCTTGAGGGGGCTTACTGCTCGCATTGTGAACACTTCACAATTAGGCAGCTCAGCTCTCAGCTTGCTCTCTTCTCAGCCGAAGGGAGTTGGATTTGGAGCCTCTGAGTTCTGGCCTGGCTGCAGCCAGACGGCTCAGGTCTTGGGAATCCCGTATGGATCTGGAAGAGGAACCAGAGACAAGCACTGCTCTATCTCTTAGGACTGGTTTGTGATGATAGATCTAAAAGACACATATTTCCATGTAGAAATATTGCCCAGTTACAGGAGGTTCCTGAGTTCACGTTTGGAGGCAATGCGTACCAATATCAGGTTTTACCCTTAAACCTAGCTTTATCCCCTCGCACCTTCACAAAGTGCATGGATGTCATTCTGGCTCCATTGTGACTCCAGGGCATCTGTGTACTAAACTACCTGGAAGACTGGTTAATTCCAGCACGTTCCAGGGAGTTGTAAATTCACATCGAGATGTTGTTCTAACCCACTTGAGGAGCTTGGGGCTCTGGTTGAACCCCAAGAAAACCATGCTTTCTTTAGTACAGAGGACAACTTTTCTAGGGGTTATATGGGATTCCACTATGATGAGGGTTTATCTATCCCCAACATGGGTAGGGTTAATTCTATCAACATTGAGCAAGATAAAGCTGGGTCACTACGAGAGACTGTTGGGGCTTATGGCAGCAGCAGCCAATGTCATACCGTTTGGCCTATTGCACATGAGACCATTTCAGGGGTGGCTGAAAAGTCGGGCGTTTCATCTGAGGACAGAACCCCTGAGAGTAATCAGTGTCACGTGGCTATGCTGCCGTGCTCTGAGAATTTGGAGGTGTCCCCAGTTTCTAGCATCAGGTCACACTCTAGGGGCATCTCTTTATAGCAGGATGGTAATGACAGATGCCTCCCTCACGGTAACTCTGGAGCGGGCCTCATCTAGAGTGGCATATAAATTGCCTATAGATGCGGGCCATATTCCTAGCACTGAAATTCTTTCTTCCTCAGTTGAGAGGTCACCATGTGTTAGTTGTGACAGACAACACAGTGGTGGTCTCATATCAACCACTATGGAGGGTTACATTCATGCCCCCTGTTCAGGCAGACGCAATTAATTCTCTGGGCAGAGGGAAAGTTTTTGGCAGTGAGTGCAATGTACTGGGCAACCGGAATGTGGGGGCAGACATCTTGTCGAGGCAGGGGCTTAGGCCTGAGGAATGGAGGATGCACCCACAAGTGGTGGAGTTTTGTTGGAGCTTTGGCCAGGCAGAAGTGGACGCTGCCTGCTGTGGTTCGCCCTCACTCCTCCAGCACCATTGGGGCTGTATGCCATGGTACACACGTGGCCGGGGTCAGGTCTGTATGCCTTTTCCCCCCAATCACTCTGCTCCCACAAGTTCTAGTGAGAGTTCGCCAAGACAGTCTATATCTGCTGCTAGTAGCACCTTATTGGCCAGCTCGAATATGGTTCTCAGAGATATGGTTCTCGGAGATATCCCTGCCAGACTGCACTCCCTGGGAGATTCCCGTTCACAGGGATCTACTGTCTCAAGCCAGATGGTTGATTTATCACCCTCCACCGGAACTATGGAAACGGTGGGTCTGGCCCCTGAGGGGCACCAGCTCATAGATTCTGGTCTTTAAGCTGAGGTTGTAGAGACCATGTTGAATGCTAGAACACCATCCACTAGAAAATTGTATGTGCTCAAGTGGAGACTTTTTGTCTCATGGTGTGAGGAACATCAGTTAGACCCAGTAGACTGCACAATAGCTACAGTTCTGGAGTTATTTACAGGAACATTTCTCAGCAGGGTTGGCTCCTTCTACAGTTATGTGGCCACTATTTTAGCCAGCCATGCCCCTATTGATGGAGCCTCTGTGGGACAACATCCTCTAACATCAAGGTTTATACATGGTGTCAGGTGACTGAGGCCCATGTGCAGACCACACATACCTTTCTGTGGTACTGGAAGGTCTGTCAGGCTCCCCATTTGAGCCCTTAGAGTCAGCTTCAGAGAAGCTTCTGACTCTAAAGGTAGCACTTCTGCTGGCCCTGACATCTCTTAAGCAAGTAGATCTACAAGCTCTCTCTGTTGCCCCTTCCTGCCTTGACTTTACTCCAGGATTAGCCAAGGCCTTCCTACATCCTAGGTCAGATTATATTCCTAAAGTGCCTTCTTCGTCTGCTGCCCAGCTGGTAGTGTTTCAGGCATTCTGCCCTCCTCCATTCCTCACACCAGAATAAGAGAAATCGCACCTAATTTGTCCAGTAAGGGCTCTTTATACTTACACCCACCACTCCAGCATGTGGTGTAAGTCGGAGCTTCTGCTGATCTGCTTTGACGGTGACAGTAGAGTTGATGCTGTGTCAGAACAGCGCATCTCCAATTGGATAGTGGAGACAATCTCTGATGCTTGAGTACATGCATAACCCAGATATTTTTCTTCCTCTTTAATTATGGATAGGAAATAACGTGTAATATTTTATGAATGCAGATAATCTAGAAACTAGTTTCAAAAGTAAAATGTGGTTTAGTGTATTTCCACTTGTTACTGTGGCTTGTAAGAATTATGAAGGGCATTGACTTGTATTTCATAAATAACCAAGAAATTATCATATACAGTACATCAGGAAACAAGATTTCCAGTGATGTATAGTATGCCATGATGTGATTGTGCTAAGTGGGTGGAGCTTAAAGGCTTCTTCACTATGTATGTTTTGCTGAGTTTTGATATTTCTATCTTCTATCATTAATTATGCAAAAGTCTTTAAAAAAAAAAAAAGGTTGGTATGAGGAAAACAAAGAGGTATGATGAGAAGATTTACAAGGATGGGATAATGTGCATGAGAAGAATGTGCACCAATCATGGAAGAAAGATTGAAAGAAGAGAGAACCGAGTAAGTGGGGAAAAATGGCAGGTAAAGAATCAGGAGTCCTGTGAGGTGAGGTTATTGATCATGTAGGTTATGTCTGAAGATCAGTTAGCTAGAAGACATGGAGAGAGCAGAGTGATCTCATGTGGTGGAGAAAAGAGAAAGATGAGACGGAGGCAGATGGAGATGCAGGAGAGGATGAACAAACAGACACAGCATGTCAAAGTCACACAGGTCTGAAACCAAGCCCTCCAGCAAAGAGATTGATGCAATCAGGAGGTGCCGTTATTGATGGATGATGTCATTACACAGCAGGCGCACTAAAGTGTTGTTGTTATCAGATCAAGCTGTCACTGTAGAGGCCTCAATTGAGGTAAAAGTGGCAAAATTTCTGATTACAGTTTACTCAATACTGGCAGTTAAATAATAAAAAAAAGAAACAAATGTGCTATCAAATAATGCATTTAAATATTTCTATTTAAGGACTTAAGGACAAGGTCCACTGTCAAGGTCCAGATCGGCCAAGATAGTCTCATGTTTAAATCAAGCTCACACGTCCATAAAACACTGTTTTGTTTACTGTGTGTTAATTTGTTTAATTCACACATGTGATCAGCACAAACTCCATGGAGTTATGACACACTGAACACACTCAACGTGTGAGAAGCAAGATGGCAGCCGCCTGCTTCTATTTTGCACTACCTGAGAAATAATCTCTTATTATTTATTTATTTATTTATTTATTTGTCAAAAATTCTACTAATCTTGCCGAATACAGTACATTGACCATTACTACAACATGTAGACCACAAAGAATAATGCAAAAGGAAAACATAAACCAACACCCACATCCAGACAGCTTACACAGGGACTCTGAGGATCATACAACATTTCCATGCTGTGCACAAGTGTGCACAAGTGCACATTATGCACTCCGTTAATAATATATTATCAGGACTATTTGCAAGATTCTCTCTTGTAGAGGCATTGCACAGGGAACCCCAGGCAATGCTCGAAAGCCTGTAGTTCAGTTAGGAGCAAGTTGCATCACTAATGAAAGAAAATAAAGCACTACACCATTCTGTTAGGAAATTCACAGCACAGCTTTCATCGGTCGTAAAAGAAAGCAAGCACATGACAGAAACAATATTGGATTTATAAGCAAGAAGCATGAGGGACAATATAGTTGTTTTTTTTTTGTTTTTTTTTTAAAGCATTCCAAAACAAACACCTGAAGACCCTGGAAACATGATAAAGGACTTTATGATCAACAAACTAACAATTCCGACCAGAACATCAATAAACCGAACATTCCACCGAGTCCACCGCGTCGGAGGAAAATAAACCCAAAACAAAGGACCACGACGCATTGTCGCAAAAGTCTAATATTACAAACACAAGGAACTGATCATGAGTAAAGGAAGAGAACTGATTTTGGAATTAACAGTCAGTTTCCAGTGGATATACGGAACAGAAGAAAAAATGCTCACCATCAGAAATGATGAAAGAAGCAAAAAGAGCTGTAATACACTATATTGGGAAAAAGTTTGTGCACCCCTGACTATCACACCTATATGTGAGTGGTGAACATTTCATTCCAGATTTATTCCCTCTTTGCTCTTATAAAAAGCTCCACTCTTCTGGGAAGGCTTTCCACTAGATTTTGTGGCGTGGCTGTAGGGATTTGTGATCATTCAGCTACAAGAGCGTTAGTGAGGTTGAGGTCAGGCACTGATGATGGGTGAGGAGGCTCCAGTTCCAGTTCATCCCAAAGGTGTTCAGTGGGGTTGAAGTCAGGGCTCTGTGTGGGACAATCAAGTTCTTCCACTCAAACCTTAACACACCATGTTTTCATGGAGCTCGCTTTGTCATGACATTGTCATGTTGGAACAGGTTTGGACCTCTTAGTTCCAGTGAAGGGAAATTGTAACGCTACAGCACACAAAGAAATTCTATACAATTGTGTACTTCCAACTTTGTGCCAACAGTTTGGGGAAGAACCACACAGTAAAATCCCTAGTGTTGAATTAACACCCAGAGTGTTTATATGAGTCCAGTGGACTTATATAAACACTGTAGGGTGTGAATTCAACACTGTGGGTGTTAAATCAACACTGGTGATTTTGCTGTGCACATATGGGTGTGATGGTCAGGGGTTCACATACATTTGGCTATATAGTGTACTGTATATCTCTATTTTGAGATAAAAAGGTACTCGTGGTCCATTATTTGGTCTTTCTGGCAAAAATGTTTCAGCCACACACTTTTGTGGGAGACTTTTTCCTGCAATGTTTCAGCATAAGAGTCCTTAGAAGTAATTGCACTCCATCAAATGACAAAAAAAAGGACGTACAGAAGAAACATGGTCCATTTCCTGAATGCCACTGGACTCATGCATGGACTAAATGCTAATAATGGATTGAAATCCCAAATGTTAAAGCATTTAAAATCATCAGCATTGCCAAGAATGCTCTTCTTGGCAAAACAAAAAAAACAACAACAAAAAAAAACCATTAGCAATGAAATATGATAAGCACTCAAGCAAAATGGATTAATATTTTTAAGGATATTTATAATATAGGCCTGATTTCTAGGACAAAATATTAACTATATACATTAAAAAAAATATATGGAACAGGCTCTCCTACCAAATCTGTCTGTTAAAGGTGTGTGTGTGTGTGAGAGAGAGAAATGATTATTGGGTTTGATTTAATTATAGTTCTTCTCAGTCGCTTCTCAGATCCCAAATGAAATTCTCAAAACTACTTGTTCAAACGCCACATCATCTAGTCACTTGTGCACATCATAAAAGCAATTTCTCATTCTTTTGAACAAATTGCGAATGCTTTGGTACATTCATGCAATTGATTATGTACAAGCAAGGGCGTAACCATGGTATGGACATTGGGGGGGTCCAATTCCCCCCCTCCCCGCAACATCCAAAGTTTGATACTGAAAATTCGCATATTTAGAACATAGTTTTAGGATTACAGTTACCATGTGAATTCACATGATTGCTGAGTGATAGAAGCTCCCACAGCATGGGGAAATTGTAGGGTGCTGTGGACGTCCTGTGGGCAGATGTATTCTCTGC